>CM072528.1:45240000-45657500 GCA_036898165.1 Silybum marianum
TTCCATTAAATCCAATTAAATAAATGTATTTTAGTCATTTTCTTATTTTTCTATTAAAAAACTTATTATGTATTATATATAATATCAATCCTACTTCTCGGAATACCTTTTCTCCACTATCTATATCTCTCTCCTGAAACAATCCAGACAACAACGTCACTTTCCTTTGGCGGCCCTTTCTCCGACTACAAGATCAGAATACCCTCACTTTTCTTTGGTGGCTACTTCTCCTCCTCACTTGCGCAACCAGCTTCACTGATATAACCAGCTTCACTGATATAACCAAACATCACCACCACCACTACTCTACCTATGTTCTCTCTTTAACCTGAACCACCCAAATTCGAGTTTTTAAAGTTTAGAAACAGTATCAATTAAAAATAACAAATGTTAGGACCAAGAGTGAGGTTTACTCGTTTGTTATCAGAAAGATGATTTTTTTTTCCTTGTCCTCCTATCTTAGATTAATGATTCAGACTAATTTATTTATTAAATTTAACAGAAATGGTATAACTAATATCACTAATATTGGATATGTAATAAAAGAGTGAAAAATAAAACAAAAGGTTAAATATTATCATTTTAATAAATTAATATAGAGAAATTGGTCTTTAACTTATTTTATTATTATATTCCGTTTAATAAAATTCAACTATCGAAAAAGTCTAAAAAATATAAATCGTAGGCATAGAAAAAGTCTGTGTATAAAATTGAGAAATATTAAAAATTTGACAAATTCTTCAAGATATCATTCAAATATCAAAATGGTTATCTGATTAGATAGGACTGTTTTTGAACAATGATGATATTAATACTTATCTACGACCCAACGAAAATGAGATCTTGATCTTTTTTATTAAATCGTTTATTGAAAATGATATATTAGTAATTAGGGGTGTTTAAAAACCTGACCAAACCGACCAACCCGATCAACCTAACCCAATCCGATGCAAAATAAGTCAACCTGATGCCTAATCGAGCTGTAAAATCTTAAAGCCGTAAGTATTGGGTTGATATCGGATTACTTTTATTTGAACCCAACCCAACCCGACCAACCTGATGAACTCGATATCTTTTTATATTTTGGAATTAATATGATTATTGAGACTCTATTAATATGTAAATTACACTCATCACACAATCTCTTCATATACATATATTTTCAATCTATAATCTATCTTTATATAATTCATTTGTATATATCAGTAATTGTGATATACATATATATAGAGGAAAGTTCAAATGCGAACTTAAATTTGGTTGTGAACGAAAGGACAAATCAGAGTGTGATATGTGTCTGAATGTAGATTATTCAGACTGAATAATCAAAATATAATAAAACTGAATATAGTGCTTATTCAGACTCAATAAACACTATATTTAGTTTTATTCAGTCCAAATAATTTTTTGCTTATTCGGTCTGAATATGATACGTGTCGCGCTCTCATTTGTTACCATGTTCACAACCAAATTTGAGTTCTCATTTGAACCCCCTATATATATATATGTATTCAAATCAATATAAAATAATTTTTTTCATGATTTTTTTTTCATCAAATGCTATGATTTAAGATATTGTTACACATATGTTTGTTTCATAATCTAAAAGTTTCACATGTATTTGTTTTCATAAGTTAAAAGTTTCTAATATATTTTTTTATGAAAAAGTTTCACATGTATTTGTTTCATAATGTAAAAGTTATAATGGTGAGGATTGAAAAGAGAATTATTGTTATATAAAATGTGTACAGAGGGAGGCTTTATATAGCCACAGAATATAGAATTAATAATACAGGAGAGCAATTCAAGAAACTATTCTAGGAATGTATATCAAGGCTGATTAGGTTTTGTACAACATAATATTCACAGAATAATATATTTAGGTGGTGATATCTCGTTGAGATACTGTGGTCTTAATACACCCCCGCAAGATGGAGGATCTGTCGGAGACTCCTATCTTGGACCGAAGCTTTAAAAATAAGTTGCGCCCAAGGTGTTTGGTCAGTGCATCTACAAGCTGATCAATGGAATTTATGTGTGGAACCCGTAGTGCGCCTTCAGCCACTCTTTCACGAACAAAATGATAATCGAGTGCCACATGTTTCATTCTGGAATGGTAAACAGGACTAGCGCATAAATAGGTGGCACCCGTATTATCACAGTATAAGGTAGGGGAGTGGGAACTAGCAATGCCCAGTTCATGTAACAGATTTTGAACCCACAATACTTCAGATGATGCATTAGCGAGACCCTTATATTCTGCTTCTGTAGATGAACGAGAAACAAATTTTTGGCGAGTTGAACGCCACGAGATGATGTTCGAGCCGAGGTAGAGTAGATATGCGGCGGTAGAGCGACCACCATTGGAGACACCACCCCAATCCGAATCCGAGAAAGCTTTAATATCCAACATAGAGGCTCGGTTTAGGAATAAGCCATGATGGATTGTTCCTTTGAGATACCTGAGAAGTCTCTTTAACGCTTGCAATGTGTTTGAGTAGGTAGGTGCATAAGCTGAGATAGTTTATTCACTGCAAATGAAATATCCAGTCTCGTGAAAGCTAGATACTGAAGGGAACCAACCAATCTCCGGTAAGGTGTGGGATCCACGTGTAGTGACTTGTGCATGGAGGAAAGAACAACTGACGAACTCAAAGGTATGGCTACTTCCTTGGCACCATTTATATGAAATTGGGTAAGAAGGTCTTGGATATGGCGATGTTGGGAAAGGAAGAGACTGGTAGGGGTGGAAATGACTTATATGCCAAGGAAGTGGTGTAGAGGACCTAGGTCTTTGATTGAGAACTTGTTAGCAAGGGTTCGAACAAAACGATCAAGGAACATGTCATTATTTCCGGTGAGGACAATATCGTCTACATAAACCATTAAGAAACATGTGACATTGTGGCGGTTGTAAATGAAGAGAAAGGCATCTGCTCGAGACTTAGTGAAACCGAAGGTGGGGAGAAATTTAGACAGTTTTATGTACCAGGCTCGAGGAGCCTGTTTTAAGCCGTATATAGACTTGCGTAGTTTACGGAGGTGATTAGGAAATTGAGGGTGAGTGAATCTTGGTGGCTGAGTCATGTAAACTTCTTCATGGATATTTCCATGAAGGAATGCATTATTTACATCTAGTTGTCGGAGTGGCCAATTTTTTGTGAGAGCAATAGATAAGATAAGACGAATGGTAACGGGTTTAGCGACCGGACTGAAAGTTTCAAAGTAGTCCTTGCCATGTTGTTGAAGAAATCCTTTGGCAACTAAGCGAGCTTTGTAGTCTGCAATAGTGCCATCCGAATTTCGTTTTATTCGAAACACCCATTTGCATCCGATTGGAGTTTGAGACGAACGGGGAACAAGATCCCAAGTGCCATTGTGCATGAGTGCATTAAACTCATGGTCCATGGCCTGATGCCATTTGGGGTCTTTTAAGGCTTGGTTGTGAGTGTTTGGTTCCACTGTGGGAGGGATAGGATGAAGAGTGGTGGAGTTAACAAAGGAAGGATTGTAATATTTTCGGTTAGGTTTACGAGGCCGTGAAGGAGGAAGGTCAGGAGTTGGGTGGGGTTCAGAATTATTTTGCGGAAGGGTAGGTTCGGCACTTGGTTCTGTTTCTGGGGAGTTGGCAGTTGCGGTGGATTGAGAGCTGGATTGTGGTTCATGATTTCTGACAGTGGGAGATTGCGGAGTAAGGGAGGAAGGTGGTGTAATGGGAGGAGCTGATGGTTGGATAGGAGTAGGAGAGGCAATGGAATGTGATAATGGGAGGGTTTGAATAGGCGATGGAGAAGAACTTGAAGTAGGAGGTGAGGATGGGAAGTTGTGTGGTGAAGTGGATGAAGAGAAAAAGGAGGTGACAGTTGGCAATTGTGAGGAGTGAGAGGATTTTGTGGAGGAAAAGTGGAGTCGATGAATTACACATGACGAGAGTGGTAGAGACGAAGGGATTCAAGATCATAGCATTTGTATGCCGACTTGGAAGTTGAGTAACCAAGAAAGATGCAGGGTGACGAACGAGGCTGAAGTTTGGATGTGGTGTATGGTCTTAGACAGGGATAGCAGAGAGAACCAAAAGACTTGAGTTTGGAGTAGTTAGGGACTTGGTTGAATAAGGCTTCATAAGGGCTTTTGTGGTTTAGGATGGTGGTGGGGAGTCAGTTTATGAGATAAACGGTTGTTTAGAATGCATGAGACCAGTAATGGAGTGGTAGCTGGGCATAGTAGAGCAGAGACAGTTCAGTTTCAACGATGTGTCTATGACGCCGTTCTGCAATGCCATTTTGTTCTGGGGTGTGGGGCGGCGTGGTGTAGTGAGATATACCGTGAGTTTTAAGATATGTGCTTAACCCTTGGTATTCACCCCCATTGTTAGTGAATAGAGAAGTAAGAGGTGTGTGACTTTTCCACAAGGGTTGTGAATTGAGGAAAAAGTTGTGCGACATCTGACTTTCGTTTGATGGGGTAAAGCCATACATATTTCGTGTGAAAATCAACAAAGATAACATAGTATTGGAAGTTATCTATTGATTTTTGAACTGGGCCCCATACATCAGAATACAGCAGTTGCAAAGGTTTAGTAGTAACAAAAGAGTTTGGGCCAAACGGTAACTTGTGACTTTTATTGATGGAACAAGCCTCACAATGAACAGTAGAATCAAAAGAAATTTGAGAACTAAGACCCATTAATTTGACAATTTGTTTGATGACTTTGATAGACGGATGCCCTAACTTATGATGCCATTCTAACGGAGAGACTTTGGTGAGATGGTTGATGTGAGTTTTGGATGGCGGGATAGCATGGTAGATATTGGTAAACTGTTACCATCACCGAGAATTATCTCGTCCGGGCCACCATAGCTGGAAAATTTTTGGAGATTAGCGCCGTTAGAGGTGATGTGATTGGAGGCGCCACTGTCGAATAACCATTGTGGGATACCATTCGTTGTTGTGACATTGGCAACTAGAGAAGGTGGTTGAGTGTTGGATATGGAGACGTTGTTGTCACGTAAGAGCCGAGAGAGTTTCCTGCATTCCACAGTGTTATGGCCGGGAATGTTGCAGAATTGACAGAAGTTATTGGCACGATTCGAACGATTTCCCCCAGATTGATTGTGATGGTCTCTACGTGAGGTGTTGCTGTGTTGAGAGAGGCGAGAATGACGAAAACTTGTAGTGAACCCATCAGTCTTGGGACGATATGATGGTCGGCCTTGTTGTTTGGCGGTGTAGTTGACAGTGACCGGAAACGAGTCTGAGGATGGCGAGGCTTCTTTGAGGGCCCTCTCAAAATCCAGTAATTTGTCAAAAAAACTCTGGATATGAAAGAGGGGTTTCTCGAATTTTGATGGCTGCAACAATTGAGCCATACTCTTCACCCAGTTGAGAGAGCACGTGAACTACGAGATCTTCCTCGGATATAGGGCTTTGTGCAAGGGCTAGGTCATCTGCAATTGATCTCATGTCTTGAAGGTACTCAACAATAGTTCGATTACCTTTAGGGTTTTTGACCAGTTTGGATTTCAGAGAGATAATACGAGATCATGATGAACTTGCAAAGCTTAAGTTCAGGCGAACCTAGGCATCATGTGCAGTAACAGCGGACGAAATTAGTGGTTGAATCGGCTCGGAGAGACTTCCAAGTATGGCACTTACAATGACTTGATCTTGCTTGTACCATAGAAGATACTCAGGGTTCGGTTTTGATCCATCTTTGTCAGCAATCGATTTCTTTAGCTGATTCGATTCAATGAGGAAGTGATCTAATTCAAGACCGATTAGGGTGGATTTAATTTGTTTTCTCCAAACAGGGAAATTGGTAGGTGTTAGTTTGATTGGAAAATGGGTAGAGGCAGTGATTTGAACGCTTGTAGATTTGGAAGTCATTGCTGATTGTGACTCTAGAGAGGAAAAGAGGATCGATTTGTTGGTTAGAGCTTAGGTTTGCTCTGATACCATATAATGGTGAGGATTGAAAAGAGAATTCTTGTTATATAAAATGTGTACAGAGGGAGGCTTTATATAGCCGCAGAATACAAAATTAATTATACAGGAGAGCAATTCAAGGAACTATTCTAGGAATGTATATCACCCTTGATTAGGTTTTGTACAACATAATATTCACAGAATAATATATTTAGGTGGTGATATCTCGTTGAGATATTGTGGTCTTAATAAAAGTTTCACATGTAATTTTTTCACAAGGTGAAACAAACATATGTGCAATAATATTTTAAATCATAGTTTTTGTTGAAAAAAAATCATGAAAAAATGATTTTTATATTAATTTGAACCAGTTTGTGTAGTTTGTACCTTTCAACTGGTTTGTATTTGAACCTCTCTCTCTCTCTCTCTCTATATATATATATATATATTGAGAAAATTAATTAAATATGATATACTTAAAATTTAAGAAGTATGGATAAGTTGTACCAAATGACTGACGATGAAAAAGAATTATGTATACTGGAAAAAATAACATATTCAAGGTTAGGAGAATATTTTGTTGTACCAAAGTATCAAACCGATCAACCCGACCAACCCGTACGGTTGGATTGGGTTGGGTTGCACTTTGGTTTGAGTTGGGTTGGGTTAAGATTTTCCAAACCACAAACATTAGATTGGATTGTTGAAATGTCTTCAACCCGATCAACTCAACTCGGACCCTTATTACTAATTGACTAAAAGTTATATTATCTTTCTAGAACAGAAAAGTCCGTCTATTTTTTTTCCTTTGACATAATATTAGCTCATACATACCAATTAAAATTTTTACATAGTTTTTGAAATAATAAAGTAAATAAACAATGAAATTCTTAAGCATAATAAGCGAAATAATTGGCAAGTTTTCCTAGAAATCATTTATCAGACAAAAATGTAATACTTAATTTTTTACATTAAATTGATAATATAATTTTACAAATTAATGGTAGTTATTTTACAAAAATATCATAAAAATGTATTTTGCTCATTTTATCATTTTGTTCCAATTCCTAATTTACTCTTTATTAAACCAATAGACATTTCACTTTATTTGACATATTAAATTTTATTTTACTACTAACCAAATACTTGGTTAGACTTGATAATATTTAATTTCAATTTCTTTTATATTCTAACTTAATAGATTGTACTCATTTAAAAACATTTTATAAACCAAATGCCTCATAATTATTTATGTTCATAATTCATAAACATCTTATAATAACGTTACGTTTGGAAAAATTTAGTTTCAAATATGATGAATTGAAGTTAAAAAAACTATGTTTAAACTTTCCATCCATGATGAATGCATAAACTTTTTGTATTTTCAACTATGTCATTACATAAAATATTACAAAGTTGATAAAACTAATAAATTAAGAACTTACTAAGTCCAACTCCAAAATTTACGTTATTTACACACCCTTTGTGAATAACACATAAGATCCTTTAAAGATTGTTTTAACATCCAACGTCCCTGTGGTTTTCATTTTATAACACCGAAGGTCCCTCATCCTACTTTTCCGTTAAATACTAACCTTTTAACATATTTTCTTTATTTTTCAAACCATATGGACCAAATCTGTAATTTACCCTAAATTATATAATTATATCAATATCTTATTAATTATATAATTTTTATATTTCATGAATTATATTATATATTTATATGCATCTAATATTTTTATTTTAAAAAATTATTTATATATTTATCTTTTATAAAATGTATTTTATGTTTATTTTATGTTTATGTTTATATTTATATTTATATATATAATATAAATAATTTTATAAATTATATGGAAGATTCAATTTATATTAGAAACAAATGATTATACAAATTGCATATATGAAAGCTTCAAAATTCAAATAGATAAACAGTAAATAAGAGCACTATACAAATTACATAAACGGAAGGTTCAAGATTCAAATACATAAAATATATTAAAATATAAATATAAATACAAGTACAAAATAAATTTTATATATTATAATCTTAAATTTACAAGAATTAATAATTTGTAGATATACATCTATACAAAATATGTATAGATGGAAGGTTTAAATACATAAAATATATAAAAATACAAAATAAATTTTATAAAATATAATCTTAAATATACAAAACATTAATAATATGTAGATATAAATATATATGGTAAATATAAATATAAAATTTATATTCAAGCATGTACAATTTCGTTGTCATCAAAATGATCCTCATAAAAATCTAGCATCTCACATTCTTCACCATCTCTATTCATCGTATATATGTACATCTACAAATTATTAATTCTTTATATATTTAAGATTTAATTATATTTTTATTTTAAAAAATTTATTTTATATTTATATTTTTATATATTTTATTTATTTGAATTTTGAAGCTTCCATAACAATTAAAATAAATTAACTGTTTCTAATATAAATTGAACATTTCATAGATTTTATAAAATTATTTGTATTTTTTATATAAATATAAATACAAAATACATTTTATAAAAATTAAATATATAAATAATTTTAAAATAAAAATATTAGGTGCATATAATATGTTATATAATTTATAAAATATTAATATAATTATATAGTTTAAAGCAAATTACAGATTTGGTCCATGTGGTTTGAAAAATAAAGAAAATATGCTAAAAGTTTAATAGTTAACGGAAAAGTTGGATGGAGGACCTTCAGTGTTATAAAATAAAAACCACAGGGATGTTGGATGTTAAAAAAATCTTTGAAGGACCTTATGTGTGAATATTTATAAACCACAGTGACCAAATTTGTATTTAACTCGTGAATAACCCTTATTAAAGTCCATCATGGACTTACATTAAACTAGTCGTTTTTCAAAATATACATATCCATTATAACCAGCCAAGTTTAAAAGATTAAACTTTCCAGGTATTTTGTTATAGATAATATTTTTATAAAATTTATTTTGAGTATGTAAAGAGGCTGATTGAAGTTGTCGATAAAGATAATCAACTTTTTGTCATTTTTTTTATTATGTAAGATTTTGTTACAAAGGCATTTTTGATATTGCCAAAAACAAAATTATATTAAATGTAGCTTTGATAGTTATGTGATGTTTGGTTAAAGTTGTCTCTGTAGATTAGTTTATCTATATAAATTAAGATTGTTTTTGCTTGGAAGGTTTTTATAGATGGAATTAGCGTGTTTTTTAATTAGAAAGGATAAGTCTGGAAAAAAAAATCTGGCTTTATGCAAAAAGCTCCTCCTATAAGTTTATTGAATAAGTCACTTTTTTGTATAGTAAGCCACTACCAAAACAATTATATATAATTAACTGAATAAGATGTAAACCGGTTAACGATAACAAACTGCTGTTAGTAAATTAACTACCTTCAATGCCTTGGTCGTATTCTTAAAAAATAAATGTTTACACTTATAATTTAAATATGCATATTTAACAAACAAGGCGCCTGTAGCTCAGTGGATAGAGCGTCTGTTTCCTAAGCAGAAGGTCGTAGGTTCGACCCCTACCTGGCGCGTTTATTTTTCATTATTTAATTAAATATTTTTGGTTAAAATTATTTTGTTTTCATGTTTAACGAATTACTTTTACCTGATTCTTTTCTTTTTTTCTTTTTTAATTGATTGTTCTTTTATTAAACATTTTGTATTTTATGTACAAGTAGTGTCTGAATTTTTAAAATATATACGTGAAAAGTAGGGTTGACAATCGTGTCGTGTTTGGGTTGGTGGGTCAGGAAGACTCAACCCGGATACAACTTGTTTAACTAATCGTGTCGAAAAATTCAATCCTAACCCGTACACGCTTGGATTGGCGGGTCATAAACAGGTTGGTGGTTTGGTGGGTCAAATGGGTTGGCAGTAGGGGTGGCAAAAAGTGACCCAACCCGCCAACCCAACCCGAACCCAACCCATTAGTAGCAGGTTGGGTTAAGATTTTCAACCCGTTTAACTTAAATGGGTCAACCCGTTTAACCCATTTATTAAATGGGTTGGGTTGGGTTGAAATTTCTGACCAATTTTCAACCTATTTTCAACCCATTTACAACTTGTTTTCAACCCATTTTCAACCTGTTTGTAACCCATTAATGACCTATTTTAAACCCATTTATTAAAATAAATTTTAATAATAAAAAAAGTAACCTAAATACAAACCCTAAATTGAATTTAGTCTTTGGATTTTAGAAGCCTGGTCAAAAAAGAAAAACCCTAAATCGCTTTCTGCCTTTCTCCTTCACTCTCGAGTCTCGTCGTCGCTCTTCTCTCCTCCTAGTTCACTCCGCCGATGACTTTGCTGCTGATTCACTCCGCCGGCGACTCTGCTACTACTTCACTCTCGCCGTCACTCTTCTCTTCTCCTAGTTCACTCCGCCGACGACTTTGCTGCTACTTCACTCCACCGGCGTTTCTGGTCATCTCTCATTCTCTCTCGTCCGTCGTTACTATCGTAAGTTTTCTACTCTCTCGTTTGTTTTCTACTATCTTTATTTACTCTCTCTCGTCCAACAGAAGGTTCATCTCTCTCTCTCAGGCGACCGGTGGTGACTGACGTAGTTTTGTATTATGGATTGTATAATTAAATGGGTCAATCCAGGTTGAACCCATTTATTTAACAGGTTGGGTTGAAAATTTGTAAGTAGGTCGAACCCAGGTTCAACCCATTTAAGTTGCAGGTTGGGTTGGGTTGAAAATCTCAACCCATTTATTTAATTGGGTTGGGTTGGGTTGAGATTTTCGACCTATTTAATAAATGGGTTGAACCCGAACCCAACCCAGGTCGACCCATTGCCACCCCTAGTTGGCAGGTGTTAATGCCAAAAATTGACTTAATGGTAAATTAACGATTCGGACCTTTATCAACTAAAGAAAAGAAATCAATTCAAAAAACTAATAAAACAATACGTAAAGAACACAGAAGATTGTTGACGCAGAAAACTCCCTTCCAAGAGAAAAAACCGCGAACGGCCTATAGGGATTGTCGATGCACTAAAGTAAAAAGACGTCAAACAGAGACGTCGGTCTTAGAAACAATAGAAAAAGTTTACAACTAGCAACAATGTGTAATATAGGTAATCGGTCGTGAGTCTACGACAGTTGTCATGACTCGGAGCGCTGTTGTTGTGAGATGTGAGACTGTTGTCGTGAGTTTGCTGGAGTATTATCAAAGCTTTCTTTCGTGTACTCCACTGTCTCTTTCTCGTCGGTTTGAGCTGTTCTTTTATACTTGAACTCGAAGGTGTTAACGGTCTGAAACGGCTAAACGGTTATCCATGATTCATGCTATTTCATTAATGTCTTCATTATGTCTTTGACTTGTAACTGAAAATGTTATATACATACAGATAACGGTAATAACGAATTAATGCTAACGGTGTTAGTCCGCAGGGTTAAAGTCTCGTTAGGTACGTTATGATGAATTCTAACGGAGTTAACAGCAGAATTCTAACGGGGCTAACGGAGTTAATGACCGTTAACTTTTGGTATAACAGCAGGTCACATAATAATACAATTAAGTTAAAAAAACGTTCAAATTCAAACACTGGTACTACAACCAAGTTCAAATAATAATACAAATATTAAGTCGAGCCGAAGCGAGCCCACCAAGTTCAAATAATAATACAAAAAAACATCCCACCAACAAAACCTTTCTAACATGAACTCTCTGCAAAATCCAAACTCATTTAAGTCGAGCCGAAGCGGAAAAACAATACAATAAGAACATATATTGGGCAAAACTATGTTCCAGCCTTTCTACGGCCCACACGAGCCACAAACCCAGCCTTGATTTGAGCAACAGATCGACCTGAACCACACTGCAACGCAAAAAAAAAAAAAAGATTAGGTTATCTATTTATATAACCATGCCCACAAACAAGATAATTTACAAGAAAGTTTGAATATAGTTTTGCTTAAAGAAACCCTAACTAACTGGTTACTTTAATCATATTCTAAGGGACTGACTGGCAGTTACCGAATGATTTGGTGCAGAATGACTGAATGGTTAAAATGGATTAAGTGGCTTTTATGATATAATGCAAAATGAAATATAATTGTTTGGTATTTGTTAAGGATGTAATTAGGGTTTTTAATGGTTAAAGGAAGTCCATGATACAAAATGATTCAGAGGGTTTTGAAACCATTAAGAGCCGGACTTAATTTTTTTCCAAACAGGATTCACCTCTTAATGGAATTCTTAAGAGGTAAACAAACATCCCCTTAAGAAGAACCCACCTTCAATACAGACGGTTAAAAGATACAAAGAAAGAACCTTTTGAACATAGTTAGACTTCCCACCAGTAACTGCTATCTATCTCTTAATTTGAATCAAAGCAACAAAGTGGACTGAATGGATCACGAAAGAGAAAAAGATACCTTCTCGCATCTGAGGAAGAAAAGACGATTCTCTTTTGAAAGAATCGTTTCCGGGCTCTTGCAACCATTGCAAATAACGTACTCATCTATAAACAAAAAATTGTCAGCAAATAGCATATAACAGCAGAAAGGGATGGAACAAATACAAATACAAATACAAATACAAATACAAGTGACTTACTGACATATCGCCTTAGAATTCCTTCGAAAATTTTTGGTGCAAACCTTCCTTTTACCACCGGTCTTTGCTGTCCATCAAGAGATCCACTTGTACCCAATTCAGCTAGCAAAAAGGTCATAGCATGCTCTGGTTGCCTATGCATCCTGATTATAGAACAAAAAAAAACACATTATATAATAAGTAATTTAAGTATATATAGCATACCTTATTGGATTCCTTATGATGTTAAAGTAAATAATTGAACAGAAAAAAATTGACAACTTAGCCGTACGATTTGCAGATTTCCATGAAATTCACAAAAACAGTCTTTTTTGTTCCTTCACGAAGAACTTGTGGCGGTCTCCTAACTGTTCGCCGTCTATCTCTAGTAAGCTCGGGATTATTTTCACGAAGAATATGGAAGACTCGGTCTAAAAGCTGAACAAACGTAAATTATTTGGTCAGCTATACATGACTGTTTGGTAGTGGCTTATTCAGTAAGCTTCTAGAGGGCAGCTTAATACAGAAAGCCAAGTATTTTTCCAACCTTGCCCCTCCCAATTGAAAAACACTCTCCTTCCATGATGAAAAACCCTCCCGAACAAAAACCTTCACAATCTATACACGACTTAATGGAAAACAAACCAAACAGCCCTTTAGGCTGTGTTTGGCAAACTAGCTGATAAGCTAGCGGGTAGCTGATAAGTTAGCAGATGACTGATAAGCTAGCTGGTAGCTGTGATACGACCCAAACAAGACGGTTTGGTCAAGTTTATCAAAGGCGCAGCAGGGATAACTCAAAATAACTCAAAATAGGATAATTATGATTTAATTTTAGTTTTTATCTTTTCTAGTATTGTCTTTATCTTTTCTAGGATTGTTTCGATATCTAGTATTAGAGTTTGAGATAGTTTAGGTTTGTTTGTTATTCTAGCAGGACATTATAAATAGTGCTCCATAGGGTCTTGTTTTATTCCTTCAATCAATAAGAAACCGTGAGGTGATTTGAGTTTCCTGTGACTCGAATAACAGGCAAGGATTTTGGGGTAATTCCTGAGATCGTATGGTATCAGAGCTTTACGATTCTGATGGCAGAAAAGCTAGAGGGAAAGGGCACCAATGCCGAGCGACTCGCTGCACTTGAGGGAGCCGTCAACCAGGTGCTCGACACGTCTGAGACTTATCGAATGGAGGTGGCAACGCAGATGCAAGTACTTACCAAAGCCATTTCTGACTTAACTCTGGCAGTCAAGGAATCAAGAAAGAAGCAGAAGAAACTCCACTACAACTCCTCTTCCGATTCAGAGGAAAGCGATGGGGACGAGGAAGATGAGTCCGGCGATTCGGATGGCAGTTCAATGACCCATAATTCGAGGCGAGCTAAGATAAAGAAAAAGAGACGGGACCCATTGCTTGATTGCCGAAAACTGAAGATCCCCATCTTCAGTGGTGCGGATGTGCACGGGTGGGTTTATAAGATCGAAAGACACTTTGAAGACCATAAATTCGGTAAGAAGGATCAGTTGCGGGCGGTGGCAATTTGCTTAGAAGGTGCCCGGTTGACTTGGTTCCGATGGAATGATGCAAAGAAGCCATTCCGTTCGTGGGAAAGGTTCAAACGAAAGCTTCTAGAAGGGTTCCAAGCGTCTCGTGAAGGCAGCGTTCAGGAACAATTCCTGGACATTCAGCAAACAGGAACAGTGCGGGAGTACGTGGATAGATTCGAAGGTTTTGCAGGGGAACTAAGCGATATTTCAAAATCGATTCAAGAAAGCACCTTTATTAAAGGGTTGAAGGAGGAGGTACGTGCAGCAGTGAGGATAGCAGAACCAGATTCTTTGGCTCAGGCTATTCGAATGGCAATTAAAATCGATGAGAATAAGATTGGGGGACTAATAAGGGGAACGAGCAGCTCGTCTAGAGCAGGATACGGGTACCAGGGCAAGACCAACACAACGGCTACTCCTGTTGTGGTTAAGAGGGAGGACAATTCGCCGAGAGGATTTAAGCGGCTCACCGCTACTGAGCTAGCGGATAAGCGTGCCAGAGGCTTGTACTTTAGGTGCGATGGTAAATTTGCACCGGGACACAAGTGCCCTAGCAAGACGTTACAGGTTATGATTATAGATGAAGATGATAAAGGAGGGGGCAATGCGGAAATCGACGACACGGTACATGTGCATTGTGACATGGCGAAGGTGTCCCTTAATTCAGTTAGCGGTCTCACTCCACCGAGTACGATGAAGGTTAGGGGAAGATCGGCGATCGGGAGGTCGTGGTCTTGGTCGATAGTGGGGCAACCCATAACTTCATATCCACCAGGTTAGTCAACGAGCTCACCAGGTCGTGGTCTTGGTCGATAGTGGTAACGGGTACTAGGTCGGTAAGAGTAAAGCTAGGAAACGGGTTGATAACGCGGAGCTATAGGTGTTGCAAAGGGGTTATTCTCAACCTACCGGAGGTTCGGATTGTAGAGGAGTTCTTACCGTTTGAACTAGGGGGTTCGGACGTGATCTTGGGTCTTAAATGGTTGCAAACGCTGGGTGACATGACGGTGAATTGATTGGACCTCCGGATGCAATACTGGGAGGGTAATAGGCTGGTCAAGATCGTGGTGGACCCGAGCTTATAAAAAACGGCGGCCTCCTGTAAAACACTTCGCAAATTAATACAACAAGAGGGAGAAGGGTATTTAGTCCACCTCCAAGCAGATTGCGGGGTGCTGACTCCAACCGAGGTTCCTGAGCAGGTCAAGGCGGTGTTGGATGATTCTCGCGACGTCTTTAAAATACCAGGTGGTTTACCACCTATTCGTAGCCACAATCACGCCATTACCTTGAAAGACGGCACCCCGCCTGTCAGCGTAAGACCGTACCGGTACCCGCACGTACAAAAGGATGAAATAGAGCGTTTAGTCCAGAGATGTTGGAAGCCGGGATCATACAGCCAAGCACGAGTCCGTTCTCTAGTCCCGTGTTGTTAGTGAAGAAAAAAGATGGGAGCTGGCGATTTTGCGTAGACTATAGAGCACTTAATAAAGCAACGATTCTTGACAAATTCCCAATTCCCGTCATCGATGAACTTTTAGATGAGTTGCATGGGTCCGCTATCTTTTCAAAGTTGGATTTAAAATTCGGTTACCATCTGATACGAATGAAAGAAGAAGATGTTCCTAAAACAGCTTTTAGGACCCATGAGGGACATTATGAGTTTCTCGTCATGCCATTCGGGTAGACAAACGCTCAGCTACGTTTCAATCGTTAATGAATCAGGTATTCCGACCGTTCTTAAGATGTTTTGTGCTTGTTTTCTTCGACGATATTCTCGTTTACAGCAAAACCAAGGACGAGCATGTGGAGCATTTATCGATGGTGCTACAAGTAATGCAAAAACATAAACTGCTTGCAAATCGAATAAAGTGCTCGTTTGCTCAAAACCAAATTGAGTATTTAGGGCACTTGGTGTTCGCGGAGGGAGTATCAGTTGATCCAACGAAAATTGACGCTATGCTACAATGGCCGGAACCGAAAACGCTGCGGGAACTACGCGGGTTCTTAGGCCTGACAGGGTACTACCGTAAGTTTGTCAAAGATTATGGGAAGATCGCAGGACCACTCACAGAACAACTCAATAAAGATAATTTTTGTTGGAACGAAGAGGCTTCACGGGCTTTTCAACAATTAAAGATCGTAATGACTCGAGTTCCTGTTCTGGCGTTACCGGATTTTGGAAAGACGTTTGTGGTTGAAACGGATGCGTCGGGTTTTGGCGTAGGGGCAGTCCTAATGCAGGATGCTCGTCCAATTGCCTATTATAGTCAAGTTTTGGGCACTAGGGCTCGTTTGAAGTCTATGTATGAGCGCGAATTGATGGCGATCGTTTTTGCTGTCCAAAAATGGCGACCGTACTTGTTAGGGCGAAGGTTCGTGGTTCGAACGGATCAACGTAGTCTAAAGTATTTGCTTGAACAGCGGGTCGTGGCTGAAGACCATCAGATGTGGCTATCCAAACTTTTAGGGTATAATTTCAACATCGAGTACCGACCGGGGCGAGAGAAAATGCAGCTGATGCATTATCACGAAAGCGGGCGGCGGAGTTTGAGGCGCTAGAAATAGGTTGCAACATAGATTGGGGAAGGTTGTGGCAGGAGATTGAAAATGACACTAAACTAGCCGATCTTAGGCGTCACGTTAATACAGGTCAGCAGGTACCAGCTGGGTTTTTTGAATTGACAACAATCGACTTCTGTTTAAAGGCCGGTTAGTTTTGAACCGCAACTCGACGTGGGTTCCAACGTTGTTTCAGGAGTTTCATGGCAGCACGTTGGGCGGGCATTCGGGGGTACAAAAGACGTATCGACGGATGGCTCGGGAGCTATTTTGGACGGGGATGAAAGGAGACATTTCAAGAATGGTCGCACAATGTGACGTTTGTCAACGTAAAAAATATTCCACCATGGCTCCTAGCAGATTGTTGCAGCCTCTTGAATTACCAAATAAAGTGTGGTCTGAAATTACTATGGATTTCATTGATGGGCTGCCAAAGCCGGATGGATTTTCTGTTATTTTTGTGATCGTAGATCGGTTAAGTAAATATGCCCACTTTGTTCCGCTAAAACATCCGTATACGGCTCTGACCGTGGCGTCGGTATTTTTACGGGAGGTGGTTCGTTTGCATGGCATTCCGGAATCCATTGTATCGGATCGGGATAGAGTCTTTTTAAGTCTTTTTTGGCGGGAACTTTTTCGGTTGCAGGGTACCAAGCTAAAGAGGAGCACGGCTTACCACCCGCAAACAGATGGGCAAACAGAGGTAGTGAACCGATGTTTAGAAACCTACCTTTGTTGTTTTGTGTCGAATTCTCCAAAAAAATGAGCTAAGTGGTTCTCATGGGCGGAGTTCTGGTACAATTCGTCCTTTCACACTTCAACCAACACCACTCCATTCCGGATTCTTTATGGTCGGGATCCGCCCCACTTGGTTTATTATGGCAGTCAACGTACTTCGGTGGGTACTGTGGAGGAATACTTGGAAGAACGGGGTCGTATTGAGAGATTTGAAGGGGTATCTGCTGCGTGCTCAACAGTTGATGAAGGCTCAGGCTGACAAGCATCGTAAAGATGAGGAGTTTTCCATTGGGGATCGAGTCTTTCTCAAGCTACAACCATATAGGCAACATTCGGTGGCTCGACGGGTCAATGAGAAGTTATCTCCCCGTTACTTTGGCCCTTTTGAGGTGTTGGAAAGAATTGGTCGCGTGGCTTATCGTTTGAAGCTACCAGACTCCTCGAAAATACATGATGTGTTCCACATTTCTCAATTGAAGAAGGCTATTGGAACCAGTTGGCTCTCCCTAGCTTACCGGCGACATTAACTGCTGATATGGAGGTTTTGCTGCAACCAGAACAAGTGGAGGGAGTACATGACGGGGCATCTGGGCGGGAGGTTTTGGTCAGGTGGAAGGATTTGCCAACTTATGAAGCTACTTGGGAGGTGTTTGAAGATATGGTACAGCAGTTCCCAGATTTTCACCTTGAGGACAAGGTGATTCTTTGGGAGGGGAATAATGATACGACCCAAACAAGACGGTTTGGTCAAGTTTATCAAAGGCGCAGCAGGGATAACTCAAAATAACTCAAAATAGGATAATTATGATTTAAGTTTAGTCTTTATCTTTTCTAGGATTGTTTCGATATCTAGTATTAGAGTTTGAGATAGTTTAGATTTGTTTGTTATTCTAGCAGGACACTATAAATAATGCTCCATAGGGTCTTGTTTTTATTCATTCAATCAATAAGAAACCGTGAGGTGATTTAGGAGTTTCCTGTGACTCGAATAACATGCAAGGATTTTGGGGTAATCCCTGAGATCATATTAAGCTGATAAGCTAGTGGATGAAAAAATCATGTTTGGCAAAACTAACGTATAAAAATGTAAAATGACCAAAAAAGACATATTGAAAAATAAAAAAATAGTTAATAATTAATATTAATGAGGGTTATAATTGAAAAAAATGACAATAAGCTCCCAAAACGCTACTCCAAGTAGCGTTTCAATAAGCTAGTTTATAAGCTGACTTATAAGCTAGCTTATGGTTTGCCAAACTTGTACACTGAAAATAAGCTAGCTTATTTTTGCCAAACATAGCCTTAATATAGTTTGCAATTGATACATAAAGATACCATATGATAAAACTATTTGTACTCTAGAAAATTGCATACCTCATCATACATGTAGTCACGATCAGTACCTTCCCATGGAAGTTTCTGTTGTTGCAAAACGATTCCTTCTCCTTCCTCATCTTCTTCAATAGTATCTAGAGAATATAAACTTATTATATAAGCATGCATTCGAGAAAACAAACATTATGGAGGATGATAAAAATAAAATAGAATTAAATACAATCTATATCTTCGGCGCCATTTTCTTTGTCGTCATCCAGGAGATCTGTCTGCAACTATAAAATAATTATAAGAATATCATGTCAGGAAATACGCAGAAACACTTCATTCAGCACATTCTGTAGAGTTTAGCAACTAACCTGTTTCTTCTTCTTCTTTTTCAAGCCAGTAAAGGTAGGTTCAAGGCCATTAGAAACTGCATGTCAAGCATGGCCTTGATTATAATTTGTTAAAGGAAAAAAGATCTAGCAAATGATATACTTACAATACATGTACATACATACCAATAAATACATACATATATATAGACACATCTTCAAATACAAACTCCCCCAGGTTACAAACTCGTGAAAACCATTATAAAAATAATTTTTTTCATAATTTTGTTTCATCAAAAGTTATTATTTCATAAAAAGTTAACATTCTCGTTTGAACCTTCTCTCTCTCTCTCTATGTATATATATATATATATATATATATATCTTTGTAGACCCAGGTTGTGAAATCATTTACCAGATAAGCTCTCAGTTTTCTCAGTTAACTGTTCCATGGAATCATCAGCTGGGTCTTGAATGACAACCTTCTTCTTCTTCTTCTTTTTCGTTGGATCAAAAGGCGCAAGCTGCATTGTGAATTAGTTCTTTTAAGATCACAGTTACCAAAAGATGTTGGATGTGCCATATTAGCAAACAACAACACAGTTTATGACTTAATTACAACAAATTTAAATCTGTTGGCCATCAATCAAAGGATAAAAGTTCAATTTCTCATTGTTTTCTACCAAGAACTGTTATTCTTATAATTAGATATCCAACTAAATGTATAAGTTACAGTTATTATGACAAACCACCTAAAGATAATAAAGATCCAGGTGAGTCAGTGAATGGGGTATCTCTTTCTGATACAAGATAACAAAATTTACTCATCAGATTGCTAGAATATCAATATCCTAATAAGTGGCCTTCGTTTTAAAATTGAACTTAGTCGGATTAAATATCAATCGGACTCCAATGAGACCATACATACAAAGCCGATACATTCTAACTAACACAAACATAAATAAAAAAACAATGAGAATTAAAGGATTTAAAAGACACATACATTGGTGGTTTCATCCTTCACCTCAATTTGATGTTCTTCCTCTGCCATTGTATCAAATCTCAATGGTCCCTTAGTTAAATCTTCTCTGTTCAACAGAAAAAAAAATATAGGAATGACAACTACTGTCACATAAGATAAAACATAAATGTTTTAAATAGAATAATGTCAATAAAAACAAGTACTAGCCCCCAAGTTCAAATCCATCAAAGGTATATTTTGAGGGCATAATAAAGCACATATAGGTATATGAAGATAATAACTCTAACATCAACTATCGAGAAACATGATATTGGAGCAATTATAAGCATATTGCATAATTTTTAAAACACCTTCTATATTCCATCCTAAGTTGTGTTATTATGCAATATTGCAGATCGATCGATCCATATTTGACAACAAGTCTATACATTCTCTGTTTAGCAACTAACAACAAACAGTAACCAAAAACCTAATAATAGTGCACATTAGTGTCATCCAAAAACAATCTCATATAGAAATATAAATCGATCAAACCATAAATCATAAATCGATTCTTTCTGGACTTCACAGTATCAATTTTCTTATCGTAACTTCACATAAATCTACGAAATCATTATCTGGACTTCACAGTATCAGTTTTTTTTCGTAAAGAAATCGAGCAGATACCAAAACCATAGAGAAATCAAACATAAATCGAGAAAGAAGTAGAGAAATCGAGGAGATAGCAAACAAGTAGTTTTGGTGCAGAGATGGAATAGGGAATAAATAAATCGAACCTGTGAAGACGAGAGAGTAATGGAGAAGACGCAAAGTGTGTAGAGAGCTGCAGATAGAAATCGAGATGATGGGAAAGAAGCAGGCTGTTTTGATTTTGAAGAGATTACTTAGGTTATATTTATAGGATTTTGTTTAATTTTACCTTATTACAGGATTTTGTTTAATTTTAGTCCAAATCTTTTCCCTAATTCGATTCGTTTTATATTAACACCTGAATGGATAGAGTTGGTTGTATTGATAAAGTTGTCTTTATGATAAAAGATAACTTGTTGTTCGGTTGTGGTGCTGAATAAATAGTTTGAATGATATATATGACCATTTTACCCCTTGTTATTTGTTTTTTTCATCAACAAAAAATATTTTAATTTCTTCATCCCCAAGACCTAGATCAGATCCGAATACGAGATTGAAGATCTATAATCAAAACCCGTATACAATATTTGTAACAAACCCAAATCAGATCCAAATGAAACAAAGCCAAAACAAGAAATCGAGAGATCCAGATTGAGAGGTTGAAGAACATATGATGGAGAAGTCGAGAGATGGAGAAGCAAACATAAGAGAACCAGACCATTCTAAAACCAGACCATCGGAGAACGATATAGACGGGAGAGAAGGAGACCACCGGAGAACGAAAATGGCAGGAGAGATCCAGATCGGCAGTGAATGAAAGTGACAAAGGGGAAGGAAATCGCCGGAGAGAACGAGATCGGCACCTAGTTCGAAATCTTGGCCTCCTATTCTCTTATCTCGATCAACCTCCGGCAAAAGACGGTGGTTGCCGGCTGATCTCTCCCTCTCAAACGAACTTCGATTATGCTTCAAATCTGAGAATCCACAGACACTGGTTCAAATGGAAGGGGCTGAGGAGAGAAGCTGAGATTTTATGCTTCAAATGTCGGCGATGGTGAGGATGAGGAGAGCAGATCGAAGGAGAGAAACTGATATTTTTTTGGAGTTGTATAAATGGAAGGGGCAAACTTGGAAGAGTGGGATGAATAAATGGATGAGTCCAAAGAACTCCCTTTTCTAGTTGAACCACTCAGCCGGTGGCTGAGCGAATAAGCATCTACCGAACAACCAGATATGGCTGAGCGAATCAGCCATATACGCTATTCAACCCAATAAACATCTACCGAACAGCCCCTTATTTTGGTTCTGATGGAGCTCCTCCTATTTATTATAGACTTATTTTCTTTCGTAATCATTTTTGAATACAAAAAAATATTGATTAACGAAATCTCTTGGGGTTAAAAATGGTATATTTGAAATGATGAAATATTAACATTTTATGTCGTTAGAAATGTTTAAATCCTTCATTCTGTTGTAGGATGAGCCGAGATGTAAATTTTTCGGATTCAGGCCGGATCGGATCGGGTCGAACACTATTCAAAAAACCGGTTTTGCCCAAACCGGATTCGGATTCGGGCCGGGCCTCGAGGGGTAAAACTCTGATCCGTTTAACCTATACTCGAAACCGGATTAGGATCGGGCCAAAAATGAGCCCAATCGGATTTGCTCGATTTTTTTTAAAAAAAATTATAATTTGTTGAAGGATAAGTGTGCCATCGTCTAAAGGATATGACGATAATGATAAAGATAAAAGATAAAGATGTATAGAGATAGAGATAGACATTTAGAGTTAGATTAGTGTTAGGTTTCTTATGGTTATCTCTTTGTAACTCGTCCCTATTTAAAGGGCTATTGATTAATGAGAAATACTGCTTCTTGATTCTCTCTATATTGATTATTCTGCAACCCGTTATCAGCACGTACGCTCAAGCAATAATTCACGGATCGATTTCGCGTCTTTAAATTCATCAATCAATCATTCATCAAGTAAGCTTTTATATACAATATTGATTTGTGATACTCATTATTAACATGATCATAAGTTTCATGTTTGCTTACGTCTCACATTCCATATATTAAATACCCATTAACTGTACAACATTTTCATGTTTGCTTAATTTTGTTTACATTCATATGCTAACCTGTGAGTATTCATTAATGTTACCAAAATTATGTTCATCGTATACAATATTTTTATTTTATTTTAACCAGTAAACGATATGTTTTATTAAACCAACTAAACTATAGTCGAATTTCTTTGAAATATTGTAAACGTTTTTTTTAATTGAAATTGCTTATTTATCTTATTTATAGATATATATTAAAAAAATTACAATGTTAAGTTACCAATGAATTTTTTTTAGATGAAAACAAAATAGGTAAATATCATTTTTCTTATTCCATTGTTTTTAATATTGAAATAACAAAAAAAAAGGGATTGTATTTTTCTCTTTGTCTTTATTATGCATACATATCAAATCATTATTGCTTTAAATGATTAAAAGAAAAATATGACTTATTGTATATATATATATTAATTGTGCATACTTGATATTGATATGATGCTACTGATTTTAATTAATTTTTCTGAGACTTATTAGTGTATTCTACGTTATTTTTTATTTTATTATTTTTCCCTAGTTTTATTATCTATTCGCCTGATTATATTCTTCAATTGTGTATTAATTTAATTATGCCTTTAGTTTTTCTTTTGAACTAATTACCATTCACACATATAATACTTAAATGCTTATCTTATCAAATGCATCTTAATTATAAGTTCCTACTTATAATTTTTATAATAACTTTTGGAAGTCACACTTCTAACCCCATATTATTATACTTGGCCTATTACCAAAATTACTCATTAAAATCCCTATTCTGAATGATATTAATCTTAATTATTAAAACTATAGATTGAAGTTATAATAATCATGTCATCCTAAAATTAAAATTAAATTTAATTAAATGAAAATTAAAATCCATGTATCTTTTGGCCTCTTGCCAAAAGCTCCCAAAACTATCACATCTTTTGGCCTCCTGCTAAAAGCTCACAAAATCGTAATTCATGGTTTAATTTTCGTAACTCACCTCATATTTTGTCCTCATGCCAAAATCTACAAATTATTAATGTTATTTATGTATTTCATTAAACAAAATAATCGCATAACATCGAAAGATTTTGTCAAACGGGTGTAAACAGCCCTTAGGTTGTAGGGACTTAAGTAATCCATGTGATTCCCTACTACCTGGAAATCTAAAAATGTATTTGTGATTTATTTTTGGATATTGAAATATTGATATAACATTATCAACAAAATAAATATTTAAAACATATCAATATCCCAAAATTATCATACTTTTTGGCCTCTTGCCAAAAGCTCCCAAAATTTTAAATTTGACCTCATATTTTGGCCTCATGTCAATAAAAATATATATATATATATATATATACAAATTTATTAATGTTATTTATATATTTCATGAAACGAAATAATTGCATAAACACCGAAAGATTTTGTCAAACGGGCGTAAATAGCCCTAAGGTTGTAGGGACTTAAGTAATCCACGTGATTCCCCTACTACCTGGAAATCTAAAAGTGTATTTGTGATTTATTTTTGAATATTGAAATATTGATATAACATTATCAACAATAGAAATGTTTAAAATATCAATATTTAATAATTCTACACTGCCATGATAATGAAAATTTTCATGTGCTTCAAAATTTGACTTGATAAATTAAAATATCGTATCTCTTATTTATGTAGATGGCCGAACCAACTCGCCCCGAATTTGATATCCTGGATTCAAAAGGACTTGAATACCACCGATGGGTATCAGATGTCGAGACTACCTTCATTGGAAAAGACTACAGTTACACAATCAACCCCCCACTGACCCTAAAAATAAACCGTCTGAAAAGGTACAAGCAAATGCATTAATGTTCTTGAGACGACACATCGATCCCAGCCTTCGATGGGAATACTTTCAACTAAAAACCCCCAAAGAACTGTGGGATGCACTAAAAGGAAGATTCGGGAATATTCATGACTCTTTACTTCCCGAACTAATGACACAGTGGAATGATATCCGCTTACTCGATTACAAAAAGGTAAACGATTTCAACAAAGAAATGTTGTGTCTCAAAGCACGCTTGAACTTCTGTGGCAAGGAACTCTCGGAACACGACATGATTGAAAAAACACTTTCCACCTTTCCTACATCATCAATCATACTAATGAATCAGTATCGAATGGAATATGATAGCAAAAGAATCACAACCTTTAACAAACTTATCAACCTACTGCAAGTGGCTGAAAGACACAATGAGGTTCTTCTAAATAATAGCGCTACACCTGTCGGGACAAAGAAAATTCCTGAATCTATCCATGCAAGCTTTAGAGGTGGAAAGAACTCCAAAGTATAGTGAGGCAAACATGAATCATACCCACGTGACAACTATACACCACAAGGACATGGTCGTGGACATGGCTGTGGACAAGGGCGTGGACTTAGTCGTGGACTGGATCGCGGCAACAGTCGTGGTGGATTTTCCAATTCATGGCACAGAGGTGCAACTGCAGGCCCAAGTAATCAAAGAAAATCAAAAGGAAAAGCACCAATGACCGAGCCCGCCAAAAGAGAAAGAGATGGAACTGAACCTTGCTACAGATGTGGTATTATTGGGCATTGGTTCAAACACTGTCGTGCAAGCAACGCTGTAGCAGCCAACTACAAGAGATATCGAGAATCCAAAGAACAGGAAGCTCACTACCTCGAAGAAACAAGTAATGATCCAGAAGTCAACCTAATAATTGAAGATTTCACCAATACCAATAACAATAAACCATCCCTAGACTGCCCGGATTTTTCCTAATCCGTTTTACTTTATTTATTTATTTATTAATAGTTATTGCGACACTATTAGTTTTAAGTTGTGTTTTTCTTCGATGAAATTTATTGTTTGGATTGGTTGATTATTTTGAATTGTTTTATTGAATAAAACTTTAGTTTGTGTTACAATATATGAACCATTGATGTAAAGAAATGCGTCAAAACAAAATAATTAAATATTCTCCGTTCCATGTAGGAATGTATCGAGGAGAACTTGAGTGCTTAGTTGACTGTGGGACCACTCACACAATACTAAGAAACAGATCATTATTTACTGAAATTAATGCCTATGAATCCTCAATGACTACAATGATTGGATCATCCAACTTAATAATTGGTCGAGGAAATGCCGTTTTCTTGTTGCCCAGTGGCACTAAAATAACAGTCACAGAAGCACTATACGCTCCTAGAGCTAACCGAACCTTGTTAAGTTTCAAAGATGTACGCTCCAACGGCTATCATATCGAAACACACTGTGAGAATGGAAATGAATATATGTACATCACCTCTAATGAATATGGAAGGAAACGTATATTAGAGAAATTAACGTGTCAAAATAGTGGGTTGTACCTTACCACAATTCGGGTTATTGAAGCATATTCTGTCATCAATAATGGACGTTGTGATAATGAGATATACAAGCTTTGGCATGACCGTCTGGGACACCCTGGCCGTGATATGATGATACGTGTATTGAAAAATACACATGGACACCCTTTCTTCCGAATGAAAGGTAAGATGACGCAATTAACTGAAAGTACCAAATTGCATTCTTTGACTTCTAAAGCAAATGAAGCAACACCATCATCACAATATGCCTCCTTGAATACCCCGAAATTTTGCAAAGCTTGCTCCTTAGCTAAAATAGGATCGAGACCATCCTATGCTAAGGATACAAAACAAAATATTCCATTCTTACAACGTATACAAGGTGATATTTGTGGACCCATACATCCAGAATGCGGACCATTCAAGTATTTTATGGTTCTGGTTGATGCTTCGACACGATGGACGCATGTCGCATTATTGTCCACACGAAACGCTGCATTCGCAAAACTCCTAGCACAAATTATACGCTTGAGGGCTCACCACCCCGATTATCCTATCAAGTCTATACGACTTGATAATGCTGGAGAATTTACATCACAAGCATTCGATGATTATTGCATGTCTGTTAGGATTGATGTAGAGCATCCCGTACCCCATGTGCATACACAAAATGGTCTCGCAGAAGCTACCATCAAAAGGATACAGATGATAGCCAGGGCATTGGTTATGCGCACCAATTTACCCACTTCTGCCTGGGGTTATGCAATATTACATGCAACACTACTTATTCGCTTTCGACCCACCGCTAGCCAACCATTTTTCGCATACCACGGTAAATCGGATATGAGCCTGATATTTCACATTTACGCATATTTGGTTGTGCAGTATATGTGCCAATTGCGCCCCCACAACGCACAAAAATGGGTCCTCAAAGACGATTTAGTATATATGTTGGATATGAGTCCCCAACAATAATCCGCTATTTAGAACCCTTGACGGGTGATCTATTTACCGCAAGATTTGCGGATTGTCACTTTGATGAGACAGTCTTCCCGTCGTTAGGGGGAGATAGGAAAAAGGATTTTCCAAGGGAACGCCAGGAATTGTCATTGAATGTTCCCACTCTGTCTCATTTTGATCCCGGCACTTCACAATGTGAAAGTGAAGTGAAACGAATAATTAACCTTCAAAACGTAGCAGACTCGATACCTGATGCGTTCACTAATATTGCAAAAGTGACAAGATCACATATACCGGCTGCAAATGTACCAAGCAAGGTTAGAAGTCCCCAAACATGGGCACAACACCGTCGGAAAGAGTGTTGCAACCACACATAGTGGAAGTGTGGTTGAGGCCGTGGCTCCCAAAAGGAAAAGGGGGAGGCCACTTGGTTCGATAGATACTCATCCAAGAAAGAAAAAGGAGAGTAAGGCACAATCATATCCACTTATCATCAATACTAAAAACCCTTCTCATGAGATTTTCTCTGATTATAGTTATGTCCATGAATCATTACTGGAGGACGCTCCGAAGTCAATATTGATTCTAGAGAACAAAGAAATCTCAATGAATTATGTGAATGCATATGAATTGATGGAAAGATCATCCATACTTATTGATGATATATTTGCATATACTGTTGCTCATGAGATCATAGAGCACGATGACATCGAACCACGCTCAGTTGAAGAATGTCAACAACGAGCTGACTGGCCTAAATGGAAAGAAGCAATCCAGGCAGAACTAGATTCTTTGGCAAAGAGACAGGTATTTGATCTGGTAGTGCTAACCCCATCAAGTGTAAAGCCTGTAGGACATAAATGGGTCTTTGTCAGAAAGCATAATGAGAATAATGAAGTCATAAGATATAAGGCTCACCTTGTGGCGCAAGGTTTCTCACAACGCCCTGGAATTGACTATGAGGAGACATACTCCCCAGTAATGGACGTAATAACATTCCGCTATCTAATTAGCCTAGTAGTTTCCGAAGGATTGGAAATGCAGCTTATGGATGTGGTTACTGCATATCTCTATGGGGATCTTGATTCAGAGATATATATGAAAGTGCCTAATGGCCTTCCACTACCCAATTCAAGTAACTCTAAACCACGGAGTGCGTTTGCAATTAAACTGAAGCGTTCACTCTACGGATTAAAACAATCCGGGCGGATGTGGTATACCCGTCTGAGTGAATACTTAATTGGGAAGGGATACAAGAACGACGAACTGTGCCCTTGCGTTTTTATAAAGAAGACAAGTTCTGGATTTTCAATCGTAGCAGTATATGTCGATGATATGAACATAATAGGTACTCTTGATGAAATAAGAGACACTGCAAGCTACTTAAAATCTGAATTTGAGATGAAAGATCTTGGGAAAACTCGGTTTTGTCTAGGTATAGAACTACAGCACCGAGCTTGTGGTATCCGAATCCACCAATCCGCTTATATCTAGAAAATGCTCAGGCGATTCAATATGGATAAAGCGCATCCGGCTAGCACTCCCATGATCGGTCGAAGTTTGGATATAAGGAAAGATCCATTTCGTCCAAAGGATGATGACAAAGAGGTGTTGGGAGCAGAAATTCCCTATTTAAGTGCAATAGGCGCATTATTGTACTTAGCACAATGTACTCGACCTGATATTGCATTCTCAGTGAACTTGTTAGCTAGATTTAGCTCGGCGCCAACGCAACGTCATTGGAATGGTATCAAAAATATATTTCGATACCTAAAAGGAACCATTGACATGGGCTTATTCTTTCCCTACAAAGAGAAAAACGGGGTTACAATACCCGTTCAAGGTATTAACAAAGAAAGTGTTATACCTTACAGTGAAACCCAGAACGATGTATTAGTAGGCTTTGCTGATGCTGGGTATCTCTCTGACCCACACAAAGGTCGTTCCCAAACAGGGTATGTTTTTACAATTGGGAATACGGCGATTTCTTGGAAATCTACCAAGCAAACCCTTGTAGCTACCTCCTCGAACCATTCAGAGATTATTGCTCTACATGAGGCGGTTAGAGAGTGTATATGGCTAAGATCTGTCATTACACATATAAGAGGAGCTAGTGGTTTAAGTTCAACCACTCAAAATCCTACATGCATATATGAGATAATGCAGCCTGTATCGAGCAAATGAAAGTAGGATATATCAAGGGAGATAATACAAAGCATATTTCGCCGAAGTTTTTCTATAATCAGCAACAACAGACTCTCCTAAAAATTCAAATGAATCAAGTAAGATCTGAGGAGAATGTGGCTGATTTGTTCACCAAATCTTTGCCTAAGGCCACGTTTGAGAGACATGTGGAAAGCATTGGAATGCGGAGACTTTCTAAACTCCCTTGATTAATGCACGAATCAGGGAGAGTAGTAGATAAAAGCGGGAGTCTAGTATATATGTAATATTGGTATGTTGTGCTCTTTCCTTCACCCAAGGTTTTATTTTTCCCATTGGGTTTTGTTCCTTGGTGTAAGGTTTTAGTGAGGCAATCGTTATATACCATCCTGTTTTCCTAACTCTCATGATTAATGTATGGATCTGAGATAATATTAGACTAAAGGAAAAGTCTATGTAATGAAAATAAACTGGTGCGTTGTACTCTTTCCTTCGTCCTATTTTATTTTTCCCACTGTGTTTTTATTTTGGCGTAAGGTTTTAACGAGGCAACAGTTGTGCACCATCACTCCTTTGACTTGGCACAAGGGGAGCGTTGAAGGATAAGTGTGCCATCGTCTGAAGGATATGATGATAATGATAAAGATAAAAGATAAAGATGTATAGAGATAGAGATAGACATTTAGAGTTAGATTAGTGTTAGGTTTCTTATGGTTATCTCTTTGTAACTCGTCCCTATTTAAAGGGCTATTGATTAATGAGAAATACTGCTTCTTGATTCTCTCTATATTGATTATTCTGCAACATAATTTTATATTTTAAAGACATTTCATTGGGTCGCTCAAATACACTTTAAAAATACGTTTTAGTATAATTGATATTTAGTAACAAACTAACATCTTTGCAAAATTACATTTAAATATTAACAAAATAAAAAAAATACAAGTTATCACTCAATAATCTTCATCATCGGAATCGTATGGTTGTATGACGTTAGGAGTTCCAGTCATTGTAGTTATAGAGAAATTTGTGATCATTTTTGGTTTGTGAGTTTGGTGTCTAAACTCATACAACATATATGGTATTTATAGTGTTTTGGCGTGAAAAAAAGCCAAAAACGGCTATATTTGAAGAAAAAAATGGTCATAAACGGCTACCTCCAACGGCTATATTTTTGAAAATTTTGAACAAAATTGGATCGGGCCAGAAACCGGATTCAAACCGGGCCTAAAACAGGATTCGGATCGGGCCAAAGAAAACATCAAAAATACAAACCGGATCGGGCCCGCGGGCCGAAAACCGGGCCTTACTGGATTCGGATCGGAACGAGCTTTGACAGGATTCGGATCGGATTGGACCGGAATTTACATCTCTAGATGAGCCCCATCAGGGATGTTTATCAAATACTTATCAGGTAAATGTTTATCGTTAAAATTCAATACTATTATTTATAGTTTAAGATGTTACTCCATCAAAACGACATCCTATGCAACAGTTTATAAGGTAAGCACTCAACGTAGTAAGGGACCATTTACCAAACGCTTATCCAGGTACATGTTTATAAAGTCATATTACCTTACCGGATGAATATGGTAAGGATCAAGAATCTTACCCGGTAACAGCAGTAAGAGCAAAGGCAATGACCAGAAGTTTTGCCCGGTAAGTGAGGACGACGACTCTTACCACAGTTAGAACTTACCGGGTAAATAGTTGCATAAGATATCATTTTGGTAGACTAAAATCTTACCCGGTAAGAAAGTGATAGTGTTGAATTTTTCCGGTAAGCACTTACCCGGGTAAGTTTTGGTAAACAACTTCTAAGTGTCGTCACCCTCACTTACCAAGTAAAACTCTCGGTCCTTGCTTCGCTCTTAGTCGATAAGATTCTTGGTCCTAAACATATTCATCCGGTAAGGTAATGTGACTAGTAAGCGTTTACCCGGGTAAGCATTTGGTAAATGACTCCTAACTGTGGATATGACGATATAGATAGAGATAAACATATTAGAGATGAGTTATAAATGATATCTCTTGTATTTGTCTACTTGTAACTCATCCTTATCTATAAAGAGCTTTTGATAAGTGAGAACTGAGAACTACATATTCATTCTCTTCATTTACTGTTGTTCTATTTGGTTTAATTTTAACACGTTATCAGCACGTAACTTCGATCAATTTAATAAGTCGGTCGTTCAAGCTAGGTGTGTTTTGAATATTCAACTTTATCAATCAATTTAAGTAAATTATTTTCACTACTTCTCGTTAATTTTAATATTCCATCGAATTTTGTTGTTCTATTTCAGGTTGAAAAACAACCGCATACTATTTGTAACATCCTCAAATATAGAAAAAACGGCTAATTTAAAATTTTCATCAATACAACAAATAAGAAGTAAATCCTTTTTCTATAAATCAAAACTTGAATTGTCTTGAATAAACATTTTAAATAAACCTCGACAAGAGATAAACCAAGTCTTATACAAAGACATAAATATGGTCGGGTGTTACTAAATCCAATAAGAGTCGTTATCTTCAAAGGTGGAAGACGTCACCAAAAGCTAGATCCTTAGTATGTCACTCCCTAGCACTCAAGTCAACGCGTGTTGCTAGTACCAACCCTAACGAGAACATAATGCGCATGCCGACAAAGGAAAAAGGTTAGGCTTAACGTGTAGTGAGCTCAAGAGTTTATGACATATTTATAATAGGTAGAAATCGAAAGACTGTTTGATTAAATAATAATTTCTCAAGTAGAATGACATCATTATAAAATCAACATCTTTTTCAAACTCATCATTTTCGTAATAAAAGTTTTAAACCAAAGTTTCGTAGCAATGAAAGATTTAAATAAAAATATTCGTTCAAATACGAACCCTACACCCTTAAGTCACTCAAAACGTGAATAAGTTTAAATGTTTTAAATACCAAAATATGGACAAAGCTCCATTATCTAGAATGCAAAAACACGGTTAAGTCCCCTTGATTCAATTTTATAAATTGTGGATGATACTTCATACTCAAAAAACGTCACTGAAAACAAGACTTTATACACAAACCAACACCTATCGGTGACGGGGGAGACCTGTTTCCGTCGAGAATGCATAACACAAAGTAAACCATATTTTCAACGTTGTTGTGTACCGCCCTAAGATCACGACATCGGCGTCCGACCCCTCATCGAGTACCCACCGTAGTATCTAAGGTCCCGGAGCCCGACCCATACGGATTCATCTCCGAAACACCCCGGCCCCAGACCGATAGTAATGGACCCCAACCCTATATGGATTCATCCCCAAAATGCCGATGTGAACTATAAGAGGCACCGACCTCTAAACATGGGTCTTGACAACATACTTCAACGAGTTTCATCATCGTAATATCCAGTGTCCTAGAGATATCATCTACATGGATTCATCTCTGTATTACCCATGGGGTGAGAGGCATTCCCCACTCGGGTTCATCTCTGTAATACCGGCTATTAAAAACCCAAGCGTCTTATGGCCTCAAAACGAGGGACTCGAAAGTCTTTCAATAACCAAGTGACTACTCATGTGCCTATGGATCCAATACAACTCAATCTAATTTACATGACTCCAAAATGAATGACCAACGCACTCAAAACATGTAAAATATTAAATAATTGTACCTTAACTGCGTATAACCCCAAAAGCTCAATGTATATCAATTTAATTCGGACAATGTCCTCAAGACTCATTTTAGTCAAAACCGGGTTAACGCACCATAACTCAACCCTTAAGTAGTTACTCAAAACAAATAGTGTTGGTTGAGACAAACTATTTTCCAAATGAAATTATACTCATATATTTCAAAATGCCTCATAAGTCATAATGCAATAACATGTATTTTCTAATGGTTTATAAATCAAATACTCCCAAAAATGCATAATACCAAATAATCTTCATTTATAAAGTAAAACATCTAAACAACTCATATTTATGTTTTATTTATCAAAATGTCTAGGAACCCAAACATTGGTATTTTACATGATTTATAAAACCATTTATACCAAATAATACACATTTTATCAAAACACTCACACATTTGATAAATAGCAAGTAAAAAATGTTAATACTTCAAAATGAATTTTTTTGGAATGTATATTGTTTTCACAAATCAACTTGAATTCACCTTGCTAAATTTAAGCTAAATATAGGTTTTACCCCCAAAAGCTTCTTTTGAAGAAAAGTCAAGATCTACAAGCATCCATCACTAGAAACCATATCTACTTCATAAACAACCTAAATACACCATGAATAACTCCCAAAATCAGATTCATATAAACCCTAGCTAGTCAAAAACCTCAAATCATCCAAAATACCAAAAAAGGTCAAAACTCTAAAATACCGAAGATGCTTCAAAAATAAAGTTCTAGAGAACCAAAAAGAAAGGTTTTGACAAGAAATAAAGTCTAAAATGGTCGGAGAAAAACCCCAAAGTTTGATCAACAATGGTGGAAGAGGGGTTGGAGAAGATGAAGTACACGAAAGTTTTGGAGCTCAAATCTTGAATCTCTAGCTCAAATGGTAAGTTATTATATAAAAAGTAGAGAGAATATCGTATAAAACCCTTAGGGTCTAAACATTGGGAGCTTGAAAGAGGCCAATTGGGCCCTTTTAGGCAAGTGGTGGTGGAGGTTCCGAGTCGAAAAAAATTCCCTTTAGGTAAAAATTATCAAAAGTATAAATGGGGAGGGGGGGGCTGTTTGATAATAACAATATAGCTAGTGGTGCAGGTACGGTATGGAGCAATATAGCATGCATTGGGACGGTGTTGGACAACAAAGGCATCGACTTCTCAAGATCGTTTCGCAAACAAATAGGCGATGGCAAACAGACACAATTTTGGAAAGAGATATGGACGGGAGCACGACCTTTAAAAGAAGACTTTGAAAGACTTTATCGGTTAGAGATAGACATAGAATCGAAGGTAGCAGACAAAAGGGTATGGACGAATGATACGTGGAGTTGGAAATGGAATTGGCGAAGAGCACCGAGGGGTAGAGAGATTGGAGAAATCGAGGAGCTGATTAGAAGATTGGAGGAACATAAACCTGAAAGAGGAAAGGCGGATAGGGAAGTATGGACGCTTGACAAAACTAAAAGCTTCAATGTTAAAAAACTAAGAGAAAGGGTGGAGGAGGAAGGAAGAAGCGCCAATGAAATGGGGGAAGCAACTAGGTGGTCTACCGTAATCCCAAAAAAGGTATGCGTGCTTTAGTACATTTGTTTACTGTCGGTTTCACTTTTAGAACAAAACCGTGAGTACGTAGCATTTCATTGGATCCAAATCCATTTGTCGCCTCGTGGTGAGTGTCTAAATAGTTGAAACCATTGTTTTCCAGGTATCTATTGCAAGTATTCAAGTTTTTGAACGGAACTTTCTACACAAGTTACTAAATTGTCCTTCATTTCTTTACTTTAATTTACTAGTTTGAGCTTTACATTTTCCCGCAATTACATTTCAGCCATTTACATTCCAGTACTTTACTTTCTGCAATTTATTTTCCATCATTCACATTTTCGAGCAACTTAATTTCAATTTTCACTTAAGAAATTAGTAACTTGCATAACAAGTTTCATTTCTTGACTTTAATACTTGTAGGTCACTTTGAGTATTTTCCATCTATGTTATTTACATTTCAGTTCTTACATCTTTCGCAAAAAGAATCCGAACAATGATGGGCTAAACGTTTTAGCTTCGGGTGTAAGGGAAAGTTAAGACTGAACCCAATGTGAAATTAGAAAGGTGCCTCGTACATCATTTTATCCAAACTATTTATTTCACGTTATTAATGTTTCATTGGAGATTACATTTAATTAATTGACACCTAAATTTATGTATAAAATGTATTAGCTTTCAAAGTTAAAATAAATATGACAACCTACGGTAATATGAGAAAGCTATAAATAACTTTATTATCTGACAAATAATATACTAATACACTGTAAGATGGTAACATTATGTCATGCTAGGGTTCATAATATTTAGAGTAAATTATGGTTTTGTTCCATGTGGTTTGGTGGTTTTTACGAAAATGGCCCCTGAACTTCATTTATTAAGGATTAGGACTCAACCTTTGTCATTTTGTAATAGATTGGTCCCTCCCTCTAACGACCATCCAATTGCTCTATTAACCTTGAGAGCATTTTCGTCATTTCACAATTTTTTATCTTTTTAAGATTAGTTTTTTTTTTTTACTTTTTGTCCTTTTCTACTTTTTGTCTTTTTCCTAATTTTGTAAAGAACCAAAACTATAAGGACCAAATAGGTAGTTAACTATAATGTGTGTGTGTGTTTGTATATATATATATATATATACATATACCACATCAGCGATGTAATACAGGGACGTCGTCCCCCGTGCCATCGTTCCCGGTAAATGCTACTATCACCCCAAACTATCTCTTAGGGGTGAGCATCGGAACCGGTTACCCGTCTTTGGAATCGGAACTGCCGGTTCCGGAACCGGAACCGATGTGATTGGTTCCGGTTCTGGTTCCTAAAATACGGAACCGATCATGACCGGTTCCTGTTCTCATTTTTTTGGAACCGTTACCCGCTACCCGCTACTTTTAAATAAAAATATTTTATATATTTATAAATAATAAATAAAAACTCAAACTTTCTAGTAGTTTTTATGTAATAATTAGTTTTTATCGCATTAGTTTTAACCATTTGTTGTATTTATTACTTTAAGTCGGTATTTTGTACTTTATAATTATATTTTTATTGTATGCAATATAAAATATTTATAAAAAAAAGTTGAAACCGGGTACCCGGTACCGGAATCGGAACCGATAATATTAGGAACCGGTGTTAGCGGTTCCGGTTCCGGTTCCGGTTCCGGATTTCCAGGAACCGCCGGTTCCGGTTCCATAAAAAATGGCCGGGTACCCGGTTTTGCTCACCCCTACTATCTCTCTCTCTCTCTCTCTCTCTCTCTCTCTTTCTCTTTGTCTATCTAATATATATAGGTATGTATGCATGCATGCATGCATGTATATATATATATATAAGTATGTATGCATGTATGTATATATACATATATGTGTGTGTGTAAGTATGTATGTATATATATATATATATGTGTGTGTGTATGTATGTATGTATAAATTGCACCTCACAGGGACTCTCCACCGGAAACTCAAACCAGATACACTTCTGATGAATGCCATGATGACCCCCTTTTCTCCCTCTGTCGAACGCCACTTCACTAGCAACTTAATTCACCAGTTGCCGAGATTTGCAGGTCGATGACGGTGGCCAGAGGTGTTAGTCCTTCCGGCAAACACAAACTCCATAGTGTGTGTGAGGGGGTGGGGAGTTATATCTGCAGTAGGGGTGGAGGTGATGCCATAGATGTTATCAGAGATCACGCTATTGGTGCTTTACAGAGCCAGCAATGGTGATGGAGGTCGATGGAAGGTTGTAGGTCAATGATGGTGGCCAGTGCAGGGGTGTTCGTGTTTCACGGAGACATGATGGTTGTCTGTCCACAACACACTCAGAGAACACATTGGAGCAGTGTGCGGGCGGAGGTGACATCATAGAGCATATCGGAGGTCATGTCGGAAGTTCTGTCGGGGTGGGGACGGACGTTGGTCGAAGACGATGAGTTCTTGTGTATATATACATATAAGTATAAAATATTAAATGTAATATTAATTAATAGAATAATAAATTGAGAAAAGACAAAAGCATAAATAAAGACAAAATAGTTAAAAGAGGAAGGGGAGAGAGAGAGAGAGAGAGAGAGAGAGAGAGAGAGAGAAGCATAATGACAAAAATACCCTCAAGGTTAACGGAGCAATTGGATGGCCGTTAGAGGGAGGGATCAATCTGTTATAGAATGACAAAGGTCGAGCCCTAATCCGTAATAAATGAAGTTCATAGACCATTGTCGTAAAAACCACCAAGCCATAGAGACTAAAACCGTAATTTACTCTAACATTTAGCATACTAGTAGTACTAAATGATACATGACATACCAACAAACACTCGATCACACAATTAAGGAATAAAAAGAATCCCTATTAAAACATGACATTCATATAGAACAAACTCCATGATCTCCTCCAATAAAAAAACGAATAGAATTACTTGTTCTTCATACGTAAAGACGTTAATACATGTGATTTAATTTTTAATGTCGAAAAAATGGATGAAATTAAATTAATTTTTTTTTATCAAAACCCACAAAACTAGATTCTGTTATGCATAAAATTAAACTTCCATACTTAAACTCGTAATAAATGTAACACATAAACAAATTCTATTAGAGTGCGTTTGGTTCGTGGGATTTAGAGGTAGTTGGATTTCAAATCTAATTCATTCTGGTATTTGGTTTGCCTAATGGTAAGGATTCTAAATCCATGCATTCATTTAAAATCCCATGAACATTGGATTTTGAAATCTTTGACGGATGCTCGGGATTTCACAGGATTTTGTAGGATTTCTATGAAATAATGTTAAAAACATTTGTTTTGTAATAATTGATTAATAAAAATGTAATTTAATTATTTTTATATTTTTTATATTTTTATATAAATTATTTATAAATAATGGAAATCCAATTCCATTCCAAATCCTATAAACCAAACACACCTATAATTTTCGAATCCATTCCAATCCAAATCCTTCCATAAAATTCAAATCTCTTAAAAACATTCCAATCCAAATCTCTTCAAATCCAAATCCTTCCATAAAACTCAAATTTCTTAAAAACAATCCCGCAAATCAAACGGACCCTTAAAGTCGTGTAGTAATTACACACGTCACAAAGTCGCGAAGTGGTGGGCTGTGATCCAATTATCGTATCAATTTATTTGGATATGCTCCAATCATGCCTCATTTAAATGGGATTCATTGGATTAGGTTCATTTCCATACCATCCTACTAGTATAAAGATCCAATCCAATCAAATTTCATTTATTTCTCACCTTCCATTCAACTTTTTAAAATCATTTTTAAGGATGTTTTATTAATTTAATTTCGATGAATTATGAAAGTAAAATATCAAACCTCATAAATTTATTATAAAAATATCTGTTTAAATTAAATATAATATTTTTTTAAAATTTTAATTTCGATTGCTTTCATTTTGTAAAAAATTATGAAGAATTTTTTCTAGATCTTTTTATGATTTCAACATAGGTTTATAACGGATTAAACATATGGCTAAATCATAAATCAAAATGGTGATGAAATATAATAGGGTGTATGTTTAGTGATGCATACGTAGAGCATTTTCAATAGCTTCTTAGAAATGGAGAAAATAAGAATTTTGAGATAGTATTTTGCTTCATAAACTTTTCTAAAACCACCTTCAAAATAGAGAAGGTATGAGAGAAAAAGTTTTTTTTCAAATATGAAGAACACTCCAAAAATGATTATAAAGTGAAACCATCAATAGGAAAATTTGAAAACAAATATTTGAAAAGAGAAATAATATTTTAATATATGAATGAAATATTTTAATATTATAATTAATGTTGGCTTCTCCAAAATAAGGAATCTATTAGAGATGAATACAATTTTTTTTAGAGATTTTAACTTTTAGTTCTCCATTTTAGAAAATATGTTGAAGATGCTCTTATGCATCATATGAATATGCATGCATGTATATATATATATATATATAGGTGGATGTTAAAACGAGAACACCTCCATTTATGAGAACGCGAGAACACCCTTATCACATGTGATAATGCATGATAGAGGACTTGGTGGTGTGCGGATAATGATTTTGATTGATTATAGTATCACATCAAAGACACCCTTATCACATGTGATAATATATGTGATAAAGCTTAGTGGTGTAAAAATGACTTGGCCGGTAACTTAAATCGCGCCATTTGTAACACCCCGCCTTACCACGACACAATATTGTCCGCTTTGGCCTAAGCCGCACGGATTTGTTTCTGACGACCTGACGAGGACTTCCCAGGGGGTCACCCATCCTGGTACTACTCCCACTCAAGCACGCTTAACCACAGAGTTTTAAGAACATGCCTTGCGTGTGGCCCCAAAACACGTTGTATTTAGGAAGACCAATGTTTACTTATGAACCCAGCATCACTCCTGTCCACGGCGGATATGGGATCTGCCTAAGGTGTTATAAACACCCCCCTTACGGACTCATCGTCCTCGATGAGGTTTGCCTCACATCCCGAACAGCACAGGAGCGGCTCTGATACCATTTTCATGACAAATTAGTCCGGTATAATATTTGATGCAACATGTACAAACTTCTTTTGCTTACTGCATCTCTGATTTAATATCACATGTGTATCATATGTGATGAAATAATAGTATCACATGTGATTTTCTATAGTGAAAGAGTGTTCTCGCGTTCTCGTAAAATGAAGGTGTTATCGTTTGAACTCTTCCCTATATATATATATGTATACATATATATAATGTTTTGTTTTCATAGCTATCCAATTTATCGTACTATACTTGTTAACATGAACTTCGTTTGTTGGTTGTCATCTTTATACACTTATTCCGAATACTTATATCATGATATATTTAGTGAAAAAGTCTTAAAACACCCAACAAACTATCTGTTTTTAAATGATTAAGTTCTTAAACTATTTTTTTGAATGATAAAACTCTTAAACTTTATGAAACCAGTTAAATACATCCTTGTAACCTGTAAAAACAGGTTAACGTTATAAAAATATGAAAAATCTAAAAAAACTCAACGAACTATCTGATTTTGAATAATTAAATTCTTGACTTTTTAACGAATAAATCCCGAATTTTTTCTAACTGTTTTTACCAAATTAATTCTTGAACTTTCTTTGAACAAACAAATTCCAAACTTTTTTTGAAGAAATAAAATCCTGAACTTAATTTTGAACAAATAAATCCGGAACTTTTTTTTGAACAAAATCATAAAGAAAAAAAATATATATATAATTTATCTCACTGACAACAAAGTACAACAGTACTAATTACAAAACATATAAAAGTTTTGGTTAAAACATAAATTAAATTCGTTAACTTAATTTTTTATTATCTATTTATGTTTTAGGCATTACTTTTATATGTTTCAGAATTAATAATAAAAATGGTAAAAAAAATCTCCGTTTAAAGACTTAGGTTGCGTTAAGTTGATGAAATTTTTTCTGTTTTCTAAAAAAAAATTCTAATGAAAATTTGGAAAACGCGTTTAGTTCGTTAAGTTTTCAAAAAATTTCTAAAACAAATTTCATTTTCATTTTCTAAATTTATATTAGATTTAGAAAACAACTTTTTTGAGTTTTCAGAATTTTCATTTTCAAAATAATTTTCTACATTCACATACACACATTCACTTTCACACACACACATTCGCTTTCACACATACACACACACACACATTTTCAAACACACACACACACACACACACATTCACTTTCACACACAAACACACACTTTCAAAAAACACACACAAACACACATTTTCACTTTTTCACTCATACACAATTTCACACACACACACACGGATACACTTTCAAACACACACATACTTTCACTTTCACTTTCACACACACACACACTCACTTTCACACACACATACACACACTTTCACTTTCACACACACACACACACACACTTTTTCACACACACACACACTCACTCACTTTCACACTTTTTCACACACACACACACTCACTTTCACACTTTTTCACACACACACACACACACTTTCACACACACACACACACACACACTTTCACACCCACCCACACACACACACACACTTTCACACACACACACACACATACACTTTCACACACACACACACACTTTTTCACTTTCACACTCATACACAATTTCACACACTTTCACGCGCGCGCACACACACACACACACATTTTCACTTTCACACTTCCACACACACACTTTCACTTTCACACACATACAGATACACTTTCACACACACACACACACACAAACATACACTTTTTCACACACTCACTTTCACACACACATACATACACTTTCACACTCATACACAATTTCACATGCTTTTGTGCGCGCACACACACACACACATTTTCACTGTCACACTTCCACACACACACTTTCACTTTCAAGCACATACACTTTCACATATACACACACACGCACGCACTTTCACACACACACACACCACTTTTTTACACATACATACACACTCACTTTCATACACACACACACACTCACTTTCACACATACATACACTTTCACACACACACATACATGCCAACCACATGTGTGTGTGAATGTGTGTGTGTAAAAGTATGTGTGTGTGTGTGTGTGAAAGTGTGTGTGTGTGTATGTCTGTGTGAAAGTGAAATTATGTGTGTGTGTACGCGCGCTTGAAAGCGCGCGCGTATGTCCGTGTGAGTGGCCGCGCGCGCGCGCATGTGAGTGGTGTGAAAGTGCGCGCGTGTACTGCCCGTGTGAAAGTGAAAGTGTGTGTGTGAAAGTGAATGTGTGTGTGTGTGTGAATGTGTGTATATCTGTGTGAAAGTGAAAATGTATGTGTGTGTGAAAGTGTGTGTGTGTGTGTGTGCGTGTGCGCGTGAGGGGGGCGTGTGTGCGTGTGTGTGTGTGCGCGCGTGTATGTGGGGGTGTGTGCGCGTGCGTGTATGTGAAAGTGTGCGCGAGCGCGCGCGCGCGTGCGTGTATGTGAAAGTGTGTGAGTGTGTGTGTGTGTGTGTGACAATCAGTGTGCTTGTGTGTGCGCGAAAGTGTATGTACACACACTTTCTAATTTGAAAAAAAAATGGAAAATGGAAAATGAAAACAGGTAGAAAATGTACAACTAAACGCGTTTTCTAAAAATCTGAAAATGAAAAATGAAAACTCCACCGTTTCAACTAAACGCGTTTTGAAAAATTTTCATAGAAAACTGAGAATAAAAACTCAACTCCATTTTCTGAAAACATTTTCTTGGAAAATGAAAACAGTTTTCGCTAACTAAACACACCCTTAATCATTTAAAATCAAATAGTTTCTTAGGGTGCGTTTAGTTAGCGAAAACTGTTTTCATTTTCTAAGAAAACTTTTTCAGAAAATGGAGTTGACTTTTCATTCTCAGTTTTCTATGAAAAATTTTCAAAACGCGTTTTGTTAAAATTGTGGAGTTTTCATTTTTCATTTTCATATTTTTAGAAAACGCGTTTAGTTGTGCATTTCCAGTTTTCATTTTCCATTTTTTTTTCAAATTAGAAAGTGTGTGTACACATACACTTTTGCGCACACACAAGCACACTCACTTTCACACACACACACACACTTTCACAGACACACACACACACACACACACACACTCACATACACACTTTCACAAACACGCACACACACACACACACACTTTCACATACACGCACACACACACACACACACTTTCACATACACGCACACACACACACACACATTCACAGACACTCGCGCACACACACACACATTTTCACATACATAAACACAGATTCACACACACACACACACTTTCACTTTCACACATACATACACACACACTTTCACTTTCACACACACACACACACTTTCACTTTCACGCAGACATACATACGTACACACACACATACATTTTCACTTTCACACAGACATACACACACACACTTTCACTTTCACTTTCACACACACACACACATCCACACACACACTTTCGCACACACACACACAAACACACTTTCACTTTCACACAGACATACACACACACACACTTTCACACATACACACACATTCACACACACACGCTTTCACTTTCACACAGACACACACACACACACTTTCGTGCGCACGCACACATACACACACACTCTTTCACTTTCACATAGACACACACACACACAATTTCATTTTCACACAGATATACTTTCACACTTTCACTTTCACACACACACACACACACATACTTTCACACGCACACATTTACACACACACACTTTCACATACATGCACACACACACACATCTTCACAGACACGCACACACACACACACACACTCAGACACACTTTCACATACATAACAGGTTCACACACACACACTTTCACTTTCACACAGACATACACACACTTTCACTTTCACAGATATACTAAAACGCGTTTAGTTGGGCATTTCCATTTTCCTTTTTTTTTTCAAATTAGAAAATGTGTGTACACACACACTTTTACGCACACACACACACTTTCACACACACACACACACACACTTTCACATACTCACACACTTTCACATACACACACACACACACTTTCATAGACAAGCACACACACACACACACTTTCACATACACGCACACACACACACACTTTCACATACACACACACATTCACACACACACACTTTCTCACACACACACATTCACAGACACACACACACACTTTCACTTTCACATATACACACACATTCACACACACACACACTTTCACTTTCACACGGCATACACACACACACACTTTCGCACGTGCACACACACGCTTTCGCACGTGCACACACACACTTTCACTTTCACATAGACACACACACACAATTTCACTTTCACACAAACATACACACACGCATACTTTTACACGCACACACACACACACACATACTTTTACACGCACACATTCACGCGCGCTGGTGGGCCCGTGTGTATGAACGCGCGCGTGTGTGTGTGAAAAGCGCGCGCGCGCGCGCGTGAAAATGAAAGTGTGTGTATGTGTGTGAGTGTATGCGCGTGTGTGTGTGAAAGTGAGTGGCGTGTGTGTGTGTGTGTGAAAGTGTACGTGTGTGAAAATGAGTGTGTGTGTGTGAAAATGAGTGTGTGTGTGTGTGTGTGTGAAAGTGTGTGTTTGTGTATGTGTGTGAAAGTGTGTGTTTGTGTGTGAAAGTGTGTGTGTGTGTGAGTGTATGTGTGTGTGTTGAGTGTGTGTATGGAAGTGTGAAAGTGAAAATGCGTGTGTGTGTACGCGCGCGAAAGTGTGTGAAAGTGTATGAGTGTGAGTGTGCGTGTGTGTGTGAAAGTAGTGTGTGAAAAAGTGTGTGTGTGAAAGTGTTTGTGTGTGTCGTGAGCGAGTGTGTGCGCGCCATGTGTGTGAGTGAAAGTGTGTGTGTGTGTACGTGAGTGATGTGTGTGTGTGAAAGAAAGTAGGCGCGGGAAGGAAAGGAAACCGCGCAGCGCGCGTTGTTTGAAATCAGTGTGAAAGTGTAGTGTGTGTGCGCGTGTGTGAGCGTGTAAGTGTGTGTGAGAGAAAGCGTGTGTGTGTGTGTGTGGCGTGAAAATGTGTGTACGCGCGCGCGCGCGAAAGTGTGTATGAGTGTGAAAGTGTGCGCGCGCGCGCGCGCGCGCGCGCGCGTGTGAAAGTGTATATGTATATGTGTGTGTGTGAAAGTGTATATGTATCTGTGTGTGTGAAAGCGAGTGTATGTGTGTGTGAAAGTGTGTGAAATTGTATATCAAAGGTGAAAGTGAAAATGTGTGTGAAAGTGCGCGCGCGCGCGTGTGTGAAAGTGAAAGTGTGTGTGTGTGTGTGTGTGTGTGAAATCATGTATGTGTATGTGTGTGAAAGTGAAAGTGTGTATGTTTGAAAGTGTATGTGTGTGTGAAACTATGTGTGTGTGTGTGTGAAAGTGAGTGTGTGTGCGTGAAAGTGTGTGAAATTGTGTACGAGTGTGAAAGTGAAAGTGTGTGTTTGTGTGTGAAAGTGTATGTGTGTATGTGTGTGTGTGTGTGAAATTGTGTATGTGTATGTGTGTGAAAGTGAAAGAGAGTGTGTGTGTGTGTGTGTGCGAAAGTGTGTATGTGCACGCGTGTAAAGGTGTAAGTGTGTGCATGTAGAAAATTATTTTGAAAATGAAAATTCTGAAAACTCAAAAAAGTTGTTTTCTAAATCTAATATAAATTTATAAAATGAAAATGAAAATTTTTTTGGAAATTTTTTAAAAACTGAACGAATTAAACGCGTTTTCCAAATTTTCATTTTCTCTGGAAAATTTTTCTAGAAAACAGAAAATTTTTCACGAACTAAACGCAACCTTAAGTACTTTAGACTTTTTCTTATATTTAGTTATATGGAAAAAATTATAATTTTTTTTAAAAGCAAGTGATAATAATAATAATAATAACTAAAACCCATGAAAAAATTATCAACTTCATCAACAATCCTTATTATAATATACGTCTGACAATAAAATTGACAAACCATAATTTTTTAGACAATAAAATTAAAAAAAATCTGGTTCTACAAATTTAAAATTAAAAAAAATCTGGTTCTACAAATTTAAAATTAAATTTACAGTTTGTAACTTGGTGGTATTTTCAAAAATATGAATACTATTTTTTTAATTTAATTTGTATATTTCGTTAAATATTATATATTTTAGGAAAAGAAAAATCAGAGAGGCGGCCGGAAGAGTCTTGAGATAGACCCGGGGTTCAAAATAAAATGTTGTTGGTCACCAACGGTAGGCCCATCAAATATTTTAGTTGACTTATTTCAGTTTTTGATTTTTTCCAAATGTCCTATATTTGTAATATTGCAGACCATACTAAACGACGTAAAAAAAATTAGAAAATAGGGTCAGATCCGTAATATGGAGATTTTTTTCCCGATGCTAGATCTGTAATATTACGAATCCAGATTCGTAATAGTCATGGTTTCCTTTTTTTTTAAGTGTGGACTAAGCCTCATTTTTTTTTTGTTATTTAGTCAGGTCCGCAATATTACGGACTTGGTTGTTATGTACCTAAAATATCTGGGTAAAATCAGAAGAGAAATGGTTAGTAGGCCAATTGGGTTGTGGAATATGATCATTTAAATCAATTTCCCTTAATTTATTTATGGGTAAATTTGACGAAACGGTAATTCATTTTAGTTATATTTTTATTTTATGTATTTTCAAGACTTATTTTATTATATGAGATATGAAATCTCAAACTTTTAAGTATCTAATTTACCTAATGACATATAAAGGTTGACGTACAGGGTTGGGTTCATGTGAGACCAACTTGTTTTCATGAGACCCGTGAGAGCACATTTTTACACTTGAAACTTCACAACAAATCATTGTGAAGGTTTGGAACTCGTAACTTCTTCCACATCTATGCTTATGGTGCAATGACTTCACTTGAAATGATCTTTCATTTGATATCCAACTAGCCCACAACCTCCATGGACAATCATATTCTGATTCTAATTTTCTGGCTACAACAAGCAACTTGTACTTGCAATTAAGATTCATCATATTCAAGGGCATATTTAGTTGTCATCAGTTTGAAGGTAAAAGCATATCTTTCACCTAAGTAGGGGTTCATTAGGTTCCCGGGAACATTGTGATCATGTATAGGAAATTCATTTGACTTTGCCTGGATAACTTTATTTTCAAAATCAACTTCTTCCATGAATGCATCTCTATCACACCCTCGCAAGTTTATGTCAAAAAATCATCATGTTGATAGTTATGTGTATGTACGTCCGCCTCCACTTCCATACTCTTATGTATATCCACCTTAACATTTTCATTGCCATCTTCAAAATCTTCCATATTTGTATTCTTCTCTTCACTATTAAGATTCATCATCTTTATTCGGACTTTCTTAATTTTATCATCTCCATCCGACAAATGATCTAAACTAGAAACATCATCTTCATCGACATCGGAAAAGCTATCATTAAACCAATCTTCATCCAAGTCTACCAGACCTCCAAGGTCATCATCACTACTAACAGTCCCGTCCTCATGTTCCCTGTTGGTGAAACACAAGGTTTTTAATGTTGAATTACCCTTAACATAAACCATAAAATCAATTTCACACATAAACCATAGAATTGAATAATAATAATAGACAAATTTTACAATTACCATATATGTTGCTAGTAGCTATATATTGTATGTCTATACACTTCTTCTCTTAAAACTTCAGGCCATTTTTAAAGTTCTATAAATCAATTTAATTGTGATGTTGGAGTGTAGGTGCTGGTTTGTCTTACAAATTAAAGTATGTCATTTAATTTGTTGTAGTCAAAGTATGTCTATTTAATTTGGAGTGTAGTCGTTGATTTGTCTTTAACATTTTCTAAAATATATATACGTAATTAATGAAAAAAGTAAGCATTTTAATAAAGTGAATCTGGTTTTCTTATTTCTGTTATATATGCAACAATTATGTTATTGGACTTTCCACTAAGTAGATTATAATTGACGCAAGTATCTCTCGAAATAATTGGGATAGAAAGTCATATAATAATAACATAATTGGTCGTTCTTTTCAAAAACTTGCATTGTCTCCATCATTTTTGAAATACAAGCTCCATATTAGGTAATCTGGATGCCATGTTGTCCCTGATGACCGAAGTTATCAAGTAGAGAAAACCCATATAGAATGAGTATTTCTATCTGGCCATCCTTTCGTCATAAGAATGTTTCATCCCATATTACAAAAGAAACTATACCACACATAGAATATTCATTGACATATATGGTAAGAAAGAGCATAGTCAACAAAAAAAACACCAATGTTTCTATATGAAGAAAGAAACTCGTAGTTTAGAACTAACCTGATATTCATTGCAATCTGATATAGCAGATTCAAACCCTAAAAACATTAAAAAGAAGGGGAAATTTTAAAAAAGCTCTAAAACAACATAAACATCGAGTTTCTAAAACCACATAAACATGGAGTTGGTGAAGAAGAAATACATTGATTTCACATACCTAAGACCAGATAACATCGATGTAGGAGATAGGTGACGACGAGCTAGGGAAGATTTTCAAGAAGAAAGCGTCGATTGAAAAAGTCGGTTGCCTAATTGGAATTTGGGGGCGCCGATTGAAATCCCTGTTACCGGGAAATTGAGTTTTAATAAAAATAATGTGTATTTTATGTGTCACTTGATGACGTGTCAAAATATTTTCCACGTCATTTTTTTAAAATATGTGTCATTTTTAGTTTACCAGTTACCTGAAGTATATGTAAACCAAATACTTAAAAGTCCGAGATTTCATATCTCATGTACCAAAATGAAAGTTTGAAAGTAAGTTACGAAAAATAGGAATAAAACTAAAATACGTTATCTTTTCATGCACTTTGCCATTTATTTATTGCTAATTATTTTTAGGGTAAATTACATGTTTGGTCCTTGTGTTCTAATGAAAGTTATGTTTGGGGTTCTATAATTTATTTATTACACTATTGATAACCAAGATTTGTAATTCGTTACGGATTAAGTCCCAGAACAAACACCGTAAAAAATATGTTTAGTGTTCTTATGTCTCTTTAATGAGGGCATTTTTGTCATTTTACCTCCCATTCTTAAAAAAATATTAGATATTCTATTTTCAACCTACCACCACTTCTTTCTCTACTCATATTCCTTTTGGGTTTCATTTGTCATCTACATCCTTACCATGGTGATGATCATCTACCATCTTTCTTCTTCAGCGACACCTTCCGCTTAACTTAACTGTAATGATCATCAACCACCACTATCAGTCCCATTCCTTAAGCAACACCCTTTTTCTATTCTAATCAAGGTAATGATCATCAACCAATACCAGCATCATTCCTTGAGCAACACCCTCTGCTTTTATTCCTTCATGAGGATCTTCTTCCAATCATTCACCGTTGCATTTGGTTGATCAATACCTTAGGTCTCGAGCAATTCGAGGTCGAATATATCAAATTTTCTAGTATAAAAGAGACGAAGGGTTAATTTAATATACGGTAGGTATCTATTGTGAGCGATTTATATAAAGAATGGATATGTAGAACTATAGATTGAAGAGGCAAGAAGAAAACATTGATTTAGATTTAGGGGGTTTTCTTGTTTTCGATTTAAATTTAAGGGGTTTTCTTGTTTTGATTTATATTTAGGGTTTGTATCACACATTTTTGGAATAATTTTATGTTATTTGTGTTCAATTTGCTAGGTTGAAAAATAAATGTTTTTTTTTTCATATTCTTCATGCTCTTATAATTTAGGGTTAAAGAATAGTCTGAGTTAAAAAAGAGGAAGAGTAAAAAAACATAACTTAGCATCAACATATCCCTCCACAAATGGTCAAACAAGGACAATGTAAAGTCGGAAGGACCCAATCTGTAATGAAGGCAACCCATGGTGACCAAAGGTGTAATAAACGAATTGTTGGGATTTCACTCGTAAGTTTCACTAAAACATGACCGAATATGTAATCCACTGTTGTTGTATAAAATATATTTAAGAGTGAATTATAGATTCTGAGCCTATATTCTCACGACTAATCCTCCTTTTATCAAGAAGGGTTATAGGAGGGTTCGAAAAGAGGAAGGGTTATCATAGTGGCTGTCAAAATAGCTTATGTTTAAACGTCAATGGGAGGGAAGGGATGGCATGTGGCGACACTTATTTGGTTTTTGACTATTATTTGTTATGTACTAGTAAAATGACCAAAATGACCATGAATTAACTAATTTTAATAGGTTTGGATCAATTACATAATAAAATATAAATCAATGAGTTGTTTGATATAATAATTTCATTTTAGGGACCCATTAAAAAGTTAAAAAACTATAAGCAAACGGATGAAATCTGTAGCTCACTCTAAATTAAAAATGTTAATTGAAATGAGAGTGATTTACATTCTTGGTCCATGTGGTATGCTCAAAATTCGGGTTTTGTCCCTCAAATGTATTATCTACATCAGTGATTCCTAACTTTTACTTTTTATAACAATGGTGGTCCCCGATTTAACACCGTTAACTGCAATTTCATGATCCCCCTCATGTGAGGGGTATTTGTGTCTTTTTACTCTTCTTGTTCCTCCCTAATCCCGTTCTTGATTCTTTTTCAACCTAAAGAACACAAGAGATTTATGAACATGAAGAACACTATTCTTAAACCTAGAAATTGAAAAACAGATTAACCAACACAAGTTTATTTTCTCAAAAAACGAACACATGTATACAACAACTTTTCAGTATTCATACATCTGTATGGTATTCACCATGAATATACATTTTCACTATAACATTCATCATGAATATACATATTATTCATCATGCATATACGTATATACAACAACTCTCTAATATCCATATTAGTATGATAGTCATCATGAATATATTACAGTTTCAAATCTACGTGCTTTAGTTTTTCTTTTTTTGTTTATGGAGTTCTAGATTGATCTCGAGGAGTTCTTGATGTGTTCCCAACCAGTCTTGATAAAAGTTGAAAGTGGTAGGTTATGATTTTACATACACAAACACACAAGAATTCGATCAATAACTTCTCAATCGTTCTCAATGGAAAAGGAATGTGGTAAGCTATGACTTTACACATACAATCACACACCAAGTTAATGGATGAGCTCTCGATTAGTCTTGATGGATTATAGATTAGTCTTGGTTGGTCTTGATCGGTCCAACTGGGTTCTCAATCGGTCTCGATAGGTGCCTGATTGGTCTCGATGGATTCCTGATTCGTCTCGATAAACCTGAAAATGGCAGGTTATAGTTTAAACACACAAACATAAATAAACCAATCGATAGGTTTTCGATCAACCTTGATGGAAAATGAAGGTGGTAGATTATGATTTTGCACACATAAAGACACACCAAGTCAATGAATGGTTTTTGATAAGTCTTGATAGGTGTTGGCTTACAGTGATGAAGAACGTAATACCAGTTTACGTATTTAGGACGTTGAATAAAGTTATTTTGGGTTACAAATTTATGGTGTTGAAGAAGATGATGTCAAATTACGGACTTAGAGTGTTGAATTGTTGTAGACACCTAAACGTACATGAATGTGCATAATGAATATTACACATATATGTCATTTCATGTATAAAAAAAAGGAGAAAAACTATATTAAGGTAGATTTCATATCGAGGAGAATGAAATTCTTGTTTTTTTATATATAATTTGTTTGATTAAAATATTATTAATTTTTAAAACAATTTAGTTTAAAATTAAGGAGGTAAAAGTTTTTAATTAGAAAAAATAAAAGAACATTTCATAAAATTAAACATGATAATGATTGGAATAAACTTCATTTTTACCCTCACTGTTTTAATTAATCATTTTAGCATGAGTTGTTAGATCAAATAGAAATAGACGCCTAAGATTTTTCCTCTTAGTTCACTATTTAAAGTTTCTTTTCAATTGAACTTTCCAATATATATATATATATACATAGGGTTAGGTTCAAATGTGAACTCAATTTTAGTTGTGAACGTGAGGACGAATCTCAGCCACACATCTTCGGTTATGGTGGACGCGATCACGGAGGATTGACGCGATTCATGGGAGGATGGAGATTATTAAAGGAGAGGAACCAGGTCAAAGCCGCCTTTATTGACCGGATAAGTGGCTGAGATTCGTCCTCACGTTCACAACCAAAAATGAGTTCACATTTGAACTTTCTTCTCTCTCTCTCTATATATATATATATATAGGGGAGAGATCATACAAGAACACCCCTCATTTAAAGGAATAAGAAATACATTTAGGACCACATATGATGTGGGTCCCACACAATATAAAATCATATTTGATTCAATGGGGTCTCCCATTAAATCAGATATGATTTTTTATTGTGTGGGACCACATCATATGTGGTCCTAAGAGTGTTCATTTGTTTCTTTAAATTTACAAAGTTCTCATTTGAACCTCTCCCTATACACACACACACACACACACACACACACACACATATATATATATATAAGATGCATTGGGATAGCCACTGTGATATCCAATTTTACCATTTTACTCTTTATGTTATTTTAATAAATAACATTAATTATTTAAAATGATTGGTCCACATTAATTCTTACAGTTTCCACAAACTAATAAGTTTTTATTTGATTAGACCTTTTTCTATATGTTTCTATATATATATAGAGAGAGAGAGACTCTCAACATAAATTTTGAAAGTATGTTCCTTAAAATATCAATCGAATGAAATTTCATGGTTTTTAAACACAAATTGCTCTTTAATAAAAAAACAATGTAGAAGGATCTTATTTAACTAAATGTAATACGTCTATAAAGGTATCAATATACATATAATCTATAATTTGTATGCAAATACTAATAAAGAAAGTTAAGGGAAAACTAGTATTGATTATAGGTTGACCATTTCGAATCATTCCCCATATTGACAGTTTAAATAATTGAATGGAAAGATCTTAGGTTTTAAGCCGAGTTTTTGGGAGAGAAAAAAAAGTCAAGTAATTAAGTTGTTTGGCGTAATTAGAGATAGATTCAAAATAACATTTTCTCTTCTTCTAAAGGTTTCATCATAGCACATAAAAAATTAAAATAATATAACTATTAAATATGTAGAAACATTTAACTATACTAGAGTAATTTTATGATGACAAAAAAAAAACAATTGAGCTTGTAAATAAATCCACCTCTACATGCAATGTAATAAGTTTATTCCAAACCATTTTGTTCGGAAACTAGTTCTAATTTTAACAGATCAAAATATCACTTTGTTGCTTTTATCATCTATTCTTATTGGATTAAAGAAAATTCAGTTTATTAAATTTAGTGATTATTTTAAAGGCATGAGATCATATGAAAAATGAAGTTAATGTGAGAAACGTAAGAATAGATCTCTATCCTTGAGCATTTTTAATCTCAATCCATACATAAGACCATGAATTGTACTTTAGAAGAAAGTTGATTTGATGAATCTTGTTGTGTCTCATTAACGTTGATCTTCAACCAGGATTGATCTAAAGGTGAAGATCGTTTATCTTACTATAACTTTTTTTCTTATCAAAACTCAATCCTTATTTTAAAAATATAAAACTTAATTATGGAGCATGTGTAAAGTCAACAAAGTGGAGTTGATTACATTTCATAGTCATTTGGTGGTACACACCATTCAAAAGAAAAGCAATCGAGGGAGGATGTGTTCGAATTGCTCTCCTACTACTATTATTTTTATTTTTATTATTATTATTATTAATTTCAACTATGATACTATAAATTATGTCGTTCATTCATAATTGTTTCTTTTTAAAAACCAAAAATACTTATGTCAAAATAAGAGATGGCTCTGATTATCAAATGATTAAATAAATGGGGACAATTTACTTATAATACTTGGTGTTCTTCACCCATAATTATATACATATGTGTGTTTAATCTTTAAGAACTCTGTTTTTTATAATAACTTGAGATCTATTCTAGTCTACATAAATTAAACAATTAATTTTTATTAACATTAATTAGGATAAGGGTTGTTTAGTAATTCTAATATTAGAGAAAATAATTATGGTAATTGATTTTTATTAATCAAATACATAATTAAGCATATCTTCAATTTGTTTTCCATGATTATAGAATTCAATTACCAAATAATGTGTACAATCCTATTAATATAGAACAAAACGTATATGGAGAAAAAATTACAGAATCGTGAATTACAGAACAAGAAGGAGACGAAATAGTTTGGATATTGAATTCTGAAAACCTTTGGAGGTATGAAGTATGGTTGGGTTTTGTAACATGTTCAATGTTGAAATAATTATATTTCAGCTTAGTTTGATACATGTTAGGGTGTAGATTTAGGGTCACGTAAGAACGTAATTGTATGTATTTCATCTAGAGGGTCTGATATGACATGTAGATGTTCGCCTTGAGTAGCGTGCACGGTTCATGTCGGGTTTTTAGTAGCAAGCATTCTGGTGAGTCTTCATGAGATTTTACTGAGATGTTTACATATGTATGCTAATGTATTTTTACATGTATGACTATATGGTGATGTTATATCATGTATGGTAAGATATTTTAATTGCATGTTATCGCTTTTATTAATTGTTTTCGGGTTATTAATATTTCTTGCATGCCAAAGTTTTTTAGTTGATTTAAATTGTACCAATGGTACGCAGTCGGGGGTATGAGATGTCAGTAAGATACATCATACTTAATTAAGGGAAAACACAACCCTAAAATGCATCAGAGAATGCATGCGACATAGCAACATGACTCCGTAATGGGTTACTAGCCTTCGGAGAGTCGTGCATGATAGAGATACATCATATCTCATCAAATCACCCTCTTAACTAACTTGATCACCAAATCACCCTCTTAACTACAGTTGATCACAATCCCTTGATTTACTATGTAAATATCTCTAATTTTATTCATTGTAATTATTAGTGTAAATATCTCTAATCTTTAAGATAGTTTCAATCTTTTCTATTTTATTTTGATTCTCAAATTGTATATATAAATATGTACTCTTGTCAAGTTGATTAATACAAGCTTTTCATTTCAATTAATATTTCTCTCTTATATGGTATCAGAGCTTGAGGTCCATATTCTGCCCACTTTTGCTATTTTTTTTCTTTCCTCCCAACACCGTCAATGGCATCCAACGAGTCATCTGTTATCCCCAACAATTCTGAACCTACCAAACCTTTTATCATAGTTTCCCTTTCCCATGTTCTTAAACTCACTTCAACCAACTATATCTCCTGGAAAACGCAACTTGAAGCCACTCTTCTTGGCTATGATCTTTATAAGTTCATAGATGGCTCTTCCCTTGCACCCTCTAAAACCATCCAATCTAACAATACCACTGTCACTAATCCCGCTTATACTACGTGGTTCCGGCAAGACAAGCTTATTCTTGGAGCTCTTGCCGGCACTCTTATTCACTTTTATTTTTTATCCTCTAAAAGATAAAAGTGATGTCACTAACACATTTAATAAGTTCAAACTTTTGGTTGAAAAATTCTTTGGTCGACCTATACTTACCATCTTTAGTGATAATGGTGGTGAATACATTGGTCTACGTCCCATACTTGAATCACATGGAATAACTCATCTCACTTCTCCTCCTCATACACCGGAACACAATGGCTATTCGGAACGGCGTCACCGACACATTGTTGAAACTAGACTCTCCCTACTCACTCACTCTTCCATGCCACACAAATATTGGCCTCTTGCCTTTGCTACTGCTTGTTACTTAATTAATCGCATGCCCACTCCTACTCTTCACTACAATCTCCTTACTCTAAACTTCATGGATACATGCCTAATTATCAAAAACTTCGTAGCTTTTGATGCCTTTGTTATCCATGGCTACGCCCCTATATGTCAAACAAACTTGAGCCGCGATCCGCCCCTTGTGTCTTTGTTGGTTATTCCGCTACCCAAAGCGCTTACTATTGTCTTGCTCCCGACTCTCACAAAATCTATGTTTCTCGACATGTTAAATTTATCGAACATGAATTTCCCTTTTCCTCTTCTCTTAAAAATCCCTCACCACACACGCCTATCAATACCAATGAATGGTGTTCGTCACATCTACCTATTGTCTCCGATACCTTGACTACCACAACCATCCCCTTCCAACATCCACCACCTTCATCTTCTCCTCTCTCTCACCCATTGGTTGTTCCCTCTCTAGACATTCCTTCCTCTCCACATCCATATCCACCTCCACCTCCACCTCCCCCTCCTCCTCCTCCTCCACCTCCATCACGCCCAATCACTCGCCTACAAAACAATATTCGCAAACCCATTACTAAATTGAATCTCCATGCTTCTCTTCAACCATCTTCTTCCGAACCTACTACCATCATTCAAGCCTTAAAAAGCCCAATATGGCGTGATGCCATGCAAAGTGAATACAATGCGTTACTCAAAAATAAAACATGGGATCTTGTTCCCCCTTCTCCTTCACAAAATCTAATTGGTTGTAAGTGGGTCTTTAGGACAAAGTTTAATCCCAATGGCTCTATAGACCGTTAGAAGGCTCGCCTTGTAGCTAAAGGGTTCAACCAACGTCCTGGCCTAGACTACACTGAAACTTTTAGTCCTGTAGTTAAACACGCCACAGTTCGTACTGTTCTTTCCATAGCCATAACATATGGGTGGTCTCTCCGTCAAGTTGACATTAATAATGCTTTTCTCCAAGGTTCTTTAATGGAGGACGTGTTTATGACCCAACCCCCTGGTTTTGTTAATCAATCTCATCCTACACATGTTTGCAAACTTTGGCAAGCTATCTATGGCCTCAAACAAGCTCCTCGAGCATGGTACAATGAACTCAAATCGTATCTTCTTACTATTGGGTTCAAAAACTCCGTCTCTGACTCATCTTTATTCACTCTACGCCACAATAATGACATAATCTACCTACTTGTTTATGTAGATGATATCATTATCACCGGTTCCAATTCTACTATCTTAAATACATTTATCTCTCAATTCTCCTCTCGTTTCTCACTAAAAGATCTTGGTAATTTATCCTATTTTCTTGGTGTTGAATTAATACCTCATCCTCATGGTTTCCTTCTTAGTCAACAAAAACATATTCAAGACCTTTTAACTCGTGTTCATATGTCTAATGCCAAACCTGTACCCACTCCTATGGTTACACATCCTCCTTTATCCACACACACGTGAACCCCTCTCGCCTACAATACCTCACTTTAACTAGACTTGACATCTCTTTTGTTGTAAACAGGTTATCTCAATACATGCACAGTCCTACTGAAGATCATTGGGCTGCTCTCAAGCGGTTATTACGCTATCTTGTAGGTACAAGTACTCAAGGTTTACTACTCCGGCGAGACTCGCCAAATACTCTTCATGCTTTTTCTGACGCTGATTGGGCGGGTGATAAGGATGATTACATTTCTACAACCGGGTACATTGTCTACTTGGGCCGGAATCCTATATCTTGGAGTTCTCGTAAACAACATACTCTTGCTCGCTCCTCAACCGAAGCCGAATATCGAGCTGTTGCTGCGACTACTGCAGAGGTCCTTTGGGTCCAAAACTTACTTCGTGAGCTAGGACACTTACCCATAACCAAGCCAGTCATCTACTGTGATAATATGGGAGCTACATATGTTGCTGCAAATCCGAAGTTCCATTCCAAAATGAAACATTTAGCCCTTGACTATCACTTCGTTCGTGAAAACGTTCAAAATCAAAACCTACGTGTATCGCACATTTCAGGCAATGATCAACTAGCTGATGCTCTTACTAAACCGCTTCCTCGCACTCGATTCCATGCACTCATTTCCAAGATTGGTCTCACTCATCGATCGTCCATCTTGCGGGGCATGATAGAGATACATCATATCTCATCAAATCACCCTCTTAACTAACTTGATCACCAAATCACCCTCTTAACTACAATTGATCACAATCCCTTGATTTACTATGTAATCATATCTCTAATTTTATTCATTGTAATTATTAGTGTAATCCTTTAAGATAGTTTCAATCTTTTCTATTTTATTTTGATTCTCAAATTGTATATATAAATATGTACTCTTGTCAAGTTGATTGATACAAGCTTTTCATTTCAATTAATATTTCTCTCTTATAGTGCACAACCAGGGAATGCTTGCGACCTATCGGTTCCTACTTAATGAGAAAACTTATAAGATAATGTAAGAGTTATGTTTTCTTAAGAAAATGCATATGATGTTTTCCTTTAATTTAATGCATTGTGATATATGATCTCAGATGGGTGTTACTGTATAAAACCATAAACTTACTGAGCTATTTCACTGATTATAGTATGCATCTTAGGAGCGGACATATTGGGAGTCAATAAAGACAAGGGACATGATTAGAAAGATTTTACTCCCATTCATATAAGCATAGTTCAAGTATTTAGATTTTTTTTTTTGATTTGAATATTTTTTGTAACACATCGCGATATGGGGTGGATTAACATTACATATTTATCGTTTTAAAGTTTTCCGATGCAAATGATTTTTATTTACCCATTATTTTGAAGATATTTATGGGTAATTATCACTTATGACGTGACGCTTTCTCATGGTGAAAATGAGGGTATTACATCAACCCCCCCCCCTCTTTTCCACGAACACTTTCTACATTAGTTATTATCATTCAACGCCAACAAAACATTTGAATGTTTGCAAGTTTTATTCGTTGTAGTTTAAAAACCTCTTAATCATCTTATGTATTACTTAAAAACTTAAAATGTCACTTCAGATTTAAACCACATTACAAGTTGTTGTATATAACTTGAAGCTCTAACAAAACCAATACAAACATGTACCAATTAAAAAAGTTGGTATTAATTAAGGTGTACTCATATTTTGCATTTTTATACACTTTTGCCATGTCAAAATATCATAAATAGAACCAATTTGATATCCTTTGAACTTTAAAAAATCACGAATCAAAATTATTGATTAAAGAAACATGATCTAAAACCATTATTTGAAGGATCAATGAGAATTAACGTCCTTTAAAATACGAATAAAAGTAAAATTGATTTTTATTTTTCCCGAAATGAAAAGTTTTGAATGAGGTTTTTCAAGATTAAAAGTTGTTTCATTTAATTCTTGTAATAACTATTTATATATATTAAATTAATTTCAATATTTTTATATCTAATTATTAAAGGGAAAAGTTCAAAAAAACCAACAAACTATCACATTTTGAATGGTTAAATTCCTGAACTATTTTTTTGAATGAAAAAATCATTAAATTTTCTCATTTTGAATGATTAAGTCACTGAACTATTGATTTGAATAAAAAAATCATTAGATTTTTTCATTTTGAATGATTTAGTCCCTGAACGTTTTTTTGAATAAATAAACTACCGATCTTTTAAAAACTAGTTGCATACATCTTTTTTTAAATAAGCTACATATAACTCACTAAAAAAGTTTTAAAGTAAAAATAAACTTAAATTGGTTTTATCGTTCAAAAAACCCAACACAATTAAAACCCCTAGCAAACAACGGTATCGCTTCTCCTCGTCACTCCCCATTACTCCAACGTTTTCTGTTCTCCATTTCGTCTAACACGTTGTTGGCCCCTGTCACCGATCTCCCTCTTTTCGATCTATTTTTTTATTCATCATAAGAGGAAGAATCAAAAGATAACCGGTTAATGATAGTTTATTTAGGTTAAAAAGATGTAAGTAACCAATTTTTAAAAATTCGATGGTTTAGGGAGCGTTTAGTTAGCAAAAACTGTTTCATTTTCTAAGAAAACGTTTTCAGAAAATGGAGTTTTCATTTTCATTTTCAGTTTTCTATAAAAAATTTAGAAAACGCGTTTACTTGAAATTGTGGACTTTTCATTTTTAGAAAATTAGAAAACGCATTTGGTTGTGCATTTTCTAACACTTTTCATTTTCCATTTTTTTTCAAATTAAAAAGTGTGTGTGCGTGCGTGCGTGCGTGAATGTGTGTGTGTGTGTGTGTGTGTGTGTGTGTGTGTGTGTGTGTGAATGTGTGTGTGTGTCTGTGTGAAAATGAAAGTTTGTGTGTGTGTGTGTGTGTGAAAGTGTGTGTGTGAACGTGTGTGCGTGTTTGTGAAAGTGTGTGTGAACGTGTGGATGTGTAAAAGTTTTTAGAAAACAAAAAATTGAAAAAGTGGTAAAAGTAGTTTTCTAAATTCATTGTAATTTTAGAAAATGAAAATTTTCATTTTTTTGGAATTTTTTTGAAAACTGAACGAACTAAACGGGTTTTCCAAATTTTCATTTTCTGTGAAACATTTTCTAGAAAACAAATATTTTTTCTGTAACTAAACGCACCTTTAATTTTTTGAAAAAAATTCAGGGACTTAATCATCAAATATACAAAAGTTTAATGGTTTTTTCATTTAAAATGAAAAAATTTAATGGTTTTTTCGTCCAAAAAATAGTTCAGGAATTAATCATTCAAAATGAGAAAGTTTAATGGTTTTTTTATTTAAAAATTTTAATCATTCAAAATAAAATAGTTTGTTGGGTTTTTTTGAACTTTTTCCATTATTAAAATATAACAAAATCTTAAGCATTTTGGTTATCATCAAAATAAAGCATGATATAGCATTTAATATTCATATTATTATATTTATAATAAATATTGTATGTTTGAGTTTACGTGAGACGAGTCTGTTTCATAAGATCATTAAAACTTGTTAAATTTCACAACACAAAATGAGGAAAGTAAAATAAATCAAAATCTTAACAACAAAAACACAATAAAAATTATCTTTATAATGTTTTACTTAAAAAGGTCTCATATGTCTTGTGAAAATAATCTGGTCTAATACTTATCGTATGATTCCATTCTTGAACTTTAAATACATTAATGTAAGAGATATACAAAGATTAAGTGGGGTGGACGATGTATCATGTATCCATCTACACAGCGTTTGTTTACTAAATATTAGTATAAGTTAGAAAATATTCATCAAATAACTATAGTATGTTTGAGTTCACATAAGAGGAGTCTCTTTTGTAAGATCCATGAGATCATATTTTCATATCTTTTGTAAGATCCATGAGATCATATTTTCATACTTAAAACTTGTTAAAACTTCACAACACAAAATTATGAAAGTAAAAGAAATCAAAATCTTCACAATATTTTGTTGTAAAATTTTAAATACAAAAAAAGGGTCTTATATATCTTGTGAAAAGAGTCTCATCTCATAGTAAATACATTAAGAGTGAATTACATTTTTGGTCCCTTGTGAATACTTGCTTTCTGGTTTTGGTCTCTCTAAACGTAAAAGTACATTTTTGGTCTCTTAAACGAGTTTTTAATAACAAACTTGGTTCTTCTCACTGATGCTGTCCAAAATGTGGCCGTTAGCCATTCCATGTGCACGGGGTCGAGTGGTCGACGATGTATGTATCTACAATTCTACACAATGTTTGTTTACTAAATATATATATATATATATATATTAATTAATAAGAAATGTCTCAAATTCTCTGACAGCGTACACAAAATTTGCATATACAAAAATACACTCACATCCGTACATCTCAGCAGCTCAAGGTTAATTTACCATACTGCCCTCGTTTTCATATACATTTACAAAATTATTTAACTAATAATTTTCTCGAAAGTCAACCAGAAAATCGTCGATATTAAACTCCTCCAGCTCCTCGCCGCAGTATTTCTCCGACGCCACAAATTCCGGCAAGTTAAACGGCATCTCAATATCAAACCCTAACGAATCCACATCGACAAACCCTAGTCCGTCGTCAAACGCCGTTAACTCGGGGTTACCGTACAGCACTGACGTCGGTGACATAGCGGTGTGATTTAACGGTTCTTCGCTGACGCTGACGCTGACGCTGCCGCTGCTACTGGTGGTCGTCGCCGTTTGACTATGGCTCTCGACGGTTACGGTTTTGGTGACGGTGACACGTGGAAAGTTCGTAACGGCGGCAGGACCTTTCAATTTCACGGCGGCCTCGTCGTACACCGTCGCAGCTTCTTCAGGTGTGTCGAAAGTCCCTAGCCAAACTCGTTTCCTCCGATGAGGATCACGGATCTCCGCCGCCCACCGGCCCCACGGCCTTCGACGAACACCTCTGAACTTCTTCTCCATAGATCCGCCACTTCTTTTTCGTTGCTCCTGCTTAGTAGAACTCGAAAAAGACGGCGTGCTGAAATCGATAACTGAAACATGCTTCTTCACCCTCTTAACAACCGGTAGTTCTTCATCGCCGGAAGAATCGGTAGCATAGGGATCTGTTAGCGTGATCCTGACGATCCTCTGCTTAATCGACGTCGCCGGCGGAGTCTCACCGTGAACAAATTTACTTGTTGTAACGACGTGTTCCGAGAATTTCACGGCCGATCGTACGGAAATCGTACGATCGAACTCCATAGCCGTGAAATTAGGGCTTGTTTGAGCTCCGATCTGAGTGGAAGAAATGGAAGGGGCTAGTCGACTCAGCTTATGGGTATTTTGGCGGGAAACTTTCCCTCCAATTCTTCCCAGTCTGTGGGCAAGATAAAGAGGAACAAGAGTCAGAGTGTTATATAAAGGAGAGAGAGGGAGGTCTGTCCACTCCACTACCATCCAAAGTATACACCACTGACCACACACATACTATAGTTAAAATAAGTTTACTTTTGGTCCCTATACTATTACTTTTTTCTTATTTCAGTCCTTTTACCTCAAACCTTTCCTTTTAAGCATATGCACATCCCCTTCTCTGTTACATTTTTCAAAATTTTCAGCCTTGTTTGTTTTTTTTCTTTTCAGCTCTTAATTAACTCTTATGTCTGAATCGGCCAGAAATTCTCACATTAAAGCCGTTTGTTTTTCTTTTATTTTTAGATTTCAGATTTCAGCATCTTTTAAAAAACAAACATCACCATCATGTCTGTTTCTCCGGTCTATTGTGCTTGTTATGTCTCATATATTACTATTTACTTCATTGTAAAAAGGGTTTGGGAAATTACTTTGAGGTTGTTCTAAGTACGGATCTAGTTTTTTTAAACAGTGCGTTTGACGGTAAAAAACAAATCTCAGGATTTTTTTAACATCATAATTGGTTTTGTTGGTTATTTCAGTACTTTTTGTATGTGGGATTTTGTGTTCAAATCGTTTATTGCAAAAAAAAAAAATCAGAAACATAATAAATCTGAAATTAAAAGTTAAAAACTAATGGGATTTGAGGTTGGGTCTTGGGTGAAAGAAAAGTCTTACAAACCAACTATATGAAGGAAACGTAGGACAGACGATTAGTCCTGTTCCGTTCTGTCCACTCTCATCTTGTCTGCGTACCAAACGCTACCTTAATAACATAAATTGTTGGGATAATGGTAATAAAAAACACACTTTTTAATCATTCTAATAAAAGTATCACAAAGATATACCCATGATTAAATCTAAATGCAAATACCTATGAAGTCCTATATCTCATTGTATTTTGAAACAACCATGATAGAAATAAATCTAATGGAAAGTGAAGGCATTTGTGTTGAATCATAAAGATGTCGTCAATACCTATTTTAGTTTATAAATGTTTTAATTTTATTTTATTACAAAATACTTTATATTATTTAATCAATAATCAAACAGACACAAAATCGTGTGAGAAACGTAAAAAGAGATCTAGACCCTTGATCACCTTTAATCTCAAACTCACCCATGAATTGCGATTCATATAAGAATTGCTCCGGTGAATCGTGGTGCTTCTCATCTTAGTACATCTCATCCTAACGTGCATCCAAAGGTGGAGATCTCTTCTTTCGCTTCTCACCTTAATTTTTCCTTCTCAACGGAACCAAACGCTAATCAAACATTATGCATTTACTTTAAAGAGAGAGAGAGAGAGAGAGAGAGAGAGAGAGAGAGATAGAGATAGAGATAGAGATAGAAATAGCTTTACATTAAATTTATTGGGATAGTAATGGGAAAGACAAAAGTAAAGGGGCTGATAAATGATATTTGAAAAGTAGATGGGTTAAAATGGAAATAGTATTGTGAGGCAGGAATTTTCTTGTATACAGTTTGTGGTCGTGTCGGATGGGAAACAGATAGCGATGGGGCAGGTGGAGTTGGGGTTTCGTAGAAAATCAAAGTTATTTCCTCTGACCCAGTCAAACCCATGTTTTGACTCATGGCTTCCATTTTCTTGTATATAGAATTTCTTTTTATTATCATATTATTTAAAATAAAAGAAAATCAAGTTTTTAGCTATTTTTTTTTTGTTTTAATAGATTTTTCAAACATATAATGATATGAAACAGGAGAGATGGCGTATTTTCTAAATACGAAAAACTAGGGTGAAAGTAATCACTAAAATTAAATGTTTAGGAAAATGAGATAAGTGTAGATTACATGTTTAGTCTTTCTGATTTATATATTATAACGATATAACGTTTCAAGTCTTTTTTAGAAATAATGATAGATCCGTGTGTTACAAATTTTATAACATCTTTGGTTCTTGTCACTAATTTTGTTTAAATGTCATATGAGTCGTCTCATTTTATAAAACACATAAGACCCTCTAAAAAATTTACAGGTTTCTAAATTTGGAAAGACATAAATGACTAGGTGAGGTTTTTATATATGGATGCTAATGACATCCTATAAATTGAGTTCGAGTTCACACATCAATATCAAAAACCTCTTTCAACATTCTCAAGGTAATAGAACTACAAAAATTTCATCACAAAAGGGTGTTATTAGCATTGTGGTTTTACACCCCTATACTTCCATATTCAACCTTCTAACTACAAGAACTTAACCACATAAGTCCTTGAACTTTTTACTTAATATAAATCTAGTTATTACAACAAACTAGCAAAGTTTTAGAAGCGTTTGGTTTGCAGAATGAAGTTCGATAGAATTGGAATCCGTTAAAGGTATTTTACATTGAAGGAATTAAAATGGAATTTGATGGAATATGACCATGAGTTTGGTTGGATGAAATTGAATTCTTTACGATATCAAATGGAATGTCAAAGTCTTTAATTTAAGGAATTCAAAGGATTTCATCATTTTCATTATGTGAATCAAACATGGATTTGTAATTTGGTCAAAGGAACTATACATTCCAATTCTTTCCAATTCCATCAAAATCCATGAACCAAACACCCCCCTTAGAAAATTCTAGAGTATTCTATTACATTATGGTACCTTGTATCTTGTAGTGATGTAAAGGATCATGTAAATTATTTCTTGTATTGTACCGTGTTATGATTTTTTGTAGACAAATCAAAAGGACTCCGAAAATATGTGTGGTATTTTTAAAGGTCGTATAAATGGGGGTTAATGTACACTTAGGGGCCGTTTACCAAACGCTTACCCGGGTAAGTGCTTACCAAGCCATATTACCTTACTGGAGAAATATAACAAGTACCAAAAATCTTACTCGGTAAGAGCAAAGACAAGAAAAACAATGACCAAGAGTCTTACCCGGGTAAGTGATTGCAACAAATCTTACCGCAGTAAGCGCTTATGGGGTAAATTGTTGCATACGATGCCGTCTTTGTGAACTAAAATCTTACCCGGTATGTAAATGATAGTGTTGAATTTTGCCAATAAGCACTTACCTGGGTATGATTTGGTAAACGGCCCCTTAGGTCCCGTTTGGTTTGCAGGAATTGAATGAATTTGGGGTATTTGAATTTCAACTCCATTCCAATCCCATGTTTGGTTTGTTGGATTATTCGGATTTGAAATACTAGGATTCAATTGAAATCCTTAGGCCTCGTTTGGTTTGTGAGAATTGTATGAAATAAGGTTTTAAAAAATGTTAAAACCATTCGTTTCGTAATAATTGATTAATATAAATGAAATTTTAATATTTTTATAATAATCTTTATTTTTTAGAAATTATTTATAAATAATGAAATTCAATTCATTTCCAAATCCTATAAACCAAACACGTCAATGATTTCAAATTCTTTTCAATCCAAATCCCTCCATGAAATTCAAATCTCTAAAAAACAATCTTGCAAACCAAATGGATTCTTAGAAGATGCTCGGGGTTTCACGAGATTTCATGGGATTCTATGAAATAAGGTTTTAAAAAAATGTTAAAAACACTTGTTTTGTAATAATTAATTAATAAAAATGTATTTTTAATTATTTTTGATATTTTTCTATAAATAATGGAATCCAATTTTCATTTCAAATCCTACAATCCAAACACACCAATGATTTCAAATCCATCCTAATCCAATCCCTCCCTGAAATCTAATTCCCTAAAAAACGAACCCTTACGGGGAGTTTTGTTCGCAAAATGTTTTTGAATGAAATGAAATCTGTCAAAAGAATTTGACTTTGAAAGAATTGGAATGTAATGTTATCAGGTTTGACCACATGTTTGGTTGACAGACATTGTAATGGAATCTGTTAAATGAATTAGAATTTGTCTGTTTGGTTCACATAATATAGCTTTGGAATTGGAATGAAATATTGGTAAATGACCAAAATACTCTTTTTGAATTGAAACCTAAATCCAACAACTATGGTTCAGATCGATGGTGGTCGGTAGTTTTTGTCGGTGGTCGATGGTGGTTTAGATCGACGTTGGTCCCGATAAGCGATGGTCGGTTTCAAATCGATGGTGGTCGATGGTGGTTCAGATCGGTGGTTGTCGACGGTGGTCGTCAGTGTTTTAAATAGGCGGTGGTTCAGGTCGACGATGGTCGACAGTGTTTCAGATAGGCGGTGGTCGACGGTCGCCAATTGGTGGTTCAGACCGGTGGTGGTCGTCGATGGTCCCCAATTGGTGGTTCAGACTGGTGGTGGTCGGCTGTGGTGGTCGACGGTCGTCAACGGTGCTTTAGACCCATGGTGGTCGGCGAAGGTCGTCGACGGTCGTCAACGGTGGTTCAGACCGGCTGTGGTCGGCGAAGGTTGTCGACTATCGTCAATGGTGGTTCACAACGGTGGTGGTCGGTGGAGGTCGTCGACGATGGTTCAGACCGGCGGTGATCGAAGGTCGTCAACGGTGGTTTAGACAAGTGGTTCAGATCAATTTGGAAAGATGAAGGATAATTTTGTCTTTTTAAGAATATGGGATGGAATATGATTCCTTCTCAATTGTGATGGAATGACCAAATCTATAGATGGTGGAATGTTTGGAATTCAATTCCATTCCATAGGTAAACCAAACGACTGAATGGAATTTGGTCAATGAAATTGATCATTCCAATTCCGTTCGGAATCCTGCGAACCAAACGCCCCCTTAGAGAATCAGAATCTCAAATATGTGCATCTTTATTCTCAGCTCACTACGGGTGCTTTTGGTACATTGGACAAGGTAGAACATAAAAGAATAGGGGGAGGCTAATGGCACCCCTATAGTATGCTAATGACACCCCACAAAATGAATTCTCCTCACACACGTCAATGTCAAAACCCCCTTTTTACATTCCGAAAACTATAAAAGTGTAAGAAATTTTGTGCACACCCTACTAAGGGGGTGCCATTAGCACTCCGCAAAAGAATAAGGATCATTATTCCATATTTGGCAGAAGTAGGGTGTACGGAAAGTCAATCGATCCAATTAGAGCCGACCGACGATGATTGGATATCCAATTGTAATTGGATCGGATTGGATCGAAAAATTCAACATCCAATTGGATCGGTTCGGTTGTTGGATAATCATCCAGAACCGATGAAAACCGACTGAACCGATCTGATATATCATCCGGTTACAACCGAACCGAACTGACTGATATTCCATCCAATTAAAACCGAACCGATAGCCATCCAGTCACAATCCAATATCCATCCAATAATATTTTGTAATAAAAAAATAAAAAACATTTATTAAAAACAAAAAACAATAAAATAAAAAATTATATCAGAATTTCAATTTCATATGTACTGGATGGAGCCGGCTAACTCATTTTTCCACTAAAAGTAAAAATTCAAATTGTAAAGTGTAAACCTAATTGCTAGTCGCTACTCTTCTCTTTGACTCTCTCCACAGCGTCGACCACCACATCTTTCTCGCCGGCCATCTCGTTGGCAATCTTGTTGTCCGTCGCCCACAACCGTCTCATCGGCCAACCACTCCACCACAACCCTCTCGTTGGCACCACTCCACCACATCCCTCTCGTCGGCACCATAGCCTCTCTCGACTTCACGACTTCAGTCTTCAACTCACGATTTCTACTTCTATCTTCTACTCAGAACAAATAAGACAAGTCTCTACCTTCTAAAACGGCTTCTAATTCAAGCTCGGTAATTTTTCAGTCGATTAACACTTTGGTTTTAATGTGAGGTTCTTTTGTTGTTGTTTTTGTGGTTTACTTGTTGTTAATGTGAGGTTCTTAACTTATTTTGTTGTTGTTGCTATTAACACTTTGTTCTTTCTAGTTTATATCTTCTACTTAAAATGGATTGACTTGTTGCGGTTTTGCTTGCGGTTGCGGACAATAATGTCTATTTTTATTTTTACTAGATTATGTTTCCACATCCTAGTATGTATTGGATGAAACTTGGTAATTGTGTTTGTGTGTTATTACTTTTTAGTACTAGTAACGAATGAAATTATTTAGAATTTTGGAATGTAATATGAAATTATGAATTGTTGTAAATCGGATTAAAACATTGGATGGATCTGATCATCCATTGGATGTCGGATGGATCAAATCCGATCCAATCCGATTAGTATTGGATGGATCCAATCAGATCCAATCCCATTAATATTGGATGAATCCAATCTGATCCAATGGATATCCAATATGAATATCCAATGGATGGAACCGAACTGATCCAATCATCCATTGGATTGGATTGGATCAGTTGTCCAATGTTAATTGCATTGGATCGGATCGGTTGAACAAATCCAACATCCAATGGATGATTGGATCGGTTCGGTTGACCACATATCCATTGGATGTCAACCAATGAACATCCCTAGGCAGAAGTTTTATGTGGAACACACAGGGACATAGTGGAACAAGCGTATTCCACTCACCCCATGGAACAAAGTGGAACAATCCTATATTTTACCAATATAACATCAAAATAAAAAGTAATTCTCTTCTAAAACATCAAATATGTCTCTCTCTTTACATTTTATTCATTCTTCAAATTTTATTTATTGTATTTTATTTCTTTAAACTTTTAGTTACCATCCTCAAAAAAAAATTGTACGGTTTCTATATTTTGATTAATTTATATAATTTATTAAATGTTAATAAAACAAAAAATAACATAGAAAAAGTATAAAATAAAAATTGGAAACTGCATAAACTTCTTTCTTTTGGTGTCATTTTCATTGTATTGATAAAAACTTTCTAATTATCTATTTTGTTATATTTTGATTTACCTTCGAAAAAAATTGATCATTTTATCTTACTATCATATCTAATTATGTTTTGCCAAACGCTGAATAATTATACAATCATGTTCTGCTTTGTCATATAATTTCTGGATACCAAACACAACCTACGTGACTCACTAACACCTATTGTACATTGTGCGTATTGAATTCGTATACGCATCATCCTCACAGTATGGTATTACACTATTACCAACCAATTTGATTGGTACCAATTAAATTGATACGATTAATAAAATAATTGATTGATTTGTCATAGTACAAATTTAACACACCAGTTCACATCATGACTATATATATATATATAGAGGAAGGTTCAAATGAGAACTTTGCATTTTTAAAGAAACAAAGGAACACTTGTGGATCACATATGATGTGGGTCCCACATAATATTAAATCATTTATGATTTAATATTAAATCATTATGATTTAATATTAAATCATAAATGATTTAATATTATGTGGGACCCACATCACATGTGGTCCACAATTTGTTCCTTTGTTCCTTTAAAGAGGGTTGGTTCTCATTTGATCCCTCCCATATATATATATATATATATATATATATATATAGAGTAAAGTTCACTTTTGGTCCCTGTGTGATGTCTATTTCAACGGTTTTCGTCCCTAAAGTTCATTTTCTCAATTTTAACCCTCACGTTTGACACTTTCCCCCAATTTCAGTCCCTTCGTCAAATGGACGTTAAAATTTTCTGTTAAGTCCAATTTAGAGAGGGGTATTTTAGTCATTTTACTTGTTTTCTTAATTTTCTCATTTTTACAAAAAAATCAAACCTTAGGGACCTGTTATGTAATTTGCTATAACATATTATATATATATATACACACACACACATAATACCACCACCACCACCAAAACCTAAATCAAACCATGTTAAAAACCTAAATCAAAGCCATATTAATATCAAAACCTAAGTTAAAATCAAACCAATAAATAAAAGAAGAGAGGAATCTGAGAAACAGATGGAGTTCCAGAAAAGAGAAGAGAGAGTTCTGAGAAAGGGATGGAGATCGAGTGAAGAGACACAGAAGAGAGAGGGAGACAGAAGGGAGATCTGAGAAAGAGATTTGAGAGATCAAGAGAGAGAGAGAGAGAGAGGAGATTTGAGAGAGAGAGAGAGAGAGAGATATGAAAAACGTCTTCTCCGATGAGTTCGTTTCTCCGGCGAGTTCGTTTTTCCGACGAGTTTATCTCTCAGATGGCGATCGAGTGAAGAGACACAGAAGAGAGAGGGATATAGAACGAGATGAGGGAGAGAGAAGAGAGATCTGAGAAAGAGATTTGTGAGATCGAGAGAGGAGATTTGAGAGAGAGAGAGAGAGAGATCTGAAAAACGCCTTCTACGACGAGTTCGTTTCTCCGGCGAGTTTATCTCTCAGATGGCGAACTAAACCCTCGCTGGAGTTTATACGAACAGATGAATTGTTAAGTGGGTTAGTTCTGAGAGTTGAAGAGCAAAAATGAGAGAAAAATGACGAGGGATGAGAATCTCTCATCTTTGATTCTTTGTTTCTATAGAAGTTTTTTATTCTGATTTGTTCACCGGAAAACTTGTCGGAATTGTCTGACAAACAATACCGGAAAAAGTTTGCCGGAGAAAAGATGACGTCCTACGAAGATCAGTTTTTTTGTTTCATTCTAGTTTGGTGGTGGTGATAGTGGTTGTGGTGGTAGTGATGGTGGTGGTATGTGTATATATATATATATATATATATATGTTATAGCTAATTACATAACAGGTCCTTAAGGTTTGATTTTTTTATAAAAATGAGAAAATTAAGAAAACAAGTAAAATGACTAAAATACCCCTCTCTAAATTCGACTTAACAAAAAATTTTAACTTCCATTTGACGGAGGGACTGAAATTGGGGGAAAGTGCAAACGTGAGGGTTAAAATTGAGAAAATGAACTTTAGGGACGAAAACCGTTGAAATGGACATCACACAGGGACCAAAAGTGAACTTTACTCATATATATATATATATATATATATATATATATCGGGTTAGGTTCAAATGTGAACTCAATTTTGGCTGTGAACGTGAGAACGAATCTCAGTCACACATCTTCGGTTATGGTGGACGCGATCACGGAGGATTGACGCGATTCATGGGAGGGTGGAGATTATTAAAGGAGGGGAACCAGGTCAAAGCCGCCTTTATTGACCGGATAAGTGGTTGAGATTCGTCCTCGCGTTCACAACCAAAAATGAGTTCACATTTGAACCTTCCTCTATATATATATATATATATATATATATATATATAGTCATGATGTGAACTGGTGTGTTAAATTTGTACTATGACAAATCAATCAATTATTTTATTAATCGTATCAATTTAATTGGTACCAATCAAATTGGTTGGTAATAGTGTAATACCATACTGTGAGGATGATGCTTATACGCATTCAATACGCACAATGTACAATAGGTGTTAGTGAGTCATAATTGTCCATATGATTTAATATTAAAGCATAAATGATTTAATATTATGTGGGACCCACATCATATGTGATCCACAATTGTCCCTTTGTTTCTTTAAAAATGCAAAGTTCTCATTTGAACCTTCCTCTCTCTCTCTCTCTATATATATATATACCAGTTGTGTGCCCGCACAATGCGGCGGGATGTAAATAGGAAGAAAATTCAATTACATTGAACATTGTTACCTATAAGCTTATAACCTTTAGATGGCAATTTCATTCCATATGGTATATTGGGGATATAAAAGATTTAGAAAGCCAAGGTTGGAAAAATAATCATTCCTTCAGAAAATTATAAAATGTGATTATCAACTCTCATGTTTCCTAAATCCTTCAAATTCATTAGTACCGAATTTCATCAACTCTCACGTCTTCTAATCTTTCAAATTCATTAGCATCGAATTTCATCAAACGGACCTTCAAAAATAACCAAGACTAAAGGACTATTATCCAACGCTTACCCGGTAAGGATTTAGCGGTAACATTTAACATTGTCACTTGTCTTGATAAGTAAGATTTTAGTCCATTAAAGCGGACATCATGTGTAACAAATAACCAAGTAGCCATAAACCGAGTAAAGGTTGTCAATCTCATTTGTCGGATAAGACTCTCAGTTGCTTGATTTCATAAGATTTTTAAGTTTGTTTTTTATCAAGAGTTTTTCGGTGTGATTTCAGTGAGTTTCTTTGGTTGTTTGCAACATATGGTTCCACATTCTTGAACTTTCGAATACCATACGATGACACCGTCCAAAACGATATGGCTGCACCATTCATAAACCTAAAAGAATCAATCATTCCACGGAGAAATAATACGGTAGCATCAAGCATGTGCCATCGTAGCAAAATTATTACCAAGTACCAAATTTATATAAAACTGAAAATTGTCATTTTTTTTAAAAGGCAAGTAATTCCCATTTACCACCAAATATTTACAAACAGAGTTATAGAAAAAGATATTATTACTCCCAAGTAACAAAACCGAAACAATGGAAACAAGGTTTGCAAAAAGCAAACCTTAAAACCACAAACACCAAAACAACAATAAAGAGCAGGAGACTAAATTAAGCCTCTGTCAAACAAAACCAAGCCGAGCTTCATTCCAGATCACTACCACGGATCATTACGCCTTAACCGGCTCCTTTTATGCAGCTACCTCTTCTTCTGCTTTGCATGTGCACACAACCAAACCACAATGATCAAACTGCTCTTGATCGACACCGTTTTTGAACAATTGTCATCAGAGCACATAAAATGGAGTTTTGTATTCACAATCAACCCAACTTCCTTTTACCAAACACATTAAATATATACATACATTAGATTGGTTGAAAAAAGAATAAGCAATGAAAATGGAAAATTGTAACAAGAGGAGAGTACGAGAGCATCCACAGAAACCTTATTCACAATCCACGAATCACTATTTGTTGACTTTGACATGATGATCATTGTGCATGATGCTTAGATTTTGTCCATACCAACAAAACATCAATGGTGCTTTGTAATCCCTCTACAAAAAAAAACTCACAGAGGCATTTGAAAATAGAATTGATCAAAATAAATAGCAAGATGTATATAGAAACAATCAAATTTTGCAGGGTACCAAATGTGGTCGGGTTATACTCTGTTGTTAAAAGAAAGAAGGATTTGTTTGGTAATAGATTTATGCCCACCTTCTCTAAGGTACAACTATCTCTTCTTTATTGTATATGAATTTTATATACACCCAACTAATCTATTAGAGCATTATTATGTGCAAAAAGAAATACCTTTCTTTTGTTTTCAAACTATCCCATTACTCGTTTGCATTCCCAAAAATAGAATAATCCAATTTTTCCTACCACATCCAAACTTCCTCTTGATGAACAAAATTGGGATGTTTTCATTAGGACTGTGGTTGTTGAGCTAATGAACAATAATAACACTTCAATTACACCCAATGCCCAAAAGAGATTCACCATCTCCAAGATGCCTCGTGATCATCTAGACTCTTCATAAACCTACAAGAAGCACTGAGATTGACCATAATGGCATAACCCTATTGAAGATATTAAGAGTGCAGGTGTCACTTTGTTTCTAAAAGCACCAAAAGAGCGCAGGCGTCACCATTGAAATTCATGGTTTAACACCCAAACTATAATTTAGTAGAAGAATTTGCAAATAAATCACATTCACCAAACATGTCAAATTGTACTCTAATGCAAAATCTAGGGTTTGCATTCCACACCCATAATTTCTGTCCAAATTAGAATCATATAAATCTTAACAAATTATTAGAATGAAAAAGAAAGAAAGGGGCAGATAAATTAGAAGCAAAAGAAAGACAGAAGCATATAAATCTTAACAAATTAGAATGAAAAAAGAAAGAAAGGGGCAGAAGAACAATACCTTTCTCGGCGAACAGAGAGAGTGCAAGAATGAAAGTCGGTCATCGTTGAACAGGAATGAAAACCGGTGGTCGAGAGAGGGACGGTCGCCGTCGAACAGGGAGATTGAACAGGGAGAGTGCGAGAATGAAAATCGGTTGAGAGAAAGAGAATATACAACCGGAGATGGGGAATATACAACCGGAGATGGGGAGTCATCTTGGAGATTGAGCAGGAGATGGAGAGTCATCTTGGAGAGATGATGGAGAAGAAACCCTAGCCTCCCTTCCCTGAACGGTGATGCATTGGGGATATAAAAAGTGTTGTAAGTCTTAAATATTTTTAAGACTTTAAGACTGATGCTTAAGAAAGTAGTACATCATGCAAAAAAAGATGTACTTTAAGACTTTGAAGGAATTCTGTTTATTAAGTAGTATATATATATATATATATATATCTCCACTTGTTTTGAATGTGATGTAACCAAAGACGAGGATTCATATTGTAAGTTATCCTAGTAAAATTCAGTCATGCATAAATGGGTTTTAGTTTGACCATAATGATATGATTTGCATTTGCATGATTATAGGAATTTGGATGATGGAATTAATATTTTTTTATCAAAGATAATTATAGATTTTTTTAAATCCAATTAGGACAATTATGTACTAATTATTTTTAAATATAATCTAGGTAAGCCCTGAGAAATTTATTACGGGTTATATTTGTTTTAATTAATAATAATTAATTCACTACATTGTCTTAAGTATCTTTGGAAAATGCATTTTATGAAAAGAGATTAGCGGCTAATACTGGATCTCTAAGTTCACACAATATGTTCAGTCTCCCATGATAAGACCCTTATATATATAAACACACTTGGGGTAACTTGAGACAACCTATTTTCATGAAACTCACGAGACCAATTTAAAACCCTCAAATGAGTTTTTTTTTCTCGACTAACTTTCACAACAAACGCCAAACCTTTAGACCTTCACACGAATAAACAACAAAAACCTTTACACCAAAATACAGAATCTAAACATCCACAATGTGTCTTATAATCACACAATGGTTGGTCCTACATAAGCCCTACCCTAAATCCTAATTTTGTATATATTTTAATCACATTCCTAATGCATGGTCAATGAGTGTTGCTTGCATACAAAGACACTATAGTGACCTTCACTCTTGGATCTTGCACAAACGACATCGACATTTTCATTATTTTTATTCTTTTGATATTTCTTCTGGCAGATTAAAAGTCGAACATATATTGATTAGGATATTAAAGAAATTCATAATTGAGGATGCAAATATCTTGAAAACAAGTCGTGTTTCCCAAACAGAACCATGTAAATTAAGTCATGATGCAAGATCGTAAAGAAACAACACACATACGTCAAAGAAGAGGTAATAAAGACGGATTCAAATAATTAGGAGTCTAACAGAGGTAATAAGGGGGTGTTTGAGATTGCTTATTTGAAACAACTTATTGCTTTTCTACAAAAGTGTTTATTAACTTTTGATAAGTTAGAATGATTTAACTTTTTTTAAATCTTTATTACTGGTTTAACACGGGTATAAATTGTTTATCCAAACATTTAAAAGTACTTATTATCGGTGTCACACCGGAATAAGTTGTTTTTATAAGCAATCCCAAACACCCCCTAAGTAATCCGAATACCAAACATATATATGTTGACTAACTACAGTAGTCGAAAATGATGGATGCCCACAACTGATAATGATAGACTACGGCGTCATCATACACATATGTTGTCCAACGACTATAATGAGATTTCTGACATCCATTTGTTCTCGTCTTAAACCATTATTACAGTTTGGAAAAAGGTTTTCAATTTTTATCTTTATGAGTTATGACCAAATAAAAGAACAAAATACGTATGATTTTTTTTTGATAGTTTAAGGTTTAATAATTGAGATATAGTTTTTATTTTATACAATAAATCCAAAAGAAAAGGAGGTTTCGCGTGAAGGATGAGCAAATGAAAAAAGAGTAACACCACAAGAAGGTTGCGATTATTTAATTATGGCATCGTAGCACACCCATGGCCAATAGACTTTTCCTTTTGCTTGTCAACCAAGGGATCACACTTTTTTTTTTATTTTCTTCTCGTTTTAATAATTATAAACTTTGAATACTGGATCGTATTACACTTTTCGTCCCTATGGTTGCCACCTATTATCAATTACCGTCTCTTTTTAATCTAATTACAGTTTTGATCAATGTGATTGTCATTTTCCTTTACTTTTGGTCCCTTTAGTTACCCTTTTGTTTCTAATTTGATCTATCTAGCTAACACTGTTAAAAGAACTCTGTTAAGTAGAGGTTTTTTTTATTTTTTTAACTGTTTTTTTTCTTCTATGTTTTTGTTTTGTCAGATAATTTTTCGTTTTTTCCTTTTCTTAAAATAAACTTCAATGTACAAATGCTTGAACTTTCAATCGTCTTCTCGGATAAGCCTTCTGTCTTCTTCTCTGGTGAACCCAAACAAAGAAACAAGAAAACAAAAACCTTAAAACACCAATAAATATACAAACCAGATGCAAATCCAAATCAGATTTTCTTTTAAAAAACCAGAAAATGAATGCCGATCTGTGTGGGAAAAATTATGGCAGCTCATGCATTAAAAAGGACCTCACTTTGCCTGAAAAATCTCTCCGCGACCTGCCACGCGACTTAGGGTCGGGGCAGGGGTCATGTAATATGTTTCATATACGATTATTTATGTTAATACGATAAATGTGTAAAATAAAAAATGAAAAAAACAAAAGATATGAATGAAATATTATATATCCAATTATAAGGATACAAAATGTAATATAAAAAATAAAAATGATTTACTATTAATTATTTATTAGAATCTTTGGGAGAGTAGTGGGAATTAGTATAATTTTAAATATTGTATATTAAGCATGGATAATGGGAATTTAATTATTTTGACCATTTTAGAAAAATCATTTATCAAAATAACTATTTTCTTTTTGAGTTGACCAAAATAACCAAAAGCTAATCGAAATACATACCGATGATCGAGTTGCCCAAAACCTCCGTCCCAAATACTCTAAAACCTCCGCCACACCTTCAAATCCTCCGCTAAATTAATTTACCAATTTGTTATTTACATTTTACATTTTCTACCCTTAGAAGTTAGTTAATAAATCACTTTAGGTACTTTACTTTTTAATTTTTCATTTTACACCCTTATCACATTAACACACATACTCGTATATCAATCAAAATACGTCGAAATATTACGTTTTTATTTTAACAAGCTACACCATTATAATCGTCTCGACAATACCTTCGAAATGAGCCCAATATTGAATATTTTTCGATTTAATTATATACTTTTAAAGTCAATTATCCTGTTAATCGGTGAATATGAATATTTTTCACAAAATTCGGAATATTAATTAAAATATAATGTTATTCTAAGGTAAGACGTATATTGAGAGCTCTTCTAAGGACAGGGGAAAAAACTTTCACCTATAGCTAGTGAGGCTTGAAGACTTAGGGGTTGTTTACTAGCCTTTTACCACTTCTTACCGGTTAGAATCTCCTATTATGGTAAGAGACCAAAAAGTAAATTTATCAAATACCTCTGACCAACTTACTAGAGTCAGAGAGAAAATGGGGTCTTACCCTGGTAAGAGGTCATCCTTTACTTATTTACCCTCTTCAAAACCCAAACCATTTTTCTTTCTTTTTTCCATTGTTGTCTCCAAGCAGTGTTCCATTTCAGAATCGTCTTCTTCCTCCAGCGGATATTAAAAAAACCATTTCAGAGTCGTCTTCTTCCTCCAGCGAATATTGAAAAAACCATTTCAGAATCGAAGACCATCCAGTGGAGGGTGATGTGTCTTTTTGCTTTTCCAATTTTTATTTTTCTTCTTTATGTGTGTTTTATGTCAAGAAGCAAGAGCCTCATCATTTTCAAATTGTTATTCAAGTTCTCTTTTTCTTCAAATTGAAAAAATATATTTTTCTTATTTTTTGAAAGATGCAATCAATCCGAAGATGACGAGCATCTTTTGCAGTTGTATCGATTCAATAACAATAGGGTTTTTTTTGTAAATGGATCTTTAGATGGTATTTGGAGTTATGTGAAAAAATAACAAAACAATTTTAGATATAAGGGTATAACAGTCTGTTGAATTCAATCAGCATTGAGTACAAAAAGTTTAGTAAACAATAATTTTCAGTAAGCGTTTATCACAGTCAGACCTCTTAATACAACCAGAGCTTTTACTCTAGTTAGTGCTTATCCACGGATATTGCTAACAACCCTTAGACCTTGTTTGTTTTTTTCATTTTAAGCTCTTAATCACCACTTATGTCTGATTCATTTAGACGTTTCAGAATTGAAATCAGACTTCAGCACTTCTTACAAAACAAACGCCACCTTGGTATTTGACTTGTTAGATAAGTTCTCAGTTGTGGATGTGTATTACCCGCTGCAAACTTTGAGATGTAATAGATTCTAGACTTACACTTGATGGTTGGTTATTTTATGAGTATTTCTGTCTTTGGTTGTGTTTGGGTTATTATACACACACACATGTATATATAGGGACAATCTATTAGAAACTTTTTAAATAGTAGAAACTCGTGGAAACCAATATAAAAATAAAAAATTTCAATAATTTTTTTCCATCAAATTTTAAGATTTAAGATATTGTTTCACATATGTTTGTGTTTATATGGGAAAAAAAATATTACATGTGAAAGAAAATGTTGGTTCACTTATTTGTTTCACACAACACATATGTGAAACAATATCTTAAATCATAACATTTGATGAAAAAAATTATGTTATATTGGTTTCCACGAGTTTCTACACTTTAAAAGTATCTAAACGAAGGAAACTCTATATATATATATATGGTTGATTTCCGTTACAAACCACGTCAATTCGTACAAAACGTACATAACGCATGCAACCAATCATTTTTTTTAATATTTCACTTTTTCTTAATTATGATGGTTGATTAGTGAATAACATATGAAAAAATTTCATTAATAATACATGGAGGTAGATTAATCAAGAATATGTGAAACACGTTTCATCAAAATGTGAATTTCATGAAAAATTTTCATTTTCATGTAGAAACAGAAATAATTTCATTAAGGAAAGAATTATAGTGAAACAATTTTATCATATTAAACATTTTCAAGAGAAAAATTTATTCAATTAAACAATGAATCACACGGGTTGTACGAATTGATGTTTGTATTTGAAATCTCCTATATATATATATATATGGGGGTTCAAATGAGAACTCAAATTTGGTTGTGAACGTGACGACAAATGAAAGCGCGACACATGTCATATTTAGATTGAATAATAATATTATTCAGTCTGAATATTTCCTTTATTATTCAGTCTAAATAATACAAATTCAGACACGTGTTGCACTCTCATTTGTCTTCACGTTCACAACCAAATTTGAGTTCGCATTTGAACTTTCATCTCTCTCTCTCTATGTGTGTGTGTATATATATATATATATATATATATATATAAACTAGGGATCACATGAGATGAGACCAGCTTGTTTTCGTGAGACCCGTGAGAACACATTTTTATACTTGAAACTTCACAGCAAATCAGTGTGAAGGTAAAAAAAAATTGATGTTTTCGTGATACCACTTTTTTACACTTGAAACATCACAGCAAAACACTGTGAAGGTAATATTCATAGTGTTTTTGCTGTGAAGGTTCGAATTTGTTTTACCTTCACAATGATTTGCTGTGAAGTTTCAAGTGTAAAAATGTGGTCTCACTGGTCTCACGAAAACAGGCTGGTCTCACGTGAACCCAACCATATGGTTGGGTTCACGTGAGACCATCTTTTTACACTTGAAACTTCACAGCAAATCATTGTGAAGGTAAAACAAATTCGAACCTTCACAGCAAAAACACTATGAATATTACCTTCACAGTGTTTTGCTGTGATGTTTCAAGTGTAAAAAAGTGGTCTCACAGAAACAGGTTGGTATCACGTGATCCCAAGTATATATATATATATATATATAGAGAGAGAGAGAGAGAAGAAAGTTCAAATGCGAACTCAAATTTGGTTGTGAACATGAGGACAAATGAGAGTGCGACATGTATCATATTCAGACTGAATAATGAAGGAAAATATTCAAACACATGCCGCACTCTCATTTGTACTCACGTTCACAACCAAATTTAAGTTCTCATTTGAACCCGCATATATATATATATATATAGGGTTAGGTTCAAATGTGAACTCATTTTTGGTTGTGAACGTGAGGACGAATCTCAGCCACACATCTTCGGTTATGGTGGACGCGATCACGGAGGATTGACGCGATTCATGGGAAGGTGGAGATTATTAAAGGAGGGGAACCAGGTCAAAGCCGCCTTTATTGACCGGATAAGTGGCTGAGATTGTCCTCACGTTCACAATAAAAAATGAGTTCACATTTGAACTTTACTCTCTCTCTCTCTCTCTATATATATATATATATATATATATATTTCTTGGGCTAGCATCCGGTGGGAGATCAATTCGTGTTTGTGTGTGGATCAATTATAGAAGAAACCATTGTTGGTTTCGTAGTACCCCATCAAATACCTCGTCAGATCTATAAAGGTACAATTCTAAACACCCTATATTGTATAAATTAAGCATCTCATTGGATCCTATTAGGTTTTACTTTATTAGAAAAGCTTTCTAAATTGTAACCAAAAGATTCAACTTTCCGCTGCGTTTTACATAATCGCTTTAAAATCCAACGGATTAAATTTGACTTAATTTCAATGATATTAAATTCTTATAAATTTAGGGCCAGGTACTCAGGTTCAATGAGAAACGCAAAAAAAAAACTGAATAAATATCCTGGAGCCCTCCAATTAGACGGTATGCACTAATCCATACCGGTTGTAATGCCCGGAAATTTTAGAAAACTCCATAAAGGGGTAAGAAACTCTTATTTATCTAGATTTGGTGTTCTTTAGTGAAATCATGTTAATTTAGGAGTAATTATGTTAAGAATATTAGGTGGCGTTTGTTTTTTAAGAGCTCCGAAGTCTGAAGTCTGATTTCAGTTCGGAAATGGTTATGAAATGCCTAAACGAATCAGACATAAGTGGTGATTAAGAGCTTAAAATGAAAAAACAAACAAGGCCTTAGTTTTGTGGTTGGGGGAAATATTTGGTAAGTATGGGGAAAATTTATGGCAGCTCATACATTAAAAAGGACCTCACTTTGCCTAAAAAATCTCCCCGCGACCTGCCACGCGACTTAGGGTCGGGGCAGGGGTCACATACATATTATGTTTCATATACGATTATTTATGTTAATACAATAAATATGTAATATAAAAAATAAAAAAAATAAATGGTACGAATGAAATTATATATCCAATTATAAGGATACAAAATGTAATATAAAAAATAAAAATGATTTACTATTAATTATTTATTAGAATCTTGAGATAGTAATGAGAATTAGTATAATTTTAAATATTGTATATTAAACATGGATAATACGCCTTAAAAATCTAAACAATAATTATTTAACTGTCTCTGCAATACAGTAGATAGTATAGATAATGTGTCTATTCTCTCGGTCCAAATTTTATTCCAGATCAAACTATTTTCATTTTCTGTCATGTTATTTTCATTATTGTTCTGTCGGAACCAAACGTTCTCTAAATGTGTGGCTATAATTTCTTATTTTTATTTCTATATTTGGTCATTTTATGGTTTGATATTCTTTGTATATTATCGTTTTAGAAAACGAAGATAAGAGAAATATATTATATTACCTCATGCAAAGGACCACATGTCTTGAAAAGAGCCACCACTAATATTAATAGAGTTAAAAGAGACAAGGATTACCTCTTATTAATGATATTTTTTTGGCAATGTATATTTATAGTCTTGAGAATCTAAAAAGTTGTTTATGATGTAGATGTATGTAAAAAGAAATTCACTTATAGGGGTGTCATTAAGAGTATATAAGGATACCATTAGCTTTCCCCTAGATTTTACTAAGACCCTGTTTGTTTTTTCAATTTTATCTCTTAATGACCACTTATCACTTATTCGTTCAGACGTTTTAAATTCAGACTGTTTGTATTTTTTTTTCCCTTATTTCAGATCCTCTTGAGTCTGAAAATCATCTGAAAAATAAGTGGTAACCTCAGCACTTAATTCCTCTTATTTGCGTACACCCACATTGTTAAGAATTTATAAATCAATGAGTGATTCAGATTTCAGACTTCATACGTAAAAACAAACAGTCTAATTGATTTCAATTTCAGACTTCAGCACCGCCTCTTATAAATCAGAAGTGAAATCAGACTTCAGACTTCAACGCCTCTTAAAAACAAGCGCTACCTAAGGCATCATAGATAAAAATGGGATAGCCCTATCGATCCTTAATAATATATATTCAATATACTGAGACTTGAGTTTCGATGTTTTATTTTTTCATATAATATATGATCGTGATTAACATATATGTTTTTAAATGTCATTACAAAACAAAATTATTGCTTTTAATATGTCTGCATTTACTGTTAGAGTCTCCTTTTAGAGTGAATTAGATACTTCATCCTTAGGGTTTATTGGTTTTAACACTCCGGGTCCCTAAAATGAAATATCTATGGCTTGCGTCCTCGTGGTTTCAATTTCATAACATATTGGGTCCCTATTTTTAACTCCGTCCAAAATTACCGTTAAATGAATTAAATCAGAGGGGTGGTTTAGTCTTTTTACATTTTAAAATAAAAAAATTCATTTTTAGGTATTATAATATATAAAAACAACAGGGACCAAACATGCAAAAAAAAAATGTCTGGTCGTCTTCTTCTTCCAACCCCCTTTCCCAATCATCCCTACCACCACCATTAAACCTTCTTTCTCTCATCCTCAAAATAAAACCAAAATCTTAAGAAAAAAATGCCTCCATTCTCACAATCAATGCCTCTGTTAAATGGGTTTTCACACAATCACCACCAAAGCCGCCGCCACCTCCCGTTGACTACTGCTGGATCTAAGCGCGTCTCTCCGGCCATGTGCCACCACCCGTCTCTTCAGCCCAGGACTACCGTCGGAGCCCCCTGCAGAAACCCACGACCACCAGCCCAACTTTTGCACTTCGTCGTACAACATCGGACCCATTATTCCTCTGTTCATCTTCTACTTCTTTCCTGACTCGTGATCGCAACCTTCAAGAACCCTAGAACACAAAATCTGCGATGACGGGGGAACAAAAGAGGACGATGGTTTTCAGATCTACTGTCGATCTGGGCATTCTCCACCTCCGCCGACCAACGCCACAATCGATCTCCAACCTCCGGTAAGAATATCGAGATCTACGAGCTCCCTTTCTTCGTCTCGTCTTCTCCACCTGCATAGATCTGGGGGTTTTTGTATCGAGGTCTGGTTTATTGTATCGAGATCTGGGGTTTTCCTTCTTTACCTCTTCTTCTCCGATGGCAAGTTCATTTTGGGGGTTCATGGTGGTTCGAGGCATCAGGGAAGCCGTGGACTTCTAGGAGGGAAAAATGTTCTTGGTTTAAAGATATACTTAGCTTTAGCTTTTCTTGTTTAAAGAACATCTGGGTTTTTTTTTTGTTTCACATAATTAGGATGTAAAGTATACATACATAGGTTTAGCTTTTCTTGTTTCTCAGAATTAAGATATGGGTTTTTTCTATCATTTTATTAACAAAAACTAATATACATTAATTTCTTGTGTTTTGTATTTAAGTTTGTGGGTTATTTTATGTTTTTGATTAAGGACTTGATTAGAGCAAGAACCTCATTTTCTGTTACAGTGTTCTTGATTAAGGACTTAATTTCTTATAAAATTTTCACAGTGTTCTTCGTGAAAGGAGGAGGAGGAGGAGGAGGAGGAGGATGATGATGAGGAACTTTATTTTGTTTTTATTTTTTAATGTAAAATGAAGAAAATGCCTGGAATGACCAAAATACCCATCATGTGCCTTGCACATGTGGGCTTTAACGGACAGAAAACTAACGGAGTCATTTTTAGGGACCCAATACGTTATGAAATTGAAACCATAAGGATGCAAGCCATAGATATTTCATTTTAGGGACCCGGAGTGTTAAAACCAATAAACCCTAGGGACGAAGTATGTAATTCACTCCTCCTTTTATATAGTTTTATATCGGGTAAATGTTTAATGATAACAGTCATCACACTCATTTACCTTGTCAGTAACATTTTCTACAAAAAAAAACATAGATTATGGTAATCAACTTTTAACCGGTTAGTACTTACGAGGTAACAGTCTTTTCTCTTACTTACGAGATAATATTTTTGGTATTTTCTAAGGTAACAGTCTTTTCTCTCACTTACGAGATAATATTTTTGGTATTTTCTAAGCTACTAATCAGGTAGGATTCTCGGTACTTGTCATGCTTATTAGATGACACTTGCTATGTGCTTACCCGGTAAGAGTGCACATGACCCTTTGTTTAAGTGAAATGAGTCCAATTTCAGTCATAGGACCAACAACAAATCGTAACTACTTAACGAACAGATCAAATCAGAGTAATATAACTTTCAATCTTAAGAAATAAACAAGAAAAACTAAACAACAAATACCATTGAATTTATGTATCAAACTAAACGTAATAAGCTAGAAATCTAAGCCGGAAACCATCTATGCTCGATCGTGTCATTCCAAAAAACCGTAAAAAGATACAAATTAGACACATGACTCATTCTCTCGATTCTTTATTGACATGAAAAATACCATAATGTAACGTGAATAGAGATATGTTTTTATTATCGACTGTATGCACCTTCTTCAATTCTTCCCACCTATCTCCGACTCACTTGAGACCCAAATCGCTTCCATGAAAAAAGCTTCAGTCAAATACGTGAATCACCTACGCAAAACAAAAACCCAAATTTCATGTTCAAAATTGTTGAAAAATTGAAGGAAAAAAAGAAGATTAAGGAATCAATCAAATTAATGGTGATTAATTAACTACCTGAAAGGACTTAATTTAACATTGCATGAAGGTGCAAGAGCTTGATCAACCTGAGATTGTTCAATTCCATCGCACAAAACCTTGAGATGTAATCGACTAATCAAATGCCCTTTGAACCAAAACCCGATCTTCCCTCTCATTATCACATTCAAAACGATCTCATGTTGTTTCAAACTCAACATCAACTCAGTTGCATCATCATCATTCACCGCAGATATCAATTCTTGCGGTCGAATCTTCAAATCTTTCCAAGAATTAGGCTTCTGTGTGAACCCACCCACATGAGCCATCGGCATCCAGAAACCCTCAACAATAGTCTCCACATATAACCCTCCATACGATAACGTCATCTTCTTATTGTTGTTAGTGACATTGACCAATATTTGAACATCAACCATCAATTGCGTGTCCTTATTCTTGTTCTTTGGTTGCGTGACGTTGAGATTGTAAACATCGAGCCTGTGGACTCTAACTTCTGGAAGATTGGATCTTACGAAAGCGAAGAAGGCAATTCCAAAAATGACAAGTAAGATTATGACGGTCCAGATCATGAAGGAGGCCCACGCACAACACATAGTACAACAGGCACCCAAACTGCCACGATCAGGACCGTTTTCTAAGTCATCAGTAGCCATTTGAAAATAGGCGAAAATGATAATGATGATCAATCAACCATGGTTAAAGAGTGGGGGTAGGAGGAGTAGACATATTGAGAAGATGAGTTCGGAAATGGCGTTAAGTTCTAAAGTATAGGAGAGCCTTACATCTACAGATAAACATTCGTCGATCTTGGTCAACACACATGAGGGAAAATAGGAAAAATCCCATCGTCGATCGTTCTTGCATCCTTATGTTTTTTTTTCTTTTTCTTTTCTCAAATATATAATAGAGTGAATTACATTGGTGGTTCCTGTGGTATGCTTAAATTTCGGATTTGGTCCCTAAAACAAACTATCTACACTGGTAGTTCCTAACTTTTCATTTTCACTACACTGAAGGTCCTTCTCCTTTAACATCATGAACTTATCACGTGTCCTTCACATGAGAAGCAAAATCGGTCTTTTTACGTAAACCCTTTTTCTACCTATTTTTTTTAGAATTTGGCAACTTTAAAAAAAAAAAAAAAAAACCTTTAACGTGATCATTCTTATCGTCTTTTCAAAACAGAAGTAGTAAAACCATGAAATCGACGACTGATACTTTGTAAAACCATGAAATCGACCACTGGTTTTCATAAGAAATTGGTTTCATATGAGAAACCACACCGTTGTTTTGTTTTCTTAATTGAAAACGATGAAGTTGGAAGCAGTCGACCACATTTGTTGTTTTGCTTTCTTGATTGAAAACTTAATTGTTTATTTGCTTTCTTGATTGAAAACTTAATTGTTTATTTGCTTTCTTAATTGAAAACCCAATTATGCCACCTTCTTGAATTGGGAGCTGTTGTGGTAAATAATCTTAAATGGACAAAAACAATTATATTCCTTAGAATGCACAAAATAGACAAATAGAATATTAAAAGTGGTAGTTGATGTTTGGAGATCCAATGGGGATGAATGCCACACATTATCATCATCATCATCAATCATCATCATCCACATCGTCATCGTCATCGCCATCCAATTCGAAGTCAATGGAAGCAGAATCCCGATTAACAATGAAACTGCAGTTGTTGACAGGGGCGGAGGTACATAGAGGCCAGAAGTGACCTGTGTGCCTCCTCAATTTTAAACTTTTTATTTTAATTTATATATGGTGTATTTTACTTTGAAAAGGTTTTGTACGGAGGTCAACATATAAAGTCAATAAAATCATACTAAATATTTAGTGAGTTGTGGGCCCTCACTAAAAACCAATCCAATAACAATAGTTACCATGGATGCCTAAGATGACTACGTTAAATCAGTAAACCACACGGTGAAAAGGAAAAAATAAGAAAGTAAGAAAAACTTGTCGCCTTATGTTTTCAAGACTTCAGTTTGTTTCACTCGCCATCACCTACTGTCAACGACGGCCATCCTGGACAACAGCAACCAAGAGATTTTAATTCCGATTTCTGTTCCAGTGAGTTGGTGACACCTTCTTCCTTCTTGGTTGATCCTAATACTCATAGAATCTTCAATTTTACAGGTTAGGGTTTCGATTTTTTGGCTTTATAATCTGTCCCTATTAACTTCTGTTTGTTTAGATGGTGAAATGTCAAATGGACCAAGATTTTTCTTTTGTTGAATCTTCTAACATGCTAATTTTCATGTTTCAGACTTTCATCTTGAATTCTTGATCATTAATTAATCTTTTTTGTAAATATTGTTTTATCTTGATCTTGATCTTGATCATCTCAAATTTTCAATCAGTTTTGGGGATAATCTCTATCGGTAATTTTTGTATATTATCAGCTAATTTGTGTTAAATAGCTTTTAACAGTCACTCGGTCATGGATAAATATTTAATAAAAAGAAAAACAATTGGGGATTCATCGTCGATGCCCGAAAAGAATGATGTTGATAAAAGAAAGCAAAGTCGAGTGGAAACCAACTTAACTGATCTTCCTGCTAACCCTGGTTTACACAAACGAATTTTAGATTATGATTGTAATATTCGTGATGAAGTTCGTAGAGTATGTCTTTTAAAAGGACCTTGTCAACCTTGAAGCCATGATTTTCCTTGCACTTTATTTGGGAAAGGTCAAATATAATCAATATAATATCGTTATTTCTTTTTTTAGGAAAAATGTCAATTCCTATTCTATTCCCATTATACCCTTGGTTTATTAATTTGGCATGAAAAAAAATCTTCAAGTTCATCATAATTACATATAATGCCACCGCTGTCAATGAGCCCTTATCAAAAAAATTAATGATGTAGATTGGTTTGCAAAGTTTGCAAGGATTCATTAGTTTGCAACGGATATCATTCTATATATATATATATATATATATACTCTATTTCTTTGACTTTCAAAAAAAATTAAATACACACAGTCCTTAGGTCGTTTTGGTTATGCATCGATGTGTTTTACCTTGTGTGTTTCATTTTTTTTTCTTCTGAAAATACAACAAATATATTAGAAAAAGAGAACAACAAGAAACATAAACAGAAACAAACAAAAAACAAACGAACAAACAAAATACAACGACTAACTAACAAAAGACAAAACTAAACCACCATAAACCAGCAAAAGAAACAATAAATAACCCAACTAACCACCCGGGTTATTCGACTCTCTTTTGCTAGGATAAATTCTTATGCATTCATTTATTGTACATTTGGTTAGCAACTACTTCTCTCGTCAACAAGAAACTGCACCTTCAATTTGAATTAAAAAAAATAAACAAAATTCCATTGAATTAATATTTCATGATCATATTTTTAAAAAACACATAGATATTTAATATATATATATATGTTGTCAATAATTTAAAATTAGTTATTTGAGAAACGTGTTTTCAAAAGCACTTCAAATATAATTTAGATGGCGTTTGTTTTTTTAAGAGGTGCTGAAGTCTAAAATCTGATTTTAATTTTGAAATAGTTATGAAACATCTAAACAAATCAGACATAAATGATGATTAATAGCTTAAAATGAAAAAAAACAAACAAAACTTTACACTATGTCAACATCACGTCAATATTGAATTGAAGATGCTAATGACAATTTATGAAAAACAGGCAACTGGATTTAAAAGATGGTTTGGTGCCTTTGAGTAAGGGGCTCTTGAGGCAACCTCTGAATCGTTAAGAGGTGAATCTTGTTTGGCAAAAAATAAATCTGCCTCCTAATTGTTTTAAAACCCTCTGAATCATTTTGTATCCTGGACCCTCCTTAACCATCAGGAGCCCTAATTTCATTTTGAATAATTACTAAACTATATTTCATTTTGCACTATATCATAAAAGCCTCTGAATCATTTTGCACTAAACCATCCAACAACCGCCAAACAACCCCTAATTCATATGTCATATGGATGATTTATCACCATAATGTAAATTCACATTATGCATAAACCACTAAAGAGATCTCGATTAATACGTTGTTTTATTATATGCATTTGTTTTATTAATTGTAAACTACATTTGTATCATATGCATGTTGTGAAAACTCATTAACTCACAAAGAATTTGACTGATTATTTTTAGTATAAATTATGTATGTGGTGATAGGAGAAAAAAAACAGAAATAAGTAGCAACAAATAGCACACACGTAATATACGGATTTTAGCATGGAAACATTTTACGACGAAAGTAAAGCTATGGATCCTTTAGACCGCTTAAAGTCCACTACCACTAATAAACAATATAAAAGTATTCTCTAGTTAAAACTGGAGGCAGACAACTATCATACTCTTGGAACAAATCACCAAGAAAGAAAAAGAAACTTAATATATATATATATATATGCCAAAAAAATCTCTCCCTCGCCTGTGACAATTTTTGAGCCCCTCTCCATCTTTTGGCTTTTAATTTCTTGAAAAAACAACCTTCTTGTAAGAGTTTTGTTAGTCGAAAATGACAGATATAATAAGATTAACAATCAGATGGTTGTTTTAGGTATCGACAAGAGGAGAATAGTGAGTTCTTTTTTGAATTCTAGAGTTGTGAGAACAAGTTTGGGTGATGTGTGGAAACCTACTATGGGAATCAACATAAAAAAAATACACAAGATAGAGGCAACTGATGATCGCCAGAGAGAGAAGGGGGTGGTGAATGATGATGGTGGTGTTCGTTGGAGCTGGGTGGAGGTCATGTAGTAGGGTAAGGTCATGCCGGTTGGTTCCTAAAGTCTGGGAGTTCCACAAAAAGGAAAAAGGACGGAAGTACCCTCACAGTTATTGGATGTTTTAGATAGCTGTTAGAGTGAGGACCAACTCGTTACAAAATAACATACGGTGAGTCCTAATCTATAACAAATGAAGTTTAGGGACTATTTTCTTAAAACCCAACAAACCACATGGACCATAGAGGGTTAGGAAGTTTGTTGCACACTATTAATTTTTTTTTGAAATCTTGTTGTAGGGTATTAATTAAAGATCATCAATAAATGAAAATTAACTATATAAAACTCAGCACATGTACCGACTTTGCATCTTTGGTAAGGTACTACGAACCCAAAATATTGATAGTAATACCAACATAAATGGAACGATTGGTTTAATTTGGTGTACTATACCACAATATGAATAAGTATCTATTTCGTCACTAGTTATTTTAAATTAATAAGATAACAAAATAACAACTAAAATATATATATATATATATATATAGACGAGTTCATACGAGGATGATACCAATTTACGAGAATACGAGGACAATTCTCGGCCAATCATTTTGTACATGAAATTTTTCATGTACAAAAAGTGATTTTGTAAGCGTAAAAAAGAACACACGCGAATTTTCCCATGGACAAGTCGCGGCTAATCATATATGATTTTGTATGTGAATCATATGTGATTTTGTACATGAATCATATGTGATTTTGTACATGAAAAGTTTCATGTACAAAATGATTGGCTGAGGATTGTCATCGCATTCTCGTAAATTGTTATTGTTCTCGCATGAACCTGTTTCTATATATATATATATATATATGTATATATATAGGGGCGGGTTCATACGAGAACGATAACAATTTACGAGAATGCGAGAAGCTTTTTTATGTACAAAATCACATGTGATTTTGCACTAACTGTAGCGGGCGACTTTTGGGGCCACTTAAGTCGTATCGAAAGTCGTCCGCATCATTTATGATTTTGTACAAAACCACATATGATTTTGTACATGAAAATTTTCATGTACAAAAAATGATTGACTGAGAATTGTCCTCGCATTCTCGTAAATTGTTACCGTCATTGCATTAACCTCCCTCTCTCTCTCTCTCTCTCTCTATATATATATATATAGAGGAAAGTTCAAATGTGAACTCATTTTTGGTTGTGAACGTGAGGACGAATCTCAGCCACACATCCGGTCAGTAAAGGCGGCTTTGACCCAGTTCCCCTCCTTTAATAATCTCCACCCTCCCATGAATCGCGTCAATCCTCCGTGATCGCGTCCACCATAACCGAAGATGTGTGGCTGAGATTCGTCCTCACGTTCACAACCAAAAATGAGTTCACATCTGAACCTAACCCTATATATATATATATATATATATATATAGATAGAGAGAGAAGGGACCGATCTTATAGAACTCTTACTAATCTTACAACCTATGCAACCTCATCTATAACCGTCCATTTTAATGTATTTTCTTTTTTGTTTTAATTAAGAATAATTTTCAAGTGATCAAATGGTAGCCGTTGATGAAAATAATGGATGGTTAATATGTGGGTGGCAATGGTTGCAATCTTTTCATGGGTTGCAAGATAACACTCCTCTATATATATATATATATATATATATAGAGAGAGAGAGAGAGAGAGAGAGGAGTGTTATCTATACATATATATATAGAGAGAGAGAGAGAGGATGATCAAATACAAACTCATATTTACGTACAAACTATACAAACCGGTTCAAATCAGTATAAAAATAAAAAATAAAAATCATGATTTTTTTTCATCAAATGCTATGGTTTAAGATATTATTGCACACATGTTTGTTTCATAATGTAAAAATTTTACTTGTAATTTTTTCACAAGGTGAAACAAAATGTGTACAATAATATCTTAAACCATAGCATTTGATGAAAAAAAATTATGATTTTTTTATTATTTTTATACTGATTTGAACTGGTTTGTATAATTTATACGTAAATATGAGTTTGTATTTTATCATCCCTCTATATATATATATGAGTTTGTACTTGATCATCCCTATATATATATATATATGAGTTTGTACTTGATCATCCCTATATATATATATATATGGTCAGGTTCAAGGGAAAACGCAAAAAAGAGAGAAAACTGAAGAACATCCTGGAGCCTTCCATCTGGACGGTATGCACTAATGCATATAGGTAATTTGTAACATGCATTTGTAAATATTCATCAATGCATATGTAATGATAGAAGCATCGGTGCATAGGAACAAAAAACGTTTGTATGAATTAGTGCATACCATCCGGATGGAGGGCTCCCGAGGTGTTCTTCAGTTTTCTTTTCTTTTAAAGTTTTCACTTGAACCTTATCTATATCTATACCTATATATATGGGGTTAGGTTCAAATCTGAACTCATTTTTGGTTGTGAACGTGAGGACGAATCTCAGCCACACATCTTCGGTTATGGTGGACGCGATTACGGAGGATTGACGCGATTCATGGGAGGGTGGAGATTATTAAAGGAGGGGAACCAGGTCAAAGCTGCCTTTATTGACCGGATAAGTGGCTGAGATTCGTCCTCACGTTCACAACAAAAAAATGAGTTCACATTTGAACTTTCCTATATATATATATATATATATAGTTTGTCCAATAAGATGGTTTCCATCAATATCACTAATAAAGTTTTATAACTGCAATTGGTTTTGAAGAAAAAAAATCTTGCAACAAACAAAAAGGGACACAAAGCCCTCCAAAGAAAGAAAGAAAGTAAAAACTAAGCCTGCAGATCTCAAACAAATTCAATCAATCTTTGCACATCAAATAAAATTTTTATTCTTTTCTTCACAAACTTACATGCTGAAAAAATCAAGGAGTCTGCTCCTTAGATTTATTATCATCAGAAGACGGTCGGTTTTCAGAGTCAGATACCCGAACCTCTTCGATCATTCTCACCACCTCATCCATCGTTGGCCGCATATCCGGGACCCGCACCACACAAGCCATCCCGATCTGCAACATCTGAACCATCTCCTCTTCAATGTTCTGAAACTTCATCAGCTCGACGTCAAAGACCTCCGCGGTCCATTCTTCTCGAACCACTGACTGAACCCACCTCGGGAGGTCCACCATGTCTTCTCTCCCGGGAGACTGAATCGGCTGTTTTCCGGTCAGCATTTCAAGGAGGAGTACGCCGAAGCTGTATACGTCTGATTTATGAGAGTGTTTTCGGGTTTCGAGAACTTCTGGAGCTCGATATCCGACAGCGTGCCGGGAGGAAGCGGGCGGGAAGTTCATGAGAGGGGCTAAGCCGATATCGGAGATACAGCCATTTGTGTCTTGATTGATAAGGACGTTTGATGACTTAATGTTTCCGTGAGTGAATTTAGGACCTCCGACTGAATGGATATGGGCAATGCCTCTTGCAGCACCTAAAGCAATTTTGACTCTAGTTTCCCAATCCACGGGATTTCTTTCCGATCCCCTGTTTCCTGTAATTTCATTGAAATTATCGGGTTAGCAATAGGATGAATCTACACAGGCCAGGAGGGAGAAAACAAGAGGGCATGTAGACATTATCTTTACTAGCAATCATGGGTATATATAGGCAGGGACGGACCCAGAAACTTTTTGAAACGACAGTACCGTATAACATAGATAAAAAATAATTATAAAAAATATTGTTTTTTATCAACGTGCCTCTACGTTTTTACTAACGGTCAATATCTTTCTATGTGTTTTTAACCTAATTCTACTGTTTTAGGGGATTTTTTTTAAAAAAAATCTTGATTTCGAGGGATTTTTAGGCTTTTTATCGATTTAGAGAGATTTTTTTAAGTTTTTTTGTAGATTTCAAGAGTTTTTTTTTGGGATTTTTAAGCTTTTTATCCATTTCGAGGGATTTCTTCGAGTTTTTTCCTTTTTGTTGATTTCAAGAGTTTTTTTCGGTTTTTAGTATTTGATATTGACGGTCTTTAATAACCAAAAGCAAATTTAAAATACTTTTTGGAAAGTTAATGATTAAATATTAAATTAATATAGTGTTTATTAAATCTTATTTAAGTACAAAATTAATAGAGTATTTAGTACGTTGCTAAATGTTATCATAGAGTTGCAACCCAAAAAAATTAACTATTTGCACCAAGCTAGGATCGAACTTGGAACCATCTCCATAAGAAGTTTTAATTTAATTGAGAAAAGCCACTACGCCAACTGCCCTATTTGTGTTATAAGTTCAGTTTTAAATTATCTAAGAGCACCCCTAAACCGATAGGGTTGCACCGCTAATAAATCCAAAAATTTACCCTTCGATGAACATATAATACGGTGGCCCGTGCCACCGTGTGAACCACTGAAGGTCCGCCCCTGTAAAACTTCTTATGAATTAAAACTTCTTATGGAGATGGTTGCAAGAAAACCCTTAACGTACCCTAGTGATATTTGCTATATTTAATTAATTATAACATTGCAAGAGCATTTGTAGGTGAAGGAGAAGGGAGAAAGCATACCATGGAGGAGTGTCAATAAGCTACCCCCTGAGATATAATCATAAACAAGAAGTTTCTCATCTTTGGAGTAATAATAAGCCCGAAGTGGGACGACATTTTGGTGCTGTCCAACTCTCCCTATAATCTCCATTTGCTGTTCAAATTCTTTCTTTCCCACCACTACTTCTTTCAGCCTTTTCACAACTACAGTTGTTGATTCCTCTAAAATGGCTTTATAGGCTGTGCCAAAACTACCTTTTCCGAGCACTTCAGCTGAAGCCCGTAATAAGTCCTCAAGATCAAAGTTATAAGAACACCCTTCAAAGAAAACCAGCTTATTCTTTTCAGGCTCCTGGACCCCACTACCGAATTCTTCCCTCGGTTTCTCACCCCTTCCACCACCAGAAGATTTCGCTTTTGTCACACGGTTCGGATCGCTGCTCTTTTTCTTCAAACAGCAGAAAAGTATGATAGCAGCTAAAAGTATCAGTAAAATACCGCCTCCAACTGCAATGGCGATAATGGCCCATAATGGAAGTTTCTTTTTAGAGCTCTGTTTTTCAGGGCCAATAGGAGGGGAAGGAAAAGGAGGAAGTGCCGGTGAGCAAGGATTCAGAGGCAGCCCACATAAAAAAGAGTTCCCTAAAAACGATGAACTGGGGAATGAATGGAGGGAAGAGGGTACAGACCCATTAAGATGATTGTAGCTTATGTTCAGATGTTTTAGTCCCGAGAATGTAACATTTGGAATGGGGCCAGAAAGGGAGTTATTTTGGAGGTTTAATCCAGTTAGCTGTGTTAAGTTCTGGATAACATCTGGGATACTTCCAGTGAAAGAATTGAATGAGAGATCCAAAACAATCAGACGTGGAGGAAAAGAAGCTGGAATGTCACTGGTGAAGTTATTACGTTGAAGGAACAGATAATGGAGGGAAGGGAGAGCAAGAAGATCAGATGGTAATTTTCCATTAAGCCGATTAGATCTAAGGCTGAGAACCTGCAATGCATCTAGCTTCCCAAGAGTGCTGAACGGGATAGGGCCTTTAAGTCCAACCGCAGGAAGTCGTAAAGCAAACACGCGGTTTCCATCAGAAGTACAGTTGATACCCACCCAAGAAGTACAGATGTCAGTATTGTTGCTCCAATTGAGCTTTCGACCATGGGGTACTGAATCAGCAAATGCGAGAAGAGCTTGTTTATCTGATTTCAAATCAGCACATGCTAGAGGCAGAAGGAAAACTATGAAGAAGATTAACTTAAGCAGTTGAGCAGAGCAGAGTTCCATGAGGAATGGTTCACATGTGCAATGTAATTTTCCTGATTTGGGACATCAACAATAGAACAAATTTAGATAACCAAAGAATTCAAATAGTTATACAAAAACATATGCAAAATAACGACATTATGAAATAATTTATCTGACATCGCTAAAAAGTTTACAAAATGTAACATCTTATTAAACAGAAACAAACCTATCTCAAAAAGTAAGTTAGTATCAATGTGAAATTTCTACCCTAAAAGGCTTCAACCACTTCTGTTTGATGAGGGATAAAAAGGGTGGGTGGTCCTTCACTCTCATGCAAGAATTATGCTGTCAAAACATAAAAAGTTGCTACATATTTCTCATTAACTCACTAATTATAAAGAGCTACCTAACAAACAGCTGATTGAAACATTCTTACAAATAGCAAGGGACATACTTCAAGGTTATGTGCCAGGTTTCATCATGTAGACACAGTAGTGCCAGAAATCCTGGTGTCTTGCTAATTGATTAAAAAAATCATAGAATCTGTATAAAACAGTATGTATATATATATATATAGTTGACAATACAAGCCAGGTAAATTGTTATGGTATTGCAGTTCACTTCCCAAAGCATCTATTCTCAATAAAGAAAAATTAAAGTTGGGAAAAGTTAGCTAATATTGAAAGCAAGAAGCAAAAAAGGTATTAACAAGGGAAAGTTGGAAAAGAGCAAAAGGGTAACACTTGATTTTCTTCCACCTAGACAAAATCAGCCAAATAAATAGAAAAGCCAAAAGGAGATTTGCATTTTTTTAAAAGGGAAATGGGTTCAAGATTCCAGGATATTGTTAACCAGAATACCAGATAGCATTATCTCATAACAGTACTAGTAAAATGAATCAAGCAAGATTTTTAAGACAAGAAATCTGCAATCAAGAGAACTTACCACCGAACATTTCGGATTGCTACAACTCTAACAGTGTCAAAAATCATATCAAACTGAAGAAAAACTGGAACCCCTTTGCATCAATTACTTGTCATTCAAAGGGTGAAAAGATATGTATCTCTCCTAGCTATCTAACTTATTCTGTAAGAGTTCAATTGTAGAATGTAAATTAGGTTCAAGATTAGATGGATCTGGTGATCCACCAAATTTCTATCACTCCAAATCAATTAAACTTTGTTGGTTGCCTTGTAATTTACCTAATAAAACTCACAATCACTTAAGATAAGAAAAATAAAGCAGTACTACTTCTCCAACACCAAAATTTCAAGTCTGTGTACAAAATTTCATCTTGATTTACTTCAAATCAAACACTGCCTACTTGCACCCCATCCCCAACCACAATCACAAGCACACAATTTCATCCTTACATACAGATATGTAAAAGCACTCTTACAGATAATTTTAACCTAAAATATGTATACTATAAAATGCACGAACAGGTTATAACCTAGAACAATTAATACCTAAAAATTGCATACCAGGACATAAACTTCTAGCCAAACAAAATTAAAAACACACACATTTAACCTAACATAACAAAATTGTAAAATTGCATGTTTGTAAACAAAATCACAATTGAAGTTATCAATCTAAGATAAGTAAACAACAAGCAAATTGCATATAATGAAACAAACTTCCCAAAGAACAAAAACACACAAACATTGATGGCAATGCACCTTGAAACATCACGAGAGACTTGCGCTTCGAAGCTCAAATGTCAAATACCAAGCTCCACCGTCGCCATCAGAGCTTCGAATTAACTTGAATTCTGCTGACGAACTGTCGATGGAAGTCTCCGGCAAAGCTGTACCCACATTTTTCTTCACTAAAATCCTTGGAATACAACAGATCTCACAACTCAACTATACGCAGCAGAAATTGACTTGCAGAGAGCGCATTTAAAGCGAAAAAACTCTCACCTGGAAATTAAGTAGCATTTAATTATGGAGACGCAAACATGATATACTCCACAGTTGAGCTGGATTCCAAATTAAATAATGGAAAAATTGCAGCAGGAATTAGGGAATAGAGTTGGAAGAACACACACAGTGGGTGTGTGTCTGTGAGAGAGAGAGAGGAGAGAGAAAGAGGAGAGAAGATAATAATTCCTTTTTGAGCGGGGCTTTTAAATAAATAAATAATTAATTTTACACATGAGGACAGTATGTTATAATTATTCTCAGTATTACCACCGTGTCAGTCTACTTGTTTTCTTGTGTTTGGTATATTGCGGTCTTTTTATTAATTTTTGGAATAAACCCACACCACAATACACTTTTAATTCAATATTACCCATATCATTATGTGAATTAAAAACATTTTGTGTGTTTTGTTTTGACTCATGGTTATATCTTTAACCTTTTTACATTAAGGACCTTGGTTTGACTCCATGGAATACTTTATATTAAAACATTCTCCTCGCAACCTCCATCATAATATATATATATATATATACACACGAAAAGTTCAAATGTGAACTCATTTTTTATTGTGAACGAGAGGACGAATCTCAGCCACTTATCCGGTCAATAAATGCGGCTTTGACCTGGTTCCCCTCCTTTAATAATCTCCACCCTCCCATGGATCGCGTCAATCCTCCGTGATCGCGTCCACCGTAACCGAAGATGTTGTCTGAGATTCGTCCTCACGTTCACATCCAAAATTGAGTTCACATTTGAACCTAACCCTATATATATATACATATATATATATACACGAAAAGTTCAAATGCGAACTCAAATTTGGTTGTAAACGTAAGGACAAATAAAAACGTCACATATATCTGAATGTAGATTATTCAGACTGAATAATTAAAGAAATATTCAGACTAAATAAAACTGAAGATAATGTTTATTCAGTGTAAATAATGCTTATTCAGTGTGAATAAGCATTATTCAGACTGAATAAACACTATATTCAGTTTTATTCAGTCTGAATATTTCTTTGATTATTCAGTCTGAATATGACACATGTCGCGCTCTCATTTCTTCTCACGTTTACAACCAAATTTGAGTTCTCATTTGAACCCTCCATATATATATATAGGAAGAGGTTCAAATGAGAACCGCCCCTCCTTAAAGGAACAAAGGAACAAATTGTGGACCATATATGATGTGGATCCCACGTAATATTAAATCATAAATGATTTAATATTATGTGGAACCCACATCATATGTGATCCACAAGTGTCCATTTGTTCATTTAAAAATGCAAAGTTCTTATTTGAACATTCCTCTCTCTCTCTCTATATATATATATATATAGGAGAGGGATCAAATGAAAACCATCCCTCCTTAAAGGAACAAATTGTGGACCACATATGATGTGGGTCCCACATAATATTAAATCATTTATGATTTAATATTAAACCATATTAAATAAAAAATGATTTAATATTATGTGAGACCCACATCATATGTGATCCACAAATGTCCCTTTGTTCCTTTAAAAATCAAAAGTTCTCATTTGAACCTCCCTATATATATATATATATATATATATATCATATGTGGTCCACAATGTGTCCCGTTGTTCCTTTAAAGAGAGGTAGTTCTTGTATGATCTCTCCCCTATATATATATATATATATAGGGTTAGGTTCAAATGTGAACTCAATTTTGGTTGTGAACGTGAGGACGAATCTCAGCCACACATCTTCAGTTATGGTGGACGCGATCACGGAGGATTGACGCGATTCATGGGAGGATGGAGATTATTAAAGGAGGGAACCAGGTCAAAGCCGCCTTTATTGACCGGATAAGTGGCTGAGATTCGTTCTCAGGTTCACAACCAAAAATGAGTTCACATTTGAACTTTCCTCTATATATATATATATATATATATATATAAAGGAGGTTCAAATGAGAACTTTGTAAATTTAAAGGAATAAATGAACACCTTGTGGACCCCACATATGATGTGGGTCCCACACATTAAAAAATCATATCTTATTCAATGGTGGGCCCCGTTGAATCAGATATGATTTTTTAATGTGTGAGACCCACATCATACGTGGTCCGTAAAGTGTTCTTTTGTTTCTTTAAAGAGTGAGTGTTCTTGTATGATCTCTCCCCTATATATATATATAAACATATTATATTGTGAAACAAATATATATTTAATCACAACTTAAATTATAGTCTTACATAAAAAAAACTCAATACAAAACAATACATGATACACTAGTTCTCATGAAGTATAAGATTTTGTGGTTCTCACATTGTTAGCCCCGTACGTATAGGTATGTGTTTCCTACGAAGGCTCAATGTATTTTTCCTATAAAAGTTTAATATTTTCTTCATGTAAATGTTCAATTTTAATGTAAACTTTCTACATTTTAGATATGAATGTTTTGTCTTATAAAGGTTCAATGTTTTGAAATAAAGGTTTGATCAGTTTGTTTTTTATCAAAAAGATTCAATATTCTACTATGAAGATTCAAGGATGAGATACATCGAGATGTACCAGATCAAGGGTCAAGATCTTTTCTTACGTTTCTCATATTAACTTCACTTCTCCAGTAATCTCATGCCTATATATTTTGAACATGAAATAAACAAAGGTATGCAAAATATAATGTCATTTGAAGATATTTTATTTTTATAGTCTAATAGAATTGTGTTGTAATATTTATTTCGATGCCAATAAATAGCAAAGGTTTGTGCAAAGTCTCATTCCAATCAATAATTAGATAACCAAATGAACCTCATATCAACCCAACCTTATGAGTTCGCCTAACGGTCTTGCGTCCCTAAGAAAGCGAGAGATTTGCCATTTTTATCTGAAAATTAAGAGACTCTTTAATATGGTTAGGGATTTGTAACAAACTAACGAATACCGATTTAATACGGTTAGGCACTTTTTAATTATAGTAAAAATGTTCAATTTACAGATTTAAATTGTAAATAAATGTTTTAAAACACCGGTCGACCTAGTCGGTTGGACCGGTTGAACCGTGACCCGGGGAAGAGAGTGGGTCAACTATGGCCGGGTTTTTGGCAATTTCTGGCCCGGATTGACCTGGCTGGGTTTTATAAAAAAAACCGGTTGAACCGGGTTTCATCAAAAAGTGTATTTGGATTGATGAAAAACTTATGGTTATGTGTGTTTTTTTAATGTATTGAGATTGATGTAAAACTTATGGTTCTGTTATTTTTAGTGTTTGAACTTGTAGACATCAAATTCTTCGTTTTATGTATATGTATGCAGGAAAATGGGAAATACAATAAAATTCTTGAAACTGAGTTGACCCGATGGTTCAACCGGCTGAACTGGTTGACTCGTGACCTAGTCACTACTGACTACACCGGTTCAACTAAAAAACCGAATTTTAAAAACATTTATGTAAATATAATCAATTTTTAATAAAAAAATTCCGAAAAAAGTTATTCTGAAAAGCTAAAAAGAAAAACAACTAATATATCCAAGACCAAATTACATAAAAAGTTACCCATGTTTTGTATTTTATATTAATGAGATGCGTAAAAAATATAAGTCTTCACAATCACAACGTGAATTTCATTTGTTGGTAACATTAAATAACGCATGTGAAGAGTACCCAAGTAACAAGTTGCTCGATTCCCTATGGTCCATGTAATTTAAGTTTAAGTTACACTTTATTTTGTTAATTAATTAAACGGAAAAGTGTAAAAAAAACTCAATGGATTTTTGTGTTTTGAATGATTAAATCCTTGCACAATTTTTTTAAATGAAAAAATTATTGGACAATTTAAAACATATCAAATAAGTCCTTGCACAACTTTTTTTAATAAAAAAATATTGGACAATTTAAAAATATCAAATAAATCCTTGCACAATTTTTTTGAATGAAAAAACAATTGAACAATTTAAAACATATCAAATAAATCCTTGTTACCTAGAAACTTAACTTGCAACTTGCTAACCAGGTAAAGTCTTTGAATTTTTATTTACATTTTTTAATAAATCTTTTAAGATATGTATATTTTTGTGTTTAAATGAGTATATTCTATTTTATTTGAACATATATTTTTTTATGTTTATTTATATTTTTTTAATAACTCTTTTACATCGTTTATACTTTTTATTTTCATTAAAATGTTTATAAATAAAAACTTGAAAAAAGTTCAAATAAAAACATTTTTATAAATAATATTTAAGGATTTAACCACTCAAAATGTAATAGTTTGTTGGATTTTTTTTGAACTTTTCTCAAGTTTTTATTTACAAACATTATAAATAAAAATAAAAAGTATAAACAATGTAAAAATTTTATTAACAAATATAAATAAACATAAAAAATATATGTTAAAATAAAAAAAATACTCATTTAAACACAAAAATATACACATCCTAAAAGATTTATTAATAAATGTAAATAAAATTTCAAAGACATTATCTGGTTAGCAAGTTGCAAGTTAAGTTTCTAGATAACAAGGACTCATTTGATATGTTTTAAATTGTCCAATGATTTTTTCATTCAAAAAAATTGTGCAAGGACTTAATCATTCAAAACACAAAAGTCCATTGGGTTTTTTCAGACTTTTCCCTTAATTAAAAGAAAAAGTTTAAAAAAACACAACAAACTTTTTTTAATTGGATTAATTTTTAAACTATCTTTATGAAAAAAAACCATTAATTTTTTTTTTATTTTGAATGATTAAGTCTGTTAGTTCCCAAAGAGAGATGGCTAGGCAATTGAGGGTTTTGTAGAAGGTGGGGGGGGGGGTTGAATACAAACACACAGAATATACTCTTTTTAATTTTTTTTAATATAAATATTAAAAATTTACACACAGAAAGTTTGTTGCGGAAAAGAATAGACACACTATTCTAACAAACTAAACACACAGATAACAGTAATTAACTTATACACTAAGGAAGTTAAAACAAGACTGTTATAACACACAGGAATGCCGGAGTCAAACAAATAATCAATTTGAAGATTTGTTGAAAGCGTGAGATTTATGTGAAGGACTTCATCTCCTTTTATAGTGCCCATGCATGGGATACATGTGGACAGCTGTCAAGGATTCATTAGCTGGAAGTGTATCTGCTGGACAAAGGAAGAGGTCACTCCCTTTGTACTAGAATAATGGATGAACCATTCTTTGTAGCACGTAATGTCAGATAACTTTATCTTCTTTTCTTCATGCTTTGTGAAGTCCCATCAAACCTTTTAGCTAAAAGACAAATATTCCTTTTTATAAGAATAAAAGAGAATGTCTTTATTTAAGGTTTAATGCCCAAGTTCTTGCTGCCCACGTGTCTTGCATTTGTTGTGAGTCAAGAACTTATCTCTTGAAAATTGCTAAGTGATACATGAACCTATGTATCACATCGGTGGGTACCTTGTAAGGCTGGAGTTGATAAGTGTACATATTGCTTAGTGAACTCATTTTTCACTAAGTGTTGGAAGTGTAATTCCTTGTATGTGTGACTTGATATCACAGCCTTAAAAATGATACCTGCAATTTCGGTGACCAAGATAATAGTGTCGGTGACCATGAGTACAAACTTGATGACCTCATCTTGTATTGATGACCCAATACCTTGATGACTTAAAAGTGTACCATCGGTGACCCACTATATTGGTGACCCTTGACTTTGGCAATTTGATCTGAATATTGAAGTTAGTTGGTACATCCAAAATTCCACTTTTTGATGTACAACCCTTGATTGGATAGTCTTTGACTTTCCAATACTTGAAGTATATTTCAGACCTTCAAAAGAATCTATAAAAATCAATCATAAAAAGGAAGGTGGTTTATCACCAAATCATCGGTGACCCAACAATCTCCCCCTATTTGATGATGATACCTGTAAGTTAGAAAAGAATACTTTTTGACCCTTTCTATTTCTTTTGGGTTCTTTTGACTCAGATATATATATATATATATATTATTTTTTTTAACTGAGTATGAGTATATACAGTATAAGTATAAATATGTGCAAAAAAAAATAAGGACATGAACAAGAATTTTTGAAGAAGAAAAGTATGAACTTTTATTAATCAACACACAGCATTGTACAACACACATAGTACATGATTAATAAGGTTCACACTATATGTAGAATATTCAACGAGTGAGTTCTCTTCTTTTTAGCTCATCCAAGATAAGCCTTGTGATTCCATGGTCTTCAACCGGAGGCACTCCTAGAATAGCAGAGAGGAAGGAGATGTGAGCCCTTGGAATGTCAGAAGCTCTGAAGAAACCTATGTTTCCAAAGATGTCTTCAAAGAACACTCCAAGTTCAGGTTCAGTTATCATAGTTTGCTCCGTGTAAGCAATAGGAGTAGGAATGGAAATATCTATACCCGAAGCATTTATCTTGATGCCTCTTTCATGAAGCATGGCAAAATGTCCCTTATTTTGATTTTAGGAGCTGTGATGACCTCTCCTTTGAGACCTTGTTGAATAAGGTAGATTTGTTGTGCTTCAAGACATGTCACAAGAATATCATTCTCCTTTTGAATGTTGAGCATTTTAATGAAGAATTTTCTGAGAATATTGAGTACCAGCTCTTTGTACTTGCTTTTGCTCTTTGAGATACACTTACCAACCTCCATCCATTCTGTTACTCCAAGAACTTCCAACCATTCAACTTCATAAACCTTTGAGAGAGTGTCGGCTCTCTTGAGGGTGACAAATAACTTGGGAGAATTTTTGGTTGGAGGTTGGATGGTGGCACTGACAATCTTTAACTCATCCTTTCTTGTTTTCAATCTTCTCTTGAACCACTCCACTTCTTTAGTCTTTTTGGCTTCATCAACCATTTTCACAGCTTCAGATTTCTTCTTTATGTTCTCAAGCTCATCTTTCTGAGCTTGAAGTGCATCTTTTATCATTGCATGGCTAGCTTCGTCTTGAGCCAACTTGAGTACATTCGTCTGATCATACTCAAGCTGAGCTCTAACTGCTTCTTCCCTTTCTGCTTCAGTCAAGATTACCCCAAGAGGGTCGGTGAGTAACGGAGCGGGCTTCAATCTTAGAGTGTCAGCTTCTGGACCTCTGTTTATTTTCTTTTTTTTCTTTCTCTCTTCTTGCTGTTCTTCAAAAGAGAGAGGCTTCTTTCCTTTGGTTTTTTCACTTCTTTTCTTCTCTTCTTCAGTTTCAAAGGATCAAGCACTGACAGTCTCCCCCTCAACAGCTGCTTCAGGTATCTCGGTGACCAGGGGGTCAGTGACAGCGGTGACCACGTGAGGAGTCACCTCGGTGACCAGAGGGGTCACGTTGGTGACCGTGGCCACGGTGACCACACCACCATCGGTGGCTGTAATTGCCACGTCGGTGGCTGTCTTGGGGACGTCGGCGGCTGGGACGTCGGCGTCGGCGGCTGTCTTGGCGGTTGTCTTGTTTTTCTCCCCCTCAGTGGTTGAACCCTTGAAACCCACTAAAGAGAGAAACTCCTTGACCCTTTCCATATCAGAATTCCCAGTATCAATCTTCCTTTCAAGCCTTTGAAGTACAAATCTATCTTTATCTTGAAAGAAAGAATCACCCACATCAAGCTCGACTGTGGGAGAAGAGGTTGGTATTTTGTCAACTTTTGTATGAAGAGTGGCAAGAGACTCCAGAATTGCCTTCTGATTGGCAAGGATAGAAGTAATTTCGGTAGCTTGCTGAGAAGAGGTACTTTTAAGTTCCCGAATAGAAGAAAGCACAGACTCTTGACTTGAAAGAAATCCTTGCTGAAGATCAAGGATATCCAAATGCAGGAGATCTAAACATGTCATGAGAGTTGGGTGACTCACCTACAACTCCTCGATGCTAGATCTAATAGTAGAAGAAAGAGAAGCCATTCTTTCCATTTCTTTAGTTGCTTGTTCTTCCAAAACTTCCATCCGGCTAATAGTGTCACGAGTGAAACTGGTGAAAGCTTTCATAAGATCATCTCCCTGTTGAGAAGACATAGGAGCAGATGTTTGAGGCTTTGGTGGTTGATCATCTTCATCATCACTTGAGGAATAATCCACCAAACCTGTAGATTTTCTTGGGGGGGATTTAGGAGATGTGGGGGAGACACGTTTAGGAGAGTGTCTATGAGGGGATTCCTCAATAATGGGTTCCTCAACACCTTTGGCCTGTACGGGAGACGTACATGTCCATGGTGTAGTATCGGAAAATAAAAAGTTTGTAAAATGGGATGCTCCATCAAGTGCATCTGGTTGTGATGCACTCTCATGTGGAGTATGGAAAAGGAGCTGTGAGAGCTCACGGGGTGGTGAAGAGGCACCTTGGATGGGAGACTCCAAGTCTTCTTCATCAACTAAGGAGAAAGTTGATGAAGGAATAATAGGGATGTCCATTTGTACAACCATGTCCTTTTGAGAGGGCATGGAGGAGCTTGGATGGGTTAACTGCTCCTTGGATCGAGTAGTAATATTTTCAACACTTACTAACTTTTGGGAGTTACTAGGTGGCTTTTGTGTTAAGACCCTTCGGGTACCCTTAGACTTCTTTGAGGAAGTCTTTGGGGGGCTTTTTGAGTGTCTCTGCTTTTGGGTTTTTGGTGCTTGGGTAGAAGCCAAAGGTTCTTTTTGCTTCGTAGCATCGGTGGTGCGGAGGTAGATGTGCCTGACGCCTTGGATCTCTTTTGAGATCTGGGCACATCAGTTACTCGGGGTGCAGTAGAGATAGAGGACATACCTGAAGGTCTTTGAAGTCTGGGTTCATTTTCTTCCCATGAAAGAGTTGCATTCCTTGCAAACTCAATCATAACAGGTCGAAGAGGGTTGTCTGATGCCAAGACTCCCTTTTTCATTATTTGATTACCCACTTGATGAAGAGGGAGATCATATAAAAATGTCATCCCTTTTCTCAAGTTTATCCGCCAACTTTTCATTAATAATAAGTGAGAAAAGTCGTTGGAAAGGTACCTGAGGACGTCGAAGAGTGGAGAAGGATGATATCATTTCATTGAAGAAATAACTTGCAAAGTCTATTCTTCTTTGAAAGATCAGAGCATGAGCCAATTCTGTTACTTGTGAAGGTGACTGATCAGGACCACCTGTCTTCTTGCTCAAGCAAAGAATAAGGTGAGCAAATAGGAAGTTCCAAATGCTTCCCATATTCTTTCTGAGCAAAGTACCTAGACCCTTTGTTTTTGATCCCCTCCTTTCTTCAATATAATTCATAACAGACACCACCTCTTGGTGTTCATTTCCAAGTGGAAATGTCTCATAAGAATCATAAGACGGAAGCCTGAGAATCTTACGAACATCTTCAACGTCAAACACCACATCATGTTCATCATTGCTAAGAACAGATGCCAAAATCTGATCTGATGAAGCATCAAATGTGCAGGTTAACCAAAAGTTTCCTAGGAGAAACTTACTCATCTTTGGTTTGGCAATGATTGCATACTAAAGAGGGCATCTTTGAAGGAACCAGCAAACATCATTATACTCAGGATGAGCATTGTCAGTTCCAATACGTCCAAAATAGTTGCATGCAGGAAATGAGAGAGATCCAAAGGTGAGAGTTTGATCTTCTGTGGATTTTGATGGAGACGCCATTGAAGAGTTGAGAGCATTGCAGGTTTTTCCTTGAAATTTGAGAGAGAAATATAGGGAAGAAGAAGGCGAGAAAGTAGGAGAAGGAAGTGGGGGAAGTGGTTATATATGAGAGGGAATTTCAATTTTCAAAAATAATGATGACCTTAGGTGATTGAAAGGTCAGAATTCTAAGGGTTTTAGGGTTGAATTCAGCGCATGCTCTCTGAACTAATGACGTTGATGATGTCATTAGGGATAAGTTCAAAGAATCTTGCTCACCAAGAATGGTAAGTCAAGGGTTATCTTTAAGGGGTTAAGGAATGTGAAGGGTTTTAGAGATAACTTTGTGACTGTTTGAACCTCGGTGGATGGTCTGAGAGAAAGAGAGACATTGGTGGCTCGAGAGTCTTAGGGAAAACGTCGGCGGATGGAGACAAACGTCGGTGGATGGAGACGACGTCGGTGGATTGCGACGTCAGTGGGTGAGTGTATGACGTCGGAAAGTGACGTCAGTGTCTCGTCGGTGGATAATATTCGGTGTCTCGTCGATGGCTTTGGTCGATGGCTGGTGGCGTCGGGTCGGTGGCTCAATGGTTGGTCTCGGTGGCTGGTGGCGTCGGGTCGGTGGCTCAATGGTTGGTCTCGGTGGCTGGTGGCGTCGGGTCGGTGGCTCAATGGTGGATGGCGATGGTGCCTTGTGTTTTTAGGGTTTTTTGTGAGAGAGAGAGAGAGGTGAAGGAGGTGACACGTCGGTGAGTACACTCACCGACTCTATATATATATATTATTATTATATTTTATAATTATTTATATATATATGACTTACATATATATAAATATATAATATATATAAATATATAATATACATAAATGTATATAATATATATACATATAATATATATAAATATATATAAAACATATATTTATATAAATATATAACACATATATATATATAATATACATAAATGTATATCATATATACATACACATAATATATAAATATATATATTTATATATATATATATATTAGTCTATATTTATCATACCTAATTTACCGATTAGGAACTTGAACCTTGCTTCATCAAAGGGCTTTGTGAACAGATCAGCTAATTGATAATCAGTGGGAATGAAATGAAGTTCCACATCACCTTTAGAGACATGATCTCTTATAAAGTGATATCTAATATCAATGTGCTTAGATCTTGAATGAAACACAGGGTTGTTGGCAATGGCTATTGCACTCGAGTTGTCACACAGTATTGGGATCTTTGAGAAAATCTGATTATAATCACACAACTGATTTTTCATCCCTAATATCTGTGCACAACAACTTCCAGCAGCCACATATTCTGCTTCAGCGGTAGAAGTAGACACCGAATGTTGTTTCTTACTTGACCAGCTCACAAGCTTTCCACCAAGTAACTGACAACTTCCAGTTGTACTTTTTCTGTCTATTTTTGAGCCTGAAAAAATCAGAATCAGAGTACCTGATTAAATTGAAACCTGAGTCTTTGGGATACCAAAGACCCAGATTTATGGTACCCTTCAGATACCGAAAAATCCTTTTCACAGCAGCCAGATGTGATTCTTTAGGATTTGCTTGGTATCGAGCACACAGACAAGTAGCAAACATAATATCAGGTCTACTTGCAATAAGATAGAGAAGATATCCTATCATGCCTCTATAATTTGTAATATTAACAGAAACACCATCAGGATCAGAATAGAGTCTAATAGGAGGAGCCATAGGAGTTTTCATGGTAGAGTAAGTATCAAGTTGAAACTTTTTCAGAAGATCTTTAATGTATTTGCTTTGATTAATGAAAATACCTTCTGGAGACTATTTTACTTGCAAACCAAGAAAAAAGGTTAACTCCCCCATCATGCTCATTTCATACTCTTTTTGCATGAGGGAGCAAAACTCATCACATAAGGATTCATCGGTGGCTCCAAAAATAATATCATCAACATAAATTTGAACAAGAATGATATTACCTTGTGATTTCTTGAAGAAGAGAGTGTTGTCAACTTTGCCTCGTATATATTTATTTTTAAGAAAATAGTCTGAGAGAGTATCATACCAGGCACGAGGAGCTTGCTTCAGTCCATACAGAGCTTTATCTAGCCGATACACATGATATGGATGGACTGGATCTTCAAACCCAGGTGGTTGCTTCACATACACTTCTTCAGCTAGCTCACCATTCAAGAAGGCACTCTTGACATCCATTTGGAATACCCGAAAATTCTTGTAAGCTGCATGGGCAAGAAATATTCGGATAGCTTCCAATCTGGCAACAGGAGCAAAAGTTTCATCATAATCAATTCCTTCCTCTTGCCGATATCCTTGAGCAACCAACCTTGCTTTGTTTCTTATAACAGTTCCTTCTTCATCCATCTTGTTGCGGAACACCCACTTTGTTCCAATAATGGTTTTGTTAGATGGACGAGGAACTAACTTCCAGACTTTGTTTCTCTCAAATTGTGAGAGTTCTTCTTGCATGGCAATTACCCAGCTAGGATCAGCTAGGGCTTCATTTATCAGCTTAGGCTCAGCAATAGAAACAAAGTTGACATATAAGCACAGATTGCTTATATCTCTTCTTGTTTTTACACCAACTTGTAGATCACCTATGATTTGATCTATTGGATGATCCATGGTCCACTTTAGTGCAAAAGGTAAGGTAGAAGGTAGAGAAGAGGATGAGGTAGGAATTTGAGATGGTGAAGATAGGTTTGTGGAAGATATGGTGTTTTGGTGGGTAAAGTCTTCTGTAGAGTTAGTTTCAGGAGGTGGAGAAGAAAGAGAGGGTTCTGAAGGTAAGGTGGTGTTTATGGGAGGCTGAGAGGGGTTGCTATCTGGAGGATTGGGTTGAGAGGAGGATGGATTTCACCAACACATGAATTTATCCATAGGTTTAATTCTTCTTCATCACAAGATAATGAAGAAGTTTCAAACTCATCAAACTTCACATGCATGGATTCATCTATGCATTGTCTTCTTAGGTTGAAGATTCTGAAGGCTCTTGAGGAGAGAGAATAGCCCATGAAAATTCCATCATCAGACTTTGGGTCAAATTTTCCAAGTTGTTCCCTGTCATTTAGCATGTGACAAGCACAACCAAATACATGGAAGAAGTCAACTGCAGGTTTTCTACCATGGAAAACCTCATAAGGAGTCTTGTCATGCCTTTTGACTATGATTGACCTATTTTGAGTAAAGCATGCGGTGTTAACTGCTTCAGCCCAAAAATAGGTTGGTAACTTGGATTCACTCAGCATTGATCTTGCAGCTTCACACAGCGTCCGATTCTTTCTTTCAACAACACCATTTTGTTGAGGAGTACGTACAGCAGAGAAGTTCTGAGAGATTCCTTTTAGGTCAAAGTAATCTTCCAGAGCAGTATTTTTGAATTTTGTCCCATTATCACTTCTGATAGATTTCACCAGTCTACCATTCGTATTTTCAATCTTTCTTGTAAACCTGATGATTTCTTCAGCAGCATCACTTTTGTGTTTTAGAAAGAACACCCAAGTATATCTAGAAAATTCATCGACGATTACCAGCATATACTTTTTACCACCTAGACTAGGTGTGCTTACTGGACCACACAGATCCATGTGAAGCATTTGTTGGAAAGTTTATTCGAGGTTTTAAAGTTTAGATGAGAGAACCTTTTATGCCACAACCAACTTTGTTTGGCTAGTTCTTGAGAGAGGAGACACGCAGCTTCTCCAATTGCACTTTCCTTCATGTTGATTATGTATACATCGTTTAGTCGGGTTCCTGCTAGTACAATCTTATTCTGCACATCAAAGACCAAGCACACACACAGCTGAAACATGACCTTATAACCCAAATCACATATTTGGCTGATGCTTAGAAGATTGTACATTAGCCCTTCAAAGGAAACAGTGGGTCCCTTTTCTTTGAGAAGTTAGAGAGAAGAAGTTTGTTTCCGGTCATGTGTCTTGAACAACCGCTGTCCATGTACCATATATGATCTTTGTTTGGTACCTGCACCCAAAAACAAATTTAGACTTTTAGTACCCATTTTGAGGTGGGTCTTTTAGGATTAGAAGGCATTTTATTTCTGTGAAGATCCAAATCTTTCAGGCAATTTTTAGCAAGATGAAGAGTATTGCCACAATTATAGCACTTCTTTAAATAAAAGGCCCTTTTAAAATCCATATCATCAAAACTTTGAACAGAAGTTGATGACTGAGAAGAGGAGGGGTGACCGACACCTGGTCTTGGCCTAAGAATGCCTTTACCAGGATTTCTTGATTTCTTCAAGTTCACTGATCGAGGAATAAGATCACTAACTATTTGAGATTTCCTTTTAGATGAAAAATTTGATTTAGAACTTTTTTTTCTTTTGATAAGAAAATCTTTTTGGAGAAGAATACTCAGGAACATTTGACGGCTCATGGGAGTACCTTGACTCATGAAGACTTAGAGAATTTAAAAGTCTTTGAATAGGTTTGGGAGAAGAAGAAGAGCTTGGAAGAGTTGAAACTTTTGAAGACTCAGGAGAGGATTCTTTAGCTTTAACAAAGACTCCAAACTTTTTGGCATTGGACTCTACTTTTAGCATGTCTAACAAATCTATTGAGTGGACAGAAGTAGAATCCTCAGATGAGTAATCTAAAAAATCACCATCGTCATCAGAGAAGAAACCAACAGGAAAGCCTTGACACTCAGATGATGGAAGTGGAAGGTCGGAAGGTTGAGGATCATCTTTTCCATATCCAAGTCCAGACTTTTTTGACATAAGAGATTTGATCTAGAAGAATCTTTTCTAGATTTTTTGAAGATTTAGTCCACTTAGAAAGAACCTCCTGTTCCTTTTCAAGAGTATTGGATATCTTTGTTTTCTCTTCAGAAAGACTGTCATTAAATACCTTAGGTTTTCTGGATCAGCTTTCATTTTGTCAAAGTCCTTGAGTTTAGAAAAGCAGGATAGAAGTTGATCATTTAAACATTTAATGTGCATGTCAGCCTTTTTCTTTTGATCCTTTAAATTGTAAAAGTCAAAAGTTAAAAAATCAAAGGCATCAACCTTTTGATCATCAAAGAGAAAGGTAAAGGGATGTACCTGGGGCTTTGTTCCTGAAGCAGATCTCTCAGCAGATACAAGAGCAGTGTAGAGTGACTTTTCCATGTCTTACAGCTCATCGATTTTGGCCATGAGGCACTTTGTGACATACTCACTCTCACTCTCAGAAGTTTGCTCATCCTCCCAACAATGAGCCTCAGCAACCAAAGTTTTACCTTTACTTTGGTTTCTTTCTTTTTCCCTCTTATATTTGGCTTTGTACTTCTTATATCTTGAGGTTTCTTTTGATTCAGAATTTTCTTTAGAAGAGTGGCTATTTCTCTCTTCAGGCTTCCTAGAAGCTGATTTGGAGAAGTCATAGCCATAAGAAGAAGAAGATTTGAGATTAGAGGAAGCTTTTGATCTGCACTCAGAAGCAAAATGACCCTTCTTTCCGCAATTGAAGCATTCTTCATTTGCTTTGTCAGAAGAGGGTTTTTGAGAAAAAGGTTTTCTATGAAATTTAGAGCGGTTTGAAGAAAATCTTTTATTCTTAAGGTTTCCAGCAATCATTGCCATACTATCAGAAAGTATGTCAATGGCTGATTCTTCTCCTTCATCATCGCGAAGATTATAGTATGCATCTGATAGATGAGAAGAGTCTTCCTTAATATCGTTTTCAGATTCAGAAGAAGGATAGGTGATTCTAGGAACACAAGAAGAAGATTTTGAATCACCTATTAAAGCAACAGAAGAATATTTGATATCTTTTATAAGAGATTTTCTCTGGTTCTTGGTCTGTTCATAATGTAGAAGAGTTCCATAGAGAGCAGTTAAAGGCATGAACTTGCAGAGAACTTCTTCATTATCATAAACTCGTCCAAGAACTTTGAGATCATTGAGAAGACAGTTATAAAAAAACGATTAAAGTAGGTAGAGAGAGATTCTCCTTTTTCATGGGAGAAAAGTTCATACTTTCTAACAAGACAGATCCTGTTAGATGTCTTAACTTCTTTGGTGCCTTCATATAAGACACTCAAAGTGTCCCACATTTCTTTAGCAGTGGGGAGGTTAAGAAGAGAGTGATACACTTCATCAGGAAGAGATACAGCAAGAGCAGATTTGACTTTAGTGTCTAGAGCAACTAGGCGTTTATCATCTTCACTAAATTTGTTTGAAGGTTTGATGATATATCTGCTAGTTTTATCACTCCTTTCATCATCTGATTCTATGTCTTTTCCTTCAGCGTCTTTTTGTGGGCCAAAGCGAGCCCATATTTTAGGAACAATAGGTCCCTTACTGAGAATGTTGGGATACCTGCAATCGATCCCTTCCAAGAATAATAGCATACGATTTTTTCCATAACCCAAAGTTACTTGGGTTGAACCTTGGAGGTTTGGCCAATGATCCTAAATCATATGTATTACTGGAGGAGGTCTGCAAAGTACCGTCAACATTTGAAGTAGTAGCCATCACAGATCTGGTTTATTGAATTAAACCAACTGCTCTAATACCACTTGTTAGTCCCCAAAGAGAGATGGCTAAGCAAGTGAGGGTTTTGTAGAAGGGAGGGGGGGGGGGGGTTGAATACAAAACCACGGAATATACTCTTTTTAAATTTTTTAATATAAATATTAAAAATTTACACATAGAAAGTTTGTTGCGGAAAAGAATAGACACACTATTCTAACAAACTAAACACACGGATAACAGTAATTAACTTATACACTAAGGAAGTTAAAACAAGACTGTTATAACACACAGGATTGCCGGAGTCAAACAAATAATCACTTTGAAGATTTGTTGAAAGCGTGAGATTTATGGGAAGGACTTCATCTCCTTTTATAGTGCCCATGCATGGGATGCATGTGGACAGCTGTCAAGGATTCATTAGCTGGAAGTGTATCTGCTGGACAAAGGAAGAGGTCACTCCCTTTGTACTAGAATAATGGATGAACCATTCTTTGTAGCACGTAATGTCAGATAACTTTATCTTCTTTTATTCATGCTCTGTGAAGTCCCATCAAACCTTTTAGCTAAAACACAAATATTCCTTTAATAAGAATAAAAGAGAATGTCTTTATTTAAGGTTTAATGCCCAAGTTCTTGCTGCCCACGTGTCTTGCATTTGTTGTGAGTCAAGAACTTATCTCTTGAAAATTGCTAAGTGATACATGAACCTATGTATCACATCGGTGGGTACCTTGTAAGGCTGGAGTTGATAAGTGTACATATTGCTTAGTGAACTCATTTTTCACTAAGTGTTGGAAGTGTAATTCCTTGTATGTGTGACTTGATATCACAGCCTTAAAAATGATACCTGCAATTTCGGTGACCAAGATAATAGTGTCGGTGACATGAGTACAAACTTGATGACCTCATCTTGTATTGATGATCCCATCTTGTATTGATGACCCAATACCTTGATGACTTAAAAAGTGTACCATCGGTGGCCCACTATATTGGTGACCCTTGACTTTGGTAATTTGATCTGAATATTGAAGTTAGTTGGTACATCCAAAATTCCACTTTTTGATTTACAACCCTTGATTGGATAGTCTTTGACTTTCCAATACTTGAAGTATATTTCAGACCTTCAAAAGAACCTATAAAAAATCAATCATAAAAAGGAAGGTGGTTCATCACCAAATCATCGGTGACCCAACAAAGTACTTAAACTATTGTTTTCAATAAAAAAAACATTAAACTTTCTAATTTTAAATGATTAAGTTCTTAAATATTTTTTAAATGAATAAACTATTGCATTTTTAAAATTGGTTATCTATATCCTTTTAATCTAGAAAAAAGTTACATGTAACCGACTAGCAAAACTTCAATAGTTTCTTTATTAAAAAAATAATTTCAGGTCTTAATTATTCAAATTAAGAAAGTTTAAATGTTTTTTTGTTCAAAATAAAATAGTGTAACGGTATTTTCATTCAAACGAATAGTTCAAGAACTTAATTGTTTAAAATAAGAAAATTTAATAATTTTTTTATTTACAAAAATAGTTTAGGACTCAATCACTCAAAATAGAAAAGTTTGTTGGCTTTTTTTGAAGTTTTCCCTTAATTAAATAAGTTAATGTTTGTTAAAGGACTATCGTGTAATGTTTATTGGATGTCATTTATTTTATTGAACGAAAATATTATCTGATAAAGTAAAGACGACGACTTTTCTCAATAGAAACTTACCAGATAAATATTTAGTAAACGATCCATAAAAAAATTAAAAATAGTTTTAAGAAATCGAAGAAGCCTAAAGCGTTTTATACTTGTCATGAGACTTTTATAAGCTTGCAAAATGTTTATTCAAAATATTGGTCTAATATTTTACTTGTATTTAATATTTAATATATTAGTTATTTGCAAAAAAAAACTTCACAATAGAGAGAGAACACATCAGAGAAATCCTAAATTCTCCCTCTCATAGAAACCCTAAATTCAAAAAACCACCGTCGCCACCTCCCTTCTCCGACCGTCGGCGTTGGTCGGCGGTCCGGAGTATCTCTCCTTTCTCCTCTATTTTTCTTTCTTCTTTCTCTTTTTGAAGTGTTTTGTTGTGATTTTCTGTTCGTCGAGTCTTGCGTCAAGTTATCTGGTCTATAAGTTGTGTTGAGTTGCAGACGAGATTCTGTTTCAGACGAGGTTTAGTCTCAGACAAGGTTTATGGTTTTCCGGCTATAGACGAGGGTTGTTGCTGTGGTTTCAGAGGTCGTGATTCGAGGTTTCAAACGACGGTTCTTCAAGGTCTTGTTTACGACTACATATGTTGAATAAGGGATTTTCTTTTTTCGGTCACTATTCTCTGGTTTTTCGATTGCCGGTTTCCACCGGGTGTCGATTGTCTGCGAGCTTTGCTGTAGATTTTTGATTTGAGTATGGTTGGTTGAGGAGTGTGGTTTGTCGCCGGCCACGGGTTCGTTTTCTGTCGAGGCTCGGGTTCGTTGGTGAAAGTACCGTCGAGGGTGGTTTGAAGGGTCGTGATTTTGGTTGGAGATTCGTGGAGGGTCATTGGTTTGCGCGTGTCGAGGTTCATAGTGTTGGGTCGTTGGAGTCGGAGTTCGCTATTTTTCGGTTTTATGTCCAGGTTTTGGTTTGGGTCGAGTTTTCTGGAGATTGGAAGTGGTTCGGGTAACTCGAATGTGGTTCGATCTGATTCAAAGTGGTTGTGGTGCATATTAGTTTAGGTGGTTCGAGATGGTTTGGTTGTGGCCCATATTAGTTTGGGTGGTTCAGGATGGTTTGGTCATGGCCCATTTTGGTTATGGGTGATTCAGGTGATTTGATCGTAGTTTTGTAGCCAAGTCTCGTGGTTTCGGTGATGGAATCTTTTGGGAGGTCGTAGTTGGGTAGCGGTGCATCTCGTCCTTTTCGTGTCTTTGGTCGCAACATAATTCCAGCCTTGACATTAAACATGTGATATTCCAACAGTTTGTGGCAGTTCCCCATAATCTGTTCCAACATCTCGTATTGTCATCGCCTAGTAGGACAGTGTGGTCAATGTTAGTTTGTTCGTGGTTTCGGAGATTTCGTTTTCGGTTTTACGGTCGAGGTCTGCTTTTTTCAAGTTCACCAAGTGACTGTCCTTAAGTGGCTTGCGAGTTTTTACTTAAGGTTGTCGGATTCGTCATTTTATGTTGGGTTTTCTCAGGTGTAACATTTGTAACACCCCGCCTTACAACGACACAATATTGTTCGCTTTGGTCTAAGCCGCACGGATTTGTTTCTGGCGACCTGGCGAGGATTTCTCAGGGGGTCACCCATCCTGGTACTACTCCCACCCAAGCACGTTTAACCACAGAGTTCCAAGAACCTGCCTTGCGTGTGGCCCCAAAACGCGTTGTGTTTAGAAGGCCAAGGTTTACTTATGAACCCAGCATCACTCCTGTCCACGGCCGATATGGGATCTGGCTAAGGTGTTACAAACACCGCCCCTTAGGGACTCATCGTCCTCGATGGGGTTTGCCCCACATCCCAAACGGCACAGGAGCGGCTCTGATACCATTTGTAACACCCCGCCTAACCACGACACAATATTGTCCGCTTTGGCCTAAGCCGCACCGATTTGTTTCTGGCGACCTGGCGAGGACTTCCCAGGGGGTCACCCATCCTGGTACTACTCCCACCCAAGCACGCTTAACCACAGAGTTCCAAGAACCTGCCTTGCGTGTGGCCCCAAAACGCGTTGTGTTTAGGAAGACTAAGGTTTACTTATGAACCCAGCATCACTCTTGTCCACGGTCGATATGGGATCTGCCTAAGGTGTTACAAAAAAAGTTTAGAGTAATCATGGTTAAAATTACCGTGTAATTTCGCTGTAATTTCTAGCATCTTGATAATTTTATTTTAATATATTGTCTTTAAAAAAAATTATTTATTTGTAAACTAAACGAAGACATGTCTATTTTGTTTCATCTTAAACTTTATTTGTTTTAACTCTTTAGTATCGGTAGATTTTCTAGTTTACTTATATAAAAAGATATATTCAATAGGTAACACCAAATCTATGAAATATGATTGTGAAATTTTAGAAAAAGATAATTTTCTTCGATGAATAACATCAAATCTTATGTCTAAAAATATTTATTTATTTATCATTTATTATATAAACTTTCATTTACACTCTTAAATTTATTGATTTTACCAATTATACCCATATTTTTTTAATTTTTACACTAACTCAATAGATTTATGTGTAATCATAAATTAAACTATTTTCTTATATAAAACAAACATTTTATTAAATAATAAATGATAACACTTAAATTATAAAACGCATCCAAAAAACTAATATAAGTTAAATACATAATCATTCAATTTATTAAAACTTAAATTTACAAATGATATGAACATAACTTATAAACACATAAAATATATTAAAATTCTAATACTTTTAAAATATAAGTGCATACGTCTCAAGATTAAAGGATCCAAATTGTAATTAGAAAATGGTGAAAAACTATTTAAAATAAATAACATTACACCAAATTTTGTGTATTAATATTCATTACACCAAATTTTATGATGTCCTAAAAAATAATTTAATGTAAACTTCAGTGTTCGATATAGATTTAAGGATTGTTAACCAAAATTCTAAAAGTTCACTGACAAGAGAAATTATTTTATTTTATATTTTTGATTATCAAAATGAATTGTTGGTAAACATTTTAAACCTGATAAACGCTTATCGAATAAAAGTCTTAATTTTTCCTTAGTTATTGGATAAGATTTCCTCGATCCTTGTTGTACATTTTTACCGAGTAAGATTCTTAATTAATGTCATATTCAATTGGTAAAATAAATGATATCAATAATCAAATATTTAATAAACAGGCGGTTGGTGTGCAAATATGGTTTTAAACCTTCCTACTTTCTTTGTGTGTCTAACACCTGTTTTTAGAACACATGGTAAGCTTTATTTAATAATTTCAGAATTCCACTTCAAAAGGTAATCCCAATTTTGATAACAGAAATTTATCTTTTCAAGAAAAATATAAAAGAACTTAGAGAATATTAAATATATTTCTATATTCAATTAATAAAAATTTGTTTTCCGAAAGAAATAGAAATTTGAATTCAAAGGTATTTGCAAATTGGATTTGAGTTGTAAAATAAGAATATTTTCTTATTACCAAATAATATTTTAGATATTTGATTAACCTGAAATATTTATATAAAATTATTATTAAAATGAAATATAAAAAGAGAGTTTTAAATTGTATAAACTGATCATAAATTAGTTTTTATATGTTGTTTCATCATGTGTGAAAATATAGTGTATATACAGTATTGTTTTATATGTCAAATGTTCAGTAAACTATTATTTTTCCATGCATAAAATATTATTGAACGTTTCACATATGAAACAACACTATATAAATAATATATTATCACTAATGTTGTTTCATATGTGAAACAACACATAAAACTCACTTGTAAGTTTGCACAATTTATTGGATTTGTAAATTATTATGTGTATATAGTGGCGGATCCGGAAACTATTTTAGTTGGGGGCACAATTTGGGTTTCAATGATTAAGATTCAAGGCCTTAGGTTTTGTTTTGTTACTTTTGTGGGTTGAAGCCTTCACTTTTATACTGTTGGGGCCTGGTTATATATTGTTAGAAATTCTTGATGATTATTTTAATATTTTACTTATGTGGACATGAATTAGTTGGGGGCACAAGACCCCTACACCTTTGTCCTAAATCCGCCCCTGTGTGTATGGTGTGTATGATGTGTATATATGGGGTATTCTTTTAAGAAAACTCTTTAATTCGTGAGATTCAATCTAGACTATAAAACATTATTAAAGATAAAATATATAATATATTTAAAAAAATCTAATTGAATAATAGAGACAAATTGGGGATTTTAAAGAACCTTCGCTGATCTCTCCTTACCACCATAAAATCCATACACATAATGTGAACATCATGGTTTACTACGGTTCACCACCTAGCAACAGGATATTTAGTCCTCAAGTAGCAGACAAGATAGTCATTAGCAAGAATGTAGTGTTTGAACAAAATGAGGAATGGGCTGGAATTATGAAGTAAAATGTAATGTTGAGACACTATAGTGGAATATGATCAAGGAGAAGGAGTGATAGAATAGTGGACATTTCCTCTTACCACTACGAAAGAAGAAGGGACTAACCAAGAAGGCAACAACTCAAAAATCCCATCAATCGAACCCCTTATTGCTATGAATGAAGGAAGAACTTGCAAAACACCAACTTGGATGAATGATTATATAAGTGGTGATGGTCTAGTGAATGATGAACAAGTCGATCAGCTAACCAACCAAGTCAGTGAGCTAGTATTATTTACTTCTATGCTTGATCCAACATCATTTGATGAGGCCATCAAGGAGCAAAAATGGAGAAGTGCCATGGATCATGAAATGGAAGAATTAAAAAGAATCACACATGGGAGTTTGTGTAGTTTTCTAGAAGGTGCCAAGGCTATCAAAGTAAAGTGTGTGTACGAGACGAAATTGAAAGCTAATGAGGAGTTAGATAAATACAAAGCGAGGTTGGTAGCAAAGGGATATAGTCAAGAATAGAGATTGATTACACCAAGGTCTTTTCTCCGTTGCAATATGGGACACCATCAGATCAATTTTGGCATTGGTAGCACGAAAGTATTACAAGATTTATCAGGTCGATGTTATATCTGCATTTTTACATTGAAAGATAACTGAAACCGTATACGTGAATCAACCTGAAGAGTACGTAAAGTAAGCAGTGAGGAGAAGGTGTACAAACTAAAGAAAAACATTTATGGGCTTAAATAAGCACCCTGTGCTTGTTAGTTGTTACAACCGGATCAAGGCTCATTTTAAGAAGATTGGATTCACGAAATGCTCTTAAGGGCATACTTTGTCTTATATGTTGAGGATTTAATAATGTCTGGAAACAAGGACATCATGATTATGAGTCCAAGCAGTCAATGAGATCAAAATTCGATATGTCTAATCTGGGCTTAACTCAATACTTCCTTGGTATGGAGATTATTCAAGGAGACTCATGTATGTTCATGTGCAAAAGAAGTATGTTGGTGAAATATTCAAGAGATTTAAACAGGAAGCATGCAATGTAATTTGAAATTTTATAGTGTATGGAACCAAACTACAGAAGGAAGAATCTAGAACCAAGACATATCCACATCTCTATAAGTAGATGGCGGGTTGTCTTATGTATATGGAAGCCACCATATTTGATTTTACGTATGTTATCAGTCTAGTAAGCATATTTATGGAGAACCCTTTTGATGAACATGTGCAGGTTGTCAAAAGAGTGTTTCATTACATGCTTATGGAATATATTACAAAACGAATGGAAATCATAGCCTTATTGCATACTCAGACTCTGATTATATAAGTGACTTGGAAAGCAAAAAAAGCACTTCAGGGTATGCAATGTTGCTAGCTGATGGAGCAATTTCTTGATCCTCAAAGAAACAAGCGATTGTTGCTCTGTCAACAACCAGAGCTGAATTTATGGTCTATGTAGCTGGTGCATGTCAAGTACTATGGTTGCACAAAATCCTTAATAATATTGGGTTAGAGCAACACGGAGGAACCAATATTTACTGTGATAACATGTCAACCATAAAGTTATCAAAGAATCTTGTTCTCCATGAAAAAAGAAAACATATTGACGTGAGACTCCACTTCCTTCCATATCTTGTTAATATTGGTGGGTTGACTTCACTTACTGCAGTATTGAAGAGCAGGTTGCATATATTATGACTAAGCCCCTAAAACTAGAAAATTATGATAGGCTGGGAGAGATGCTTAGAGTATGTAAGATTTTTGAATTAAACTGAAGTTGGGAGTATTCAGTTTTTGAGAGGATGTGTTAGGATTTGAACGTTGAACAAGGATTGCTACCTTGTCAAGTTCATGTGGAATAATATTCTTGAAAAGCAATGTTTGTTTTTTCCCTTTTTATTAGGTTAAGTTGTTATGTATGTTGGCTATAAATGCGCATTGCTCTTATTCTCAATAATAGAAGAAAGTTTTCTTTCATTTTGCTTACCAAAGTTAACAAATATCTCATTTCAATCAATAATTAGATAACCAAATGAAAGTCATGTCAACCTTATTATGAGTTCGCCTAACGGTCTTGTATCCTTAAGAAAGTGAGAGTTTTGCCATTTTAATTCTTAGTTGAAACTTAAATACTCTCTAATATAGTTAGAAATTTATTACAAACTAACAAATATAATGTTTAAGCATGAATTATGAAATACCAAACGATTTTAAGAAATTCTTAATTATAATAACAAATGATCAGTTTACAACAAATTGCGCATATAATCTATTTAATAAAATATTTTAATTTCAAGAATAAATTAATTCCAAAAAAACTAAAAGAGAACAATTAATATATCTAAAACCTTTTAAAAAAATTATATAAAAAATCACACATGTTTTGTATTTTACATTAATGAGATTCTTCAAAAATATATGTGATATTGAGTAAGACAAAAGTCCCCACAATCACAAATGTGAATTTGATGACATTGAATAAAGCATGTGAAAGGTACCCAAGTAAAAAGTTGTGCAATTCACTATGGTCCATGTGATTTAAGTTTAAATTACGTTTTATAGTGTTTAATAATCAAATATGGAGTTGTTAATTACCAAATAATTAACGGGTAAATGTTTATTGGTTGTCATTTATCTATCGAGCGAGCATGATAATAACTGAGAATTTTATTGTAAGAAGTATAATAAAAATCGAGAATCTTACCCGATAAGTGAGATAGAAGACTGACGTTTACTTGATAGGTAGACGATTGACGTTTACTTGGTAAAAGATCGACACTTATCATCAATTTCTTTTGACGACCGAAAATATCAACTGATAAAGTAAGTGAGGATGATGACTTTTAAACGTTTGATAAACGACCTAATATTTTTTAAATAAGTTATAAGAAATTAAACAAGTCAAAAGCTTTTTATGCCTATCATCATATTTTTATAAGCTCTTCAACTGTTTATTCAAAATAATGATTGAATAAGCATTATTCAAATTGAATATTCAGTCTGAATATTTTCTTTTATTATTTAGTTTAAATATGACACATGTCAAGCTCTCATTTGTCCTTACGCTTACAACCAAATTTGAATTTGCGTTTGAACTTTCTCTCTTTCTCTCTCTCTCTCTCTCTCTCTCTCTCTATATATATATATATATAGGGGTTTAATCAAATAAAAACTACAAAAATGTTACAAACTCGTAAAAACCGATATAAAAATAATTTTTTTTATCAAATGCTAGGATTTATGATATTATTTCAAATATATTTATTTCATAAGGTGAAATTTTCACATGTATTTGTTTCGCCATATTAATTTTTTTATGCATATATTTTGTTTCACTAGGTGAATCAATTTTTTTTCACATGTAATTATATTCATAAGGTGAACACAAACAGATATGTGAAACAATATATATTCAATTATAGGTTTTGATAAAAAAAATCATGAAAAAAATATTTTTATATCGGTTTTTACGAGTTTGTAACATTTTTGTGGTTTTTATTTGATTATCATTCTATACACACACACACACATATATATATATAGGCTTAAGTTCCACTAAGAAGCGTAAGAACGATCTCCACTGTTGAATGCACATTAGGATGAGATGCATCAGATCAATCCACCGTATCAAGCGTGGTTCATAAGTGAGTTTGAGATTAAAGATGATCAAGGGTCCAGATCCCTCCTTATGCTTTTCACTTTAACTTTTCTTCTCATACGATTCTTCGTCTTCGATGCATGTCATCCTGATATGCATTCAAAGATGTCGTTTACAATTTTCACTCCATATGTATATATTACGGTCGATGGACAACACAACACACATGAATGAAGAAATGAAATTTGTATGACAACAATAAATTCCGGTTAGGACGATAGGGGTTTGGTGATGAGCATATCTAGTCATCTTTCTTCAATAAATAATTATATTAATTTCATTTAATTTTCTACTAGTTAAATGAAGTAATGATAAATATTGATACAATAAATTTCATCAACTCTAAAAGGCTTTTTTCTAATTTGTTAACTCCAAAATCTTCTAAAATTAATCAAGAAACAGAAGTGTTTCGACTACCTACGATAACGTTTTGTGATAATTCAGAAATAATAGCAATAAGAAAACGTACAAATGGTGGTTGAAATCATAATGAATATGTGCTTATTTATCATTTCAAAAACTGCTTTTTGGTTTATTAATTAGGTTTAGATATCATTTTTAAATAATGTTGTTTGGTTGCTAATCTTTGGATATATTATTTAATTATATTAATATATTAGTATAATAATTATAATAAATGCAAATGACAGAGGAATAAAAAGTTGGGAATCAAGTTTGAAATGACGAAACCATCCCTTCCCTGGGGTTTACACTTTACACTTTACAAATCAAATCCTAAAGTACGGTTTATCAAAGTATCAAACTAGGGTTAAATTGTAAATAAATATTAAGAACATCTTCGATGCTTATTTGAAAAATGAATTGAAAATGACTTGATTCATTGGAGTAATGACTTGAAGATCATTTTTTTAAAGATTTGAGATTCCTAGTGTTTGAAAAAATGGTTGTAAGAGACAAAAAGTATTACTGGGTGAGATTTTAATATTTCAAAATGATATCATATGCAACAATTTACTCAATAAGCTCTAACTGTGGTAAGAGCCGTCCCCCTCACTTACTGGATAAGACTCTCGGTCATTGCCTTTACTCTTACCGCTCTTACCAGGTAAGATTCTTCGTCCTTGCCATATTCATCCGGTATGACAGTATAACTTGGTAAGCACTTACCCGGATAAGCGTTCAATAAACGGCCCCTTAATCCCATAAAAACAAAGAAAAAACTTCACATGGTTGGGTTTGGCTAATTTTCAAATGAAACGATCAAAATCGGGAAAAAAACGGTTGGACTTTGTTTGCTTCAATCAGTTCTCACAATCCAAGGACTTTTTAACCCTTGCATTCGTTTGAGAGATGCCAACAATATATGGGTTTTATTCTAAATTTTGATACGGTGGGAAATCTTTGGTCGATAGGCAGTGACGGATCCAGAATTTTTGTCCAGTAAGGTCACCTTTAAGGTAGACTAAAGGCACGCAAAGTCACCCAATGTGTTTTTAACCTGATTACACCATTTTGAAGGATTTTTAATGTTTTTTGGTTAATTTCGAGGTATTTTTTTAGTGTTTTTGTGAATTTCGAAGAACTTTTTGGTTTTTTTGATTGATTTCATTAGACCTTTTTGGTTGATTTCAATAGATTTTTTGAAGTTGGCTTGGGTTGTGGGGTCCTAATATCACTAGAGGGAATTAAGTGAGATGTTAAAAGAAACAAATTTTTATCCCATAAAAAATTCTCTTTTCTTTCTTTAGTCGGGTCCTTTCCCCATATATATCTTACCAAGTGCATCCGCCCTGCTAATAGGTGATTTTATATAACCGATAACTAATGAAAATTGTAACACCTTAAATTATGAACAAATTGTAATATATACTAAGAGGATAAACTATTTGTAACAAGATCATAAAATTAATTTTTATTCAAGAATTTATAATGTCAATTAATCAAAGTGGAGATTTTTATAAGGAATTATAAAGTAAATAAAGAAAAGGGGGATTATTATTTCAAATTCAAATTTCGTTCGTGAATGGGGAAATATGGATAAAATTTGGGTGGTAATGTTGGAGGTATAATTCTTTATAGAACTTTGTTGTTTTGGTATGTGGTCATTAGTCTAGTGTTTTAGGACTTATAATCAATTTTCATTGACTTAGAAGTCCATTATTAAGGTTGAGAAAGTGGCAGGAAATCAGGTATAGGTGTTATTGAAAAATATTGAATTCTTTTAGAAAAATGATTGTTGTTTGTAAAATTCAAAATAATCTGAAAAATATGCATTTGGAAATCTTGGTATTTGTACTACACATTTCTGTGACACGACCATAACTTGATTTTGTTTCCGAGTAAGTCAAAATCGAGGGTCGTTGAATTTGTTGGATTTTAGATAGAAATAGTGCACTGATTTTATAAAATTCGTATAAAATAGTTTATAACTTTGAGTGGTATTTTTTTGAAATCAGAAGAGATTTATTTAAAGTTTCATCTAGATATTTCACTCTAAAACCTTTTACAGCTTGAAGAAATAGTTAATTTTATAACGTGTTTGGTGATGAATTACAATTAAGTTGACTTGGAGCATATTAGGGTGCTTTTTAGGAGTGCTAGTATGAATGTGATGGTTAGTAATTGACCTAATGGGTATGATATGACATGTAGGTGTTCACCTCAAATAGTGTGTATGATTCGTGTTTGGATTTTGGTGCAGAACATTGTGGTGAGTTTCATGGATTATGTGGTATGTGTATAAAATATTATCTTTAGCATGGATTTTGTGGTATGTGTTATAAGTAAAGGAGTAATATTTGATATGTGTTTTCAGTAATAAAATATCATGATGATATGTTATCTGTTCTACAACATGTATGAGGTAGATGCAAAGATATACATGTTATGTGACTTATATGGCTTTTAATTAATTATCATGTTCTTAAGCATTAGATGGACTAGTTATAAAGAAATGGCTTTGAGTATATATTGTTTTACTACCAGTACGCTGAGATTCGATCATACGAGTGAGCTGCAAGGATTAAAATGGTAACGGTCGGATAGCTTCCTCTTGAATCACGTGACAAAATGGTGAACCATGGTATCTAGAATGTTTTGAAGCCTCAACTGTTATTTTAATAAGAATTTTATTTAAAAATATGAACATGTTTTAAATATATGAATATATGCATGGCACTAATACTATTTTCATGTAATGTTTTAGTTTGGTATGGAATGAACTAGATGTTTTTAGACATTTATTTTGGTTTTGAATCGTAAAAGACTTTCTTTGTAAATTGTGTTTTGGTGTTCTAATTTTGTAGTTTTTAATTTTTTATTTACCTTGTAATATATTTATTATATATTGGGAGTTTATTTAAGGAAAAGGTAGCACTTTCAAAATGGAAAAGAGAGTGTTACATAAAACATATTTTCTGTTAATTATTATTTTATAAATCAACTTTTAAAGGCTTCTTTTAATGGTTTTACAGTTCAAAAATACATTACATCGATACCAACACCGTTGCTATACAAATAAAACTTAACATGCCTTTTTTTATTTATGCTACTTAACAATAAATATTTTTTTAAACTATAAACCTTAATTAAGTCGTTTTAAACTATAACACTTAAAAACCTTATAGGCGGATTCATACGAAAATGCTAACTATTTACGAGAATACGAGAAACGTTTTTCATGTATAAAATTATATGTGATTTTGCAACTAACTGAAACAAGCGATTTTTGAGGCCACTTAAGTCGAATGTGAAAAGTCGACCGGATCATTTATGATTTTATACAAAATCACATATGATTTTATAGATGAAAAAAATTTCGTATACAAATTATTAGCTGAAGATTGTCTTTAATATTTTCTTAAATTGTTACCATGGTGGTATAAACCTATCTCAAAAACTTAAAAAATGAAAATAACAATTTATAATACCCAACCACACAAACCAAACAACCACACTTCACTTACTATCATTTTGTTCCCTTGTTCCAAAACCCAACACCAAACACCACCTAAAATTTTACAATATTACCTTCACTTCTTAATATTTACAAAAAAAAAACCTTTATGTTTTCATTTGATTTTTATTTTAAAAGATCCCATAAAATCACATTTGAAACAATGAATTAAACTTTAACATCTTAATCTTATTCCATATACATCAATCAAAACCATTTTATCGGTTTCCAGTTTTGAAGTTTAAATACTATAACATATGTAACCAGTGGCGGACCTGTAGTATAATCCACGGTGGCACGGGCCACCGTATTATTTTTCCGATGAAAGATAAAAAAATTAGGTTTGTGAAAGGTGCAACCGTTTTTTTTTGCAGTATGCCACCATATATATATCAAAACTACAATATGGACATAAGTTTTCCTTTGCATAGTTGGTTTGCAAAACTTTTTCTACATCAAAGACCTAAGTTCGAATCTTGCTAGTGTCATTTTTTTAGCTTTTTGCTTTTAATTTCAAATCTATTATGTTTTAAAAAAATGCACATTAAAGAACTTGAAACCAAGACCTCATGTACGAAAATCAATGAACTAACCAATAGACCAATTATAATGTTATAGAAAATATCTTGACATTTTTTTTCTTATAGTTAAATGGTGCAACCGTTTGAAAAAATTTCTGGGTTCGTCCCTATATGTAACGATAAGAAAACGTAAAAACATGCAATAAAACTTGTACATTATGTAATGAAATTTGTACAAATGTTTTGATTTGAAAAATACCAACCCTTTGTATGAATGGCCCTTCGTATGAATGGTCCCATTGAAAGCAACCCTTGAACTACTTTGGGGATTGGGTTAAGGACATGCATGAATAATTGAATACTATGATGTTCCAACACTTTAATTCCATGACATTTTAACTAACTTATAATTACTTTTATGCCCTTGTACTTTAAAACCATCTACCAACTCCCCTTCTTGGTAATGTAGTGGCATTAAAGTAATTGTACTTGGTATATTTTTATTCTAAAACACATAAATATATTAGGGTTTTCTTAAATGTCCATTTCATAAATTTGTAATGTCTTTAGTCTAACGGTATCATAAATGCCAATTTAATGTTTAATATTTTTGAATGTTTAAAATACAAAGGTTGTTGCATGATTATTATGTTGAGTTTTTTTTTTAATAATGGTGTTAAAAATAATCTTGAGACTCAAAAACATGTTGAACCAGACAAAATCATATCGATTTTTGTGATTTGATAGTGCAATTTGGTTTGATCTGTTAAAATGAGGGTTAAGACCATCCATAAGTATGTGAGGAATGCAAGTGTCGTGTTGTTAGACGAAATAATAGAATGTTACACCCTATATGACAAATATCCAATAACTGAATATATTACTGACTTATCTACTAATCTAAGTAACATGAGACATATGGAATCCCATGTTTTTTGTTGTTAAAATATCTAACTTTGAAATTCATCCCATAAACAAATATTTATCGTACAAGTAATAAGCAAATTAATTATCAAAGAATGTCTAGTAAAATATTACATATAAAATTAATCCTAAAAATCAAATACTACATAATCTAAAGCCCAAATCAATTGAAAATCCAAACTCTATATGTTTTGTTCATACAATTTATTTTTATAAAGTTGGGTGTCCAGAATAAGTTGCATACATCTCGAATAATTTTATGAGAGAGTTAAATAACAGTCAGACAAACCTTTAGTGATCCTAAAGAGATTCAAATTGCTAACACTAATGGTACGTTTGGTACCCAAACACGATGGCGCATGACAAAATTGTTGTTCAGTGTTTGGTAAAATATGACTGGACTGTTAAAATAAATACTATGTTTTGATTGATTTTTGTATTTGATCAAACTATAATAAAATAAATTGTTTTTATAACAAAATATATTATTAGAAAGTTTTCTTTAATACGATCAAATTGACACCAAAATATGAAGTTTATTCATTTCTAAATTTTTCCTACATTTTCTATATCGGTCTCGTGGACGACGTGTTACGGAATTTGGAGAGTCAGAAATGATGTGATGTTCAATAAGAAGAAGTGCACTGTAGATTCTATTTTCCTCGAGATCCAGACCAGATTCTTCGGCTGGATCAATAGCTTTCTAAGAGCCTACTCGATTGAGTGGTCTGACTGGTGTAGATCGCCGTTTGCTATAGAGCCTCCGCCTCCCATTGATGTTTTCTTGTTGTTGTGTGGTTCTTCTGTTTTTGTTTGTTCCGTTGTTGTTTTCGTGACTTTTGTTTCTCGTGGGACTGTTTCTTGTTGTCCTCCGTGTTTTTTGTATCCCTCTGTTTTCTCGTGATATTGCATGCTACCTTTCTAAAAAAATATATCTAATAAATTACCTAGATTAACCAAAACATAGAAAACATATAAAAATAATATTTTAAGAACAATAAAATAAACTTTCAAATGGATAAAATACAATAAATTAAATTTAAATAATGGTCAAAATGTAAAGATGGTAACGGGTATTTGATGTTTTAGAAAAAATCATGTTTTATTTTAAAAGTATACTTGTAAAATATAGGCTTGTTCGACCTTGTTCTAGGAGGTAGGGGTGTGGAACACACTTGTTATTTATTCATGTTTGAGTGTCTATAACTCATAAAAGTCATGTCAAACGTAAAACAATGATCTTCTCTTGTATTCTCTTCTATCATGTTCAATGTACCAAATGAACCTTGAAATGACAAACTCAAGGTATTATGCCTTTCCTCGGGTTCGTAGAGTCGGGTTTCCCGTTTACCCACAACGGGGGAGCCGCCCCCACCAGGTAGGCGGCCACGGGTACCTTTCTCTCTCTTATCATACGCAATATCTATCAGTTAAGCTATATATTACTTGAAATTGTATTCATCCAATATATTGTAAAAATATTTTTTTAAGAATTATTATTTGTTACATTCATATAATTTATTAGTAGCTATCATATAACATATGTTGTATAATAATTGAAGTGGTGTTTTATGATATCCACTTTGGTTGGTCATTTTATATCTTTTTGGAGACACTTTTAGTTGGTTACTATGTGCGACTATTATTTCTATGTTTTCTTGCTTGCACTTAATGTTGAGTGGGCTACTTTTTAAAATTAATATCGAATTTAGTTATGAAAAAATATAATTTATGTGAATTACATTTTTAAATCCCTATGGTTTTTGGTTTTAACAAATACCATCGCTAAAGTAAAATTTTAATGAATGGTCCTTGTGGTTTTAGCTTTTCAATGGTTTGGGTCGATCTGACGAACGGTTATTCATGTATGACTATTAACTGACTGTCAATCGGTCATTTGAGGTATACATTAGTCTTTTTACCTTTTTTCATGTTCGAAAAAATAAACTTAAAAATATTTTTAGGGCATGAAGGCATCCACTCAATACGATCCCATTTCCCTCCCTTACCACACAACCATCACGGGGAAATAATTTCAAGGATCGGCCATGTTTTGCATTGAAACAATTATTCCAAACAATTTCAAAATTTAATATGCTCCCCCACCGCCACTACCAACCACCACGAGTCAAAAATCCAAACAATCGACGTACAAACAAAAACCTAAATAAAAACATCAACATATAATAGAAGACATATGAACAAAAAATATGTTTTTATTTATGAAATTTTTTGTGGCACAAACCCTAATATGGAAACTCCAAAATAAAAACCCTAATTCAAAAAACCTTTATTCATTCCCCTTCACCGTCGATTTGACTTTGATTAAAAGGAAATGACCACAAAAAATGACGATTTAGCTTTGATTCAAACAAAAAGAGACCGATTCTAAGAGAATAGAATACTGAAGGGTCATAAGAGAAGAGATAGAGCACCACCAACATTTGAAGCTTGAACAGAGGCGTCTAAAGTATATGCAGACCCATGTGATGGTTATAGTATGTGGATTGCTGAAGACATGGATCACCATCCATTTTTTCGTATGAACTATATCATATAAAGTTAGATTCATATACCATTTCACAAATGGATTCAGCATCACTAGTTATAACAACCAAAATCAAAATTCAAACCGAACGAACATTATATATATCACTTTAAAATAGGGTTTGGGATGTCAAAAAAAAACTCATACCCGACTGAGAACACGATACCTGAACCTAGTTTGACTGCAGAATCCCCAAGTCGACCAGAAAGGGGCAATCCCCGAGTTTGTTAACTAGGGATGGGGATACCCCTCAATTTCGACCCCAGGTATCCCCGACCTCGTTGCCATCTCTAGGTAGGATATAGACAGGCCTTACCTTGATAATTTTGGATAGTAAGAGGTAATCAAAATAATTCATTGATTTGTGTTATGGAAAAACAATCAGAGAGCCTAAAATAAATAGGCAACCGAAAGACTAAACAAGGAAATAAATAAAAGGTAATTGGCAAAGAATAAGTGCTAAAATTAAGACCTCCTATATTCCCCCTCAAGATGGAGCATGTAAGTTTTTGATGCCCATCTTGCTTAGTAAGGAGTGAAGTTGTCGTGTTCCAAGACCTTTTGTGAGTAAATCTGCAAGTTGGAGTTTGCTGTCAATGGCTGCGGGTAGGATCTCTTTGGTTTCCACTCGTTCTCGAACAAAGAAGCAATCTATCTCAACATGCTTTGTTCGTTCATGATAGACAGGATTGTTCGCAATGTGACGAGCAACCTGGTTGTCACAAAATAGAGCAGTAGGAGTAGTAATGATGACCTGCAAATCCTTAAGCAACCACCTGACCCATAGAACCTCACTAACAGTGGAAGCCATTGCTCGATATTCTGCCTCTGCCGACGAGCGAGACACCACAGATTGTTTTTTTGTTCTCCAGGAAATAGGCCCACCTCCCAAAAGAAGCAGGTACCCGTTCGGGATCGTCTGGTGAATGGACACCCGAGCCAGTCCGAGTCACAATACGCGGTCAAACTTATAGGCCCGTAGCGAGGGAGGAGAATGCCCTGCCCAGCCGTTCCCTTCAAGTAGCGAAGGACTCGATTTGCAGCTTCTGAGAGGTTTCGTCTTGGGTCTGCAACAAATTGACTTAATACATTTACCGCGTATGTGATATCGGGCCTAGTAGCTTGTAAGTACAGTAACCATCCTATCAGGCGTCGGTACATGGTGGCATCGACTCGAGCTTCCTCTTCACCTTTGTCTAGTTTGGTGCCTTGTTCGAAAGGAAAGGCACTTGGTCGACACCCTAACATCCCACTGTCTTTGAGAATGTCCAATGTATATTTCCTTTGACTTAGAACCAACCCTTCATGAGTTTTTGCCACCTCTATGCCAAGGAAATATTTAAGCTGACCGAGATTTTTGATGTTGAACTCGTTGTTAAGTTGGCTCTTTATTTGTTGGATTGTTTTGGTGTCGTTTCCAACTATGATGACATCATCCACATAGATGAGAATGGCAACATAGATATCTTTCCTTTGATATGTGAACAAGGAATAGTCAGCCTTAGATTGTTTGAACCGTGGGGTGATAAGGAACTTTGTGAATTTATGGTACCAATTCCGGGAAGCCTGCTTGAGTCCGTACAACGATTTTCTTAGACGACACACTCTAGTTTCGCCTTCTTTTGAAAACCCTTGAGGAATCTTCATGTAAACTTCCTCATCTAGATCACCGTGCAAGAAGGCATTGTTAACGTCTAACTGGTCGATGATCCAATCTTTCTTTGCTGCCACGGCCAACAGTGTCCGAACGGTGACTAGTTTAGCAACCGGGGCGAAGGTCTCGTGATAGTCGACTCCTCCCATTTGTGTGAATTCTTTTGCAACGAGTCTCGCCTTGTACCGTTCGACTTCTCCGTTGGATTTATACTTCGTTTTATAGACCCATTTGGAATCTATGGCCCGCTTTCCCTCCGGTAGTGTTTCGAGGGTCCACGTTTTGTTTCTTTCAAGTGCTTCAATTTCTTGTCGCATGGCTTCACGCCATCTCTCATCCTGTGTGGCTTGAGCAAAACAATTTGGCTCATCGATCGAATCGATGGCCGATAAGAAAGCTTTGTGGGAATGAGAAAATTTATCATAAGTAACAAAGTGAGACAAGGGATGTACCGTCGAGTTCGCTTGATTGTGATCGGGTTGAGGGTTGTTTAGCGAAGGGGGGAGGTTGAAGACATAGTCGTTCGGACGAGCTGGCTGAGATCGAACTCTTCTTTCTTTTGGTCCATCTTGATTTTCGATGAACTCATTTTGATTTTCGATGGACTCATTTTGATTTTCATTTACCAAGTCTGCCTCATCATTTGCTTCAACAGTGCCTTCATTTCCATCTGGGAATGCAGAACTTTGTTCAAGATTGGAGACCTGTTCCGCTTCATCGTGGGATTCCGCAATGGGTTTAGGAGATGCTTGTTGGGGTTCATCATAAAACTTGATGGGTTCATCCCATTGTGGCTCTTCTGTGGTATTGGTGATGTTTTTAAAAGGAAACGAATTTTCAAGAAAGAAAACGTCTCGGCTCACAACAATTCTTTTACTTTCAATGTCGAATACTTTGTATCCCTTTGTTCCTGGAGGGTACCCTAAGAAAACGCCGGGCTTCCCACTTTGTTCGAACTTGTCTCCTTTCGTGTTGGTACTTTTAAAATAAGTTAAACATCCAAAGACTCTTAGATGCTCATACCTAGGGTTTTGTTTCTGTACCAATTCGTAAGGAGTTTTGTTTTTGATTACCTTCGAGGGGAGATGGTTTATGATGTACGCAGCGGTAAGAATGCATTCTCCCCAAAAAAAATTCGGAAGACCTGCCTCAAAACGAAGGGCCCGAGCCGTTTCAAGCAGGTGTCTGTGTTTTCTTTCAACGACCCCATTTTGTTGTGGGGTATGGGGACAGGTAGTTTCTAGTAGAATCCCATTTCTTTCGTAAAAACACATCATGGAGTTGGATGTGAATTCTCCACCATTGTCACATCTAACCCTCTTAATTTGTTTTCCAAATTGAACCTCAACTAACTTGTGAAAATTCATTAAGCATTGACTAGCATCGCTTTTGTGTTTTATCAAAAAAACCCATGTGCATCTACTATAATCATCAACTATAGTAAGAAAGAAATTTGCACAAGTATAAGAAGGAACCCGGTATCCTCCCCAAATATCGCAATGAATAAGATCAAAACAATCACTAGTTTTAATAAAACTGCTTGGAAAAGGTGTTCGGGCATGTTTCGCCTTGGCACAAGAATCACAAAAAACATTGCTAAGATTATTATAATTATTCTTGAGAAAATCTATGTTGGATAACTTCTCCTTTGAAGCGTGTCCCAATCTTTTATGCCATATGTCTGTTGTAGCAGCCATGGCTTTCCTTCCTTCTCCGGACATGTTCATAAGGTACAACCCCCCTTTGCATCTACCCGATCCAATCAAGTCCCTCGACCGTAGTCCCTGCATAACAAAGAAATCAGAGAAGAAGGTCAATGCACATTCAAGATCTTTGCATAATCGATTAACTGAAAGGAGGCTATATTTAAAATTTGGAACATAGAGGACTCCTTTTAGTCTTGCTCCGCCTGGAAGTGTGAGATCTCCTTTGCCTCTAACGGGAACGGCATCTCCGTTAGGTACAACGACAGGGGCTTCATTTGAAGCACTCCTCATATTTTCAAGAAGATTATGTAGGTGGGTTATATAATCAGTGCAGCCTGAATCAACAATGAGGGTATCATCTTTATTACCTGCCATGTTTGCCTCACGTTTGGTTTCATTGTTGTTACCCAGACCAGAAGTAGAGAAGAGGTTTACGAAAGTCTGATATTGCTCGTCAGTTAATCCTGGAATGGGGCTGATTCCGGTCTCGACGCAGGCAGCCTTTGGTTTGGATTTGTCACCCTTCTTCCCAGACCACCAATCTGGATATCCAACCAACTTGAAGCATCCTTCTCGTTTGTGACCGCTCCTTCCGCAAAAGGTGCATTGATCATGCTCCTTTTCTTTATTTTGTTTGAAAGTGCTCTTTTCTTTTGGTTGTTCCAGGTTGCTTCCACGTTTCTGGAATGTTTTGAATGCAGCGGCTTCCGGTGTGACCCGGTTCTCATTAGCTATAATTATGTGTCTTTCGTCTTCTGCCACCATATGATAGGCGACTCCCAAGGTAGGAATGGGTTTTGTTGCTAAGATTTGAGTCTTGATAACACTGAATTCGTTATCTAAACCCAAAAGAAATTCGTATAAACGTTCCTTTTCAAGGTGTTCCATGATTTTCTTACCAAGTTCACAGGTGCATTTGCTGCAAGAGCAGCGCGGAAAAGGCTGAATCGATTGTGACTCATCCCATAGAGCCCTAAGACGAGTATAATACGTCGAGACGCTGGTGCCATCCTGTCGGGTCGTTGCGATCCTTTGCTTCAGCTCGTAGGCCCTTGGAGCACTCTCCTTCCCAAACCTTTCTCGTAGATCTGCCCATATTTCTGAGGATGTTATGGCATACTTCACGCTGTCACGAATGTTCTTCTCCATGGCAGCAGTAAGCCAACCCTTTATCATTGCATCACACCTCATCCAAGGTTTGTACTCGGAAGAGGCGGTTTCTGGTTTTTGAATGGTTCCATCGACGAAATACATTTTGTTTTTGGCGTATAGAAAGTTGGTCATCTATTGTGCGCAATCCGCATAATTCCCATCGGTGAGAGCTTCGTTTACGTGAAGCTGTTTGGGAAAATCGGAAGGGTGGAGATAGTATGGTGATGAAGGATCGATGGGCGATGAGCCTTCTTTGATTTTGTTTGGGTCTTCTCCTCCGGTCATGATTGACGATGGAAAAGTGATCGGCGATTACAACCGCTCTGATACCATGATAATTTTGGATAGTAAGAGGTAATCAAAATAATTCATTGATTTGTGTTATGGAAAAACAATCAGAGAGCCTAAAATAAATAGGCAACCGAAAGACTAAACAAGGAAAGAAATAAAAGGTAATTGGCAAAGAATAAGTGCTAAAATTAAGACCTAAAATTAAGACCTCCTATATACCTCAACGCCAATATGAAGAGGTGGTTTCGTGAACACCCTTGGGTTGTATTCGATTAAGGTGTGTCGAAACAAGCAATAAGATAGGTACTGCACCGGTAAGCAATAAGTGTTAATGCTCAATACCCTTGCTGACATCCTTTACTAGATTATTAGGTGTGTATCTTCAATGAATGTATTTACGTTTATTAGAATATATCCAATGTTTTTCCTATAATTGCTCTAGAATAGAGAAGTTAAAAGTCCAAATCCAAAAAGAAAACCATCATATTCAGCTTTAACAGTGTCTTTATTTCGAATATTTCAACATTAATCATATTATTGAAATATTCAATATTATTTTAATATAAACAATAAAACCAGTCTCAATTGTTCATCTACTTTCATAAATGTTTGATTTTATAAATATCTCGATAGTTTAATAGTAAAGGTGTAACAACTTATTATTATTTGGAAGGAGAAAAAAGAGATGAGATAATAAGAAGAATGTTAGCATAAATAAATGAACGATGAAATTGCAAAGGATTGGAGGTTGAAGGTGGTGGGTGATAGGTGGTTAAAATTGGCATTTAGCTCATGGCCTCGGAATACCATATTTCATATAGTGTCAAAAATTAATAATAATAATAATAATAATAATAATAATAATAATAATAATAATAATAATAATAATAATAATAATAATTAAGTTTTGGTATATTTCTTTGTCTTTTTTTAATAATTTCACCACTTTAGACACCCTTCAACATATTCTCACAAAAATAAACAAAGTAATTACATATTTCACTTGCATCATTTCAATAAAACTTTAGACAACCTATATTAGAAAGAAAAAAATAAACAATTTGTTATGCCTGACACTATATCAAACAACAGTAAACTAGAGAACAAGGAGTATGTAATTCTTATCAAACATAATCTTTTTAAACAGGAATGAGTTTATAACAAAATGAAAAATTCATTATGGTAAATTATGATATCTAAAAAGTATTATTTCAATTATTTCATTATGATGTTGACAGGTAATCCTTCAACGCTACCCGTTACGTCGAGTCAAATGAGTGAAGGTGCATAACTTTTGCCTCATTACAACCTTGTTAAATAAACAAAACTCAGTGGAAAAATAAAAACTTTGCATGAATAAAAGAGTACAATGCACCAGTAAACAATTCTTGTAGTTTACTATCCATCTTGATTCGAACATTAATCAAAAGGTTTAGAAAACAAGATGATGTACAAAATTGTTGTCTCGCTAAAACTTTGCACCAAGGAACAAAATCTAGTAAGAAAAATAAAACCTTGGACAAAGGAAAAAACATAACCCCCTAATAGTACATGTTTAGTGGACACCTCACTTTGTCTATTACTCTTCCTAATTCATACATCAATCAAGAGAGCTTCGAAAGTCTTATCATTTTAAAGGTTTTCCACATGATCCTCAAACCTTACTTGATTCACTTGAATCTTGAGGAGAGTTTGTTGTTGCCAGTTGTAAAAAACTTTGGCGAAATATGATTTGTGTTTTCCCTGTAGAGAGCTCCAATACATAAAAAGAAGATGGTAAGAATCGAAAACAACATTATTATCAAAACATAATTGGGAGATTGAAAAAATATTGCAAGATATAGATGGCCCATCCAATACATTGGGAATTTTTTTAAGAGGGGTAGAGAGGGTGAATTAACCGGTGTGAGAAATTGGGGAGAGGTAACCCATCACCAATTATGAGTTCTTCAGTGCTATCAAAAGGAGCATGCAAGGCAAGGTTGTGAATATCATTAGTAACATGACGTGAGGCTCCACTATCCAAGAACCAAGAGGACGAAGGTGGAAAGGCGGTTGTAGCGGCATGGGCTTGGAGTGGACGGTTGTGAAACATACTAGTAGCATTGTTTTTAGCAGAGGGGAAAACAATATGTGAAAATCATTGTTTGAAAACTGGGCATTGAGAGGAAAAGTGACCTTCTGTACGACACCATTGACAAGTACCTTGATAATTTGTACGGGGCAGGTGAGAGGAAGGGGCAGATTATGGAGTTGAGAGTAAGCGAGTAGCCCATGGTCGGGATGGCGAGGTTAAGGACGGGTATGGAAAGGAAAACGAGTAGTGGTGGCCTGAACAATGGCATGAAAGGATAATTTGAAAGAAGGTTGTTGATTATTGAGAGTGAGTTCGAGATTAATAAGTTTCTCATGGAGCTCTTTAAAAAGTATAGGTGTGTCACGAGCATTGACAACATCTATAACAGGTTTGTAGACATCGTAATTAAGCCCCTTTAGAACCTTCTCGATGATGTCCTCATGAACAATTGTTTTGCCAAGAAGAGAGTTGATTGGTGCAAGCTTCTATGGGTTGCATATAGTCGGTAAGACGGTCTTTTAGTTGAATGATGTGGCCAGGGGAAGGATAGGCATAGGTTAAAGCTATGATTTGCCATGCATTATGAAGTTTTTTTGCTTGGGATATGAGAGGTACAGAGGTTAGGGTGAGTGTGCCTACAAAATCTCCAAAAGGAGTTTGTCTTGATGAACCTATGTAGTATAGGCAAGGTTGGGGTTAGGTTTACTGACAGATTCAGGAGTGATGACAAAGGGAGGACAAGGATCAGAACCATCAGTAAATTTGTAAAAATCAAAGCCAATGAGAATAGCTTTAATCTATATTTTCCAGGCAAGATAGTTTGTAGATGTAAGTTTGGTAGAGTTATTAAAGAAGCTGACAATGAGAGGTTTGGTAGGCTCATTAGTGTTTGGAATAACGTGTTGTTCATTTAGACCAGACATAGTGTGGGCTAGACACAGAGAGGAATGAACACATAGAGGGAGATGGAGAAAAAAACAGTGAGGACACCTCTCGAAATAGAGGAAACGAAGGTGAGATCGAGAAGGAAGACCAACAACTTAGAGCTCTGATACCATATGAGTTTGAGAGGAACCATCTTTTCTATTACAAATAGTTCAACCATTTATAGATCTTACAAGAGAAGTTAATCTGTATAGATCCCTATAATTAAGTGTAATCAGAAAAATATATACTAAAAATAAAAGATTACAACATCTTTTATAAACAACTAAATGAAGTCTAATTTGATTGAGAATCCATTAATTAAGGATCAATATTCTTAGACTTCCTTCCCCCTCTCTTACAGTTTAACAAATTTATCACAATCAGATTGTTTAGGATCACAGGTCTTACCTACTTAACTTCTACAATAAATCTGTAATTCTTTGTTTTTATTTAAAATATAGAAGAAATAATTAAAAGTGAAAATATGGTCTCTTTGTATTCAACCCCTTTCTACCAACACTTCATGTGTAAGTCATCATTTCCTAGAACCAACAACAAATTCTTAAAATAAAATAAAATTATGATATTATATTATTTATACTTAAACTTATGTTCATAGCATCAAACAATTATACAGCCTAAGTAAAAGTGTTTATACAATGTTAGACGTCTTAACCAGTTTGTAAGACGCTTTTGAGAAGCGTCCTATGAATTTTTTTTATAGAGCACGTATTTTACATATTTTCAAATAATGTCATATAAAAAATTAACATGACACTTTATTTCAAAAGTGCCTTGAAAAAAATGTGAAGACATCTGAAAACATCTATAAACTTACTATAACACTCTTGAATCAAATACACAAAGAGTTCGTCCTATAACTTAAGTTATATAAAGGAATCTATTATGAGATTTAGACATTTTTAACGTCCTATAAATTCGATTTTGTTCTAGTGTTAACATATACTATCATGGGTTTTTAGAAAAGAAAACAAAAATGTTAGTTTTTCTCAATATCCAGTATAATCTTAAGATTAATGCACTCCATATTAGATAATAAAGAGTTAATAATATATGAAAAAGGATCCCGATGAAATCCTATATATACTTTAGATTTTTGGAGAACATGGGCTATTGTCTTTCAAATTTAGGTTTAAAAAACATGGGCTACCTTTAAAAAAAATATAACTTTTATTTCAAAAGTGTCTTGAAAAAAATGTTAAGACATCTAAAAACATCTTGTAAACTTATCATAGCACTCTTGAATCAGACATACAAATGATTTGTCCTATAACTTAAGTTATATATAAAGCAATCTATTATGGGATTTAGTCATTTTAACGTCTTATAAAGTTGATTTTGTTCTAGTGTTAACATATACCATTATGGGATTTTAAAAGAAAAATCATGTCAATTGTTCTCAAGAACCCGTATATTATTAAGATTCATGCATTCAATATTAGTTAATAAAAAAATAATAATGTATGAAAAAAGGTTACTCATAAAATCCTAGCTACAGATATAAGTTTGGTTAGTAATTTCTTTTCAAAGGAGACGTGTTTTAAATAATAACAAGATACTGTATTTTAATATAAAATATAATTCATGTCAATGGAATAATCAAAAGAGTCAATAATAGATAAATGATGTAGAATATATTAAGGTTTTCTAGGTGCATAGTTTTATACATTGGTACTAGATAAATAAATTATAGAAACAATAACTAATATTATGAAATGAATGACCAATTAACATTTTTACATATTTTATTCTCTAAAATAATTAATTATTATATATGTTTGGACCGTTAGTATAATATTAAATTCTTTTTGGGGTCCTATTAGACATTAAAACAAATTGTGCCTCCTTTGTTTGTACCAACGTTTCTAAACTATTACTATATATATAGACTAACAAATATTTGGGTCTTTTTTTATGGGCCCTGGACGTGTGCCCGACCCATCCTCTCCCAAGAATGACCCAGTTTGTATAAGCGATTAAGTTCGGCCTTTGATGTTAGGTGACTTGTGTTCTGCCCCAGATCATTTGGGTAACGATGATGTAGTATTAAATGGCGCGCTATGTTAATCCAACGTGATAAAATCCCGACATAAAATTATATATGAATAAGGAAAATAAATAATTAAAGTGTTTAATTATTATATCTGATTTTGTGATTTTGAACTTAATTAAATATAATTAGATTAAAGCTAGCTTGTTTAACAAACGTGAGATAAAATTAACAAGTAGTGATTTGTCAATCATAACATATGTGTAAAAAAGGACAAACATGTTTTATAGGATATGAGACCTTCTAAAAACATGTACCACTCTTTCAGAGATAGTATTTATAATACTTGGTCATCATTACACTTATATAAATACGGACCTAATGTGAGACAATGGAAGGTTGGTTGCAAGAATTATCAATCTGAATCTATTCTTTCTGTCTATATTCCACAAGTTTCTTTTTCTCTCCTCCAAAAAGTAGGAGACCGCATCTAGCATTCGAGGAAAGAGGATCTTCTCGTTTGGCGTTGAACACCAACAGAATTCAGGTAATTTGCATGAACACCGCGGTGGCAACAAGTTGAGTTTGTTGGTTTAGATTCAGATACGAGATGTAACACCCCAAAACTAGGAAATTGGTATTAGAATATCAAAATATGAGTTTTATTCAAAAAGAGAAAATAAAATGCATCAGTTAATTATATGTGTAAATAAATAGTTTAATAATTAACAACCTTCTAATCTAATCTCATAACAACCGAATCACAACCTAATATCACTTAAACCGTCAATTGGTAGATCCAACATAAGGCATGATAGGAACCATTTTATACATATTTATATATATTTATCGATTTACCGCCAAACTTATGTTATTTTAATACTTATTTACTATTTTTTACATAATATAATGTTGGCATATTTCATCCATATCAATATATAATTGCATTAATTAAAGTGAAAAAAAGGGTCTTTCATTTTTTGGTCCTTGGGTTTTGAAGATGGCAGGAAGGAAAAAAGAGAAACCATTCCAGATGAGTCCAGCAGCAACAGTCCGTGTCCCTTTCTATTTCTTCAAGGGCGACTTTTCAGCAGGTTTCGTTGCACAAAACCCGCTTTAAACGATGTCTAATTTTCAGATTGGGCGATTTTTGTGTGACAAAAATCGCACCCAAGTCGCATGCATCCAAAATCGACCGGTTGCGTCTTTATCGAAGTGGTTTCTTTAATTGGAGTATAAAAGGGGCTGATAATTGTCGATTAAAGGGGGATTCGATCGATTTTCTCAGAGAGAAAACATAGAGACAGTTTCTAGATTTTTAGAGAGGATTGAAGTTGATTTTGGGTTTCTAAACTAGGGTTCTTTATCAATTTTCAGAAGGGTTGTGGCTTAGTGGTAAGCGCTTACAACTTCATAGTAGAGGTCAAGGGTTCGAACCTTGTTCTCAGCAACTGATGCCTTTTCGTTGTTAAAAAAAAAACAGATTTCTAGTTTCAAAATAGGAATATGAGTAGCTAAGTTTCTATTTATAGTGATGGAATTAGTTAATTTGCTTTGAATCTCTTCGAGACTTGGTTTTTGTTTGATTGTCAATTAAATTTTGTTTATGCAATCCTTGTTCGAATGTGTTATGTATTTTGGGGGTTTTTGGTTTTGAGAAGGATCTCTTAATTTCTATAGCCTAAATTTGAATTGTTGGTTGTACTTAGGAATTCTTAATTGCTCTTAATTTCAATTTGATAACAAGTAATGCATCAATAGACCACCAAATCGATTGATTTGCATTATAAGATTGTGTAGTCTAGCTTAAACGGTTTGGCTTTCCAATCATTAGTTAGGATTGCTTTTGGTCAAAATTTTAATGCAATTGATAGACTAAGTTCTACATTTGTGATTAGACTTAACTTAATCAGTTAGGAACTAGTTCACTGAGCTCCTCGTGCTAGTTCAATCATAAGAACAAACGGAGTGTTTAGCGTGTGTCGACACTTACGGCCGGTCTAAAATCAATTAAAAAAATGTTGTTACTTACAAGTCAATGATACATGATTTCATGAAGAATTGGTTACACACATCACTAGGGTGGCGCATCAGAACCGAGTACCAACCTTTGGAACCGGAACCGCTCCGGAACTATCGGTTCCGATTCCTAAAATACGAAACTGATCAAGACTGATTCCGGTTCTCATTTTTTTGGAACCATTATCCGCTGTGTACCCGCCGGGACCGGTTCCGGGAACGGGTACTCATTAATTCTAATTAATTTTTTTATATATATAATAATAAAACTATATTTTCTTTTAGGTTAGACTTTTATGTTATAAACTTATGATGACATATTAGCATCCACCTAATCCAAACTGTTTTCGAGATAATTTTCACGAGTTTGCATGAAGAAATCATTTTTTATTAGTGTTTTATATGTTTTGATCCAAGTGTTTTATTTGTTAGGTGTTTACGACTTGATGTGAAATATTTATGGAAGTCGTTTTGTTTCTATCAATGCTCAAACTTTCTAGTTTATTTATGTAATAATTAGTTTTTATCCGATTAGTTTTGTCTATTTGTTGTATTTGTTACTTTAAGCCAGTAAATTTTTATCGTAATAGTTTTTATCGGATTAGTTTTGTAGTTTATAATACATTTTTATCACATTAAAGTTTTAATTTTTTTTGAAACCGGGTACTAACTACCATAACTGGTTCCGAATTCCAGGAACCATCGGTTCCGGTTCCATGAAAATTCACCAGATATCCGGTTATGCTCACCCCTACACGTCACTAGGGTTCGTTTTCTATTTGTGTAAGCTTTTATTTAATTTTTACGCTTACATTAATTAACAACCCCCCCCCCCTCCTCTTCCTTTTATAATGTTTTAACGAATTTGCAAGAGAACTCATATTGGACTTACGGTTAACATTGAATTTCTGAGGAGATGAAACTACTTATCACTAACACAATTATTGAGTTTTAGAGGTTATAAGATTCATTTTAGTTTATTATTATTTGTCGGACTCGACATCTGTCTCCAAAATGCTCCCCACTAAGCTTTCTATAGGCCACCATTCAAACCTCCTTAACGACCCCACCACTAGAATTTGAGATAGATGTCGACAATAAAACAAGTGTTAGGCCATAAAGACTTAATAGTACGACTTTTCATGATCATTGGCTACTGATTGGACATGCAATTTATTCCTCAAAACATCCTTAGGATCGATCCTTTTGAATGCTCATGAAATACCTGTTCAGATTTCCAGCTTTGCATTATAGGGTGTATTTAATTAACCAATACACATATCTACGACACTTCAACTGCTATTAGAACCCATAAATTTAATATACGTATTTAATAAACCTCTCATATTTCATCCAATTGATTACTTGAGTTTATATAAAAGTAATGGGAATGAGAGAGGGGTGATGTGGATTGTTTTGTGGCAGGCTTTGTACCACAAACAAATGAGTGGCTAGGATTTATATAAGTAAATAAAAAGAGACATACCATTTAAGAGCAGTTTATAAAACACTTGTCTAGGTAGTCGCTTACCAAGTCACATGATCTTACTAGATGAATATGATAAGAACCAAGAAAATTTTACTCGGTAAGAACAGTAAGAGCAAAAGCAATGATCGAGAGTCTTACCTGGTAACCGAGGACGATGACTCTTATCATGGTTAGATCTTATCGGGTAAATTGTTGCATATGATATCATTTTGGTAAACTAAAATCTTACTCGATAAGTATATGGTAGTATTAATTTTTCTGGTAAGAACTTATCTAAATAAGTTTTAGTAAACGACTCTTTTAACAAATAAAATGACAATGCAATTACATTTTGTTAACTCATAAGTCATAAGGAAAACACCAACTAATTACTTTTGTCGTTTCGTGAACTCGCAACTTTCCAACATTAGCCTTTAACAAAAAATGTATGCATCTTCTTTTAAACTCTTTCAAATGACATGATCTTTTGGAATGTATAAAAATCCAACAAAAGGTAACAAAATTTGGTTTTATTACTATTTAGTGTAACAAATTTTATTTTTTCTCAGTCAATGTAAGAAACTTTTAATTTTTCCTATTTTACACATAATTTACCTATTAGACATGTTATGAACTTATTTGGCATAATGACAAAAAAAATTTAGTTCCAAGTAAGCAATGCGGCAACTTTATCCCCATTTATTGTTATCTTCTTTATTTTTAAATGTTTCCATGCTCTCATTTTTTTTTATATTTCCTTTCCTCTTATACATTTCGACAGGCTTGTTCCTGACGTTTTATGGGCTCTGGGTGATACGTAAAAAAAGGCCCTAGTTAAGTACGATTGTTTTATATATTTTCTTCTCCAATATAATTAGTTAATAGATGTTTGAGTTTTTAATATAATGCTAAATTCTTTTTGGATCATATTAGATAGTAAAAGACATTATTTCTCTTTTATTTATTAATTTTTTTAAACTAGTAATATATATATATATATATAGTATACATGAAAAAATCGGGCCCCAATTTCTTTTGGGCCCTGAACGTACGCCCGGCCCGCCCTCCCCCAGGGACGGCACTGCATTTCGATACTCTTATTTTATTTTTATACATTTCCCTGCTCCTTTATTTTTTTTCAAATCTTTCCATTTCGATAAGTGCATTCAAATGGAGTATCTTTGGCTTTCCCACTTATGCCCATGCATTCAAACTGACAAGATTATTTTTTATAATAACATATTAATACAAACTTATTAAACATCAATATCGTAACTAGCACCCATATTGTCAATCTCATCAATATTGATATCATCAAAACCTTTAGGCTTGTTATCCACGACTTTGTTCAGAAATACCGTAATGAAAGGTATAAACCTATATGGAAGTTTGAAATGTATTGTGCAGCAAGAATGAAGAACAAAATGCCTTCATGATTCCTACCCATTGTGATTCAAAACCCATTGCACATATAAACCCATAAAGTTTGAAACTTATCACACGTTTAAACTCATATGGACGTTCGAAACCATTAAACTTTCTAACTCAAAGTGTAGCAAATAAAAAAAATCCTTAAAACCCCTAAAATCGATACATGGAATGACAGATTTAATGTGGGAAAAGAGAAACTTATGACGGTGAGAAACAATGACAATGGAGGGCAGGGCAAACGGCGAAGGTAGAACAGTGAATGGGTGTAAAAGCAGGGAGGTAAAAAACCTAAAATTGTAATGAAACCAAATAATGTTCTTTTTTAATAAATATATATATATATATATATTAAGAGTAATAAAATTGACAATCCAAATAATAAATTTGACATTATGATTGACAACTTGTCATTCACCTCATTTAATATTACTGGATTAGCAGGTTGCCGGTTAAAACATGTATAAAATAGGGAAAAAAATAATAGTTTGTTACATTAAATGGGAACTAAATCAAACGTTGTTACATTTTGATGTATTTTGCCCTTTTGGAATCACCAAAACTTTATATTTTTACTAAACAAAGTGTTGTAAACTTAAGAGTCTCGAAAAATTATTCAAACAACGAGATTATTTCATACTTTTAAATACAGTTTTCACCTCTATGACATGGAGAACCTTCTCCTCCTAGGCTTGTTAAGATCTACTTCATCGTTGATATTTGAAGTGTCTTTTGATCCCTGCTTAAAAGGGTTTAATTTCCCAAGAGTTTTGGACATTGACGAAAAGAAAGTAGGTTTCTTTAACTTTTTCACTTTTTGAGATGGAGTGCCTACTTGCTTCTTTTCAATATTAGATATGTACACCTTCATCCTCAATAATTCAGATTTCAAAGTTTCATTTTCTTTTGCCAAGGTCACATCTGCATGAACCTGAAGCCTCATGCTTTGGGCTCCAGGTGTGTTTCGTCCATCGATGTCACTTCTTGCCTGTAATTCATCATAATAGAGTGTGTGCAAAACTATTTGTAATGGAAGCCTTTTGTTTTGGGAAGCATGTACTCTTGCTTCGACTGATAGTTTTAATGGATCCATCGGGTTGCAAACTTTCTCTCGCGCGATTTCATCCAAGTTTGGATGAACCTAGACATCAGAAGTTCAATTGAAAGTTAGGTGGCGTTTGTTTTTTAAGAGGTGCTAACTCTTAAGTCTGATTTCAGTTATGAATTGGCTATAAAATGTTTAAACGAATCAGACATAAGTGGTGATTAAGAGCTTAAAATGAAAAAACAAACAAGGCCTTAGTGTCTACTAATTACATAATTACTTGGGTTTGGCCAATCTGACTGTTAATTAAATATATCTAACAAAGAATAGATGTACAAGTAAAATGAATAAATGATGGGGAAATTTGTTAAAATAGCTATTTTTGACTTGTGGTTTTACCAAATAGCTAATTTCTCCCCACAGTTACTAAAATAATAATCAAGTTCGCAATTACGAAAGGGTGAAAATGTAAAAAAAAAAGTTTCTGATCTAGGTTCGTAATTTTGGAGACCAAATATGTAAAATTTGGAATCATTACATTTCAAAGTTGTTATTGTGATGAAATTTTATTTATTTGGTCCCTAAAATTACGAACTTAGTTCAAAAACTTTTTTTTTACATTTTCACCTCTTTGTAATTAAGAACTTGGTTGCTATTTTAATAAATTTAAAGAAAAATAGTTAGAAGATAAAACCATAAGTAAAAAATGGCTAATTTAATGAATTTTCCTATATTATAACCACATTTTAGAAGAATATTAATAAAGTGGGAAATTAATTATTTTAACCATTTTAAAAATTCATATTACCAAAATAACCATTCTCTTTCCACTTTTACCAAAATGACCAAAATACAATACGCACCAAATTTCAAATTCCTCCGCCAAATTTGGGGCGGAGTTATAATTTTACAATTTTTTATTTATATTTACATTTTCTACCCTTAAAGTTAGTTAATAAATTACTTTAGATACTTTACTTTTTAATTTTTTGTTTTACACCCTTATCACATTAACACACATACTCGTATATCAATTAAAATACGTCTAAAAATACGTTTTTATTTTAACAAGTTACACCATTATAATCGGCTCGACAATACCTTCGAAATGAGCCCAATATTGAATATTTTTTAATTTAATTATTTACTTTTAAAGCCAATTATCCTCTTGATCGGTGAATATGAATATTTTTCACAAAATTCGGAATATTAATTAAAATATAATGCTATTATTTTTTGTAAGTTGATCGTCTTTTCCGGCTATTAAAATATTATATTGAGGCTGAAAAATTTACTCATGAAAGGTTTTGGAGAAGGGGAGCATGGAAATATGATTGAAAGATTTCTGTATTTTATTTCTGTAGTCGCATCCGCACTGTGTATATATCATTGATTCAAAAATGGGTTGATTATAGTATACTTTGTCGTTAAAAAATAATAGCATTATATTTTAATTAATATTCCGAATTTTGTGAAAAATATTTATATTCACCGATCAAGAGAATAATTGGCTTTAAAAGTATATAATTAAATCAAAAAATATTCAATATTGAGCTCATTTCGAAGGTATTGTCGAGACGATTATAATGGTGTAACTTGTTAAAATAAAAACGTATTTTTTAGACGTATTTTAATTGATATACGAGTATGTGTGTTAATGTGATAAGGGTGTAAAACGAAAATATAAATAAGGGTTGAAAATGTAAATATAAATAAGAAATTGTAAAATTATAACCTCCGCCCCAAATTTGGCGGAGGATTTTAACATTTGGCGGAGGAATTTGAAATTCGGTGGGTATTTCGATTATATTTTGATTATTTTGGTAGAAGTGAAGAAAAAATGGTCATAATTTTGATTTCTAAAATAGTTAAAATAATTAATTTCCCTCTAGAAAGGTACGGTCAATTTATATTATTTTTCAAGAACTATAAAATGGTTTTGTAAAAATCCAAAAAAAAAAAACTTATATTTGATTTTGCATACTTTGCATATGGATATCTTGGAGACCAAGTTACCTGTAGGTACACGTCAATGGCGCGGTAGAGATCATCATCAACATCTCGCGCATTTTTGGGCACCAAATTAGCAATTCCTGTGAACTTTGGAATGCTCAATTCAGTAGCCATGGCGATTTCACTGAGATACATATCAATCGTCTTCGCAACCCTAATCATCGCCGGCGACGGAGCCTCTTTATAATCACCGGAATTAAATACCGACAAACTCTTCTCCTTCCCGAAGAATCCGTTCACGATCCTTCGTATACTCTCCATATCACACAATTTCTCTCCGTCAAACGTGTATGAAAGAAGGAGCAGATCGTCAACGGTCACTTGATCTAAAACGGCCGATATCCTCTTCTCCAACTGCTTCTTGCAATCGTCATTGTTTTCTAACATGATCGCAGTGCGGAGGAGACAACACAGAAAGTTGATTGAAAAAACCGCTTGTTGATTTTCGACAGGGAATAGAGCGACGATTGATTCGAGAAGATCTCGTTGTTTGATTCTGAACGTGGAGGAGGAGTCATCGGAGACCGGAGATTTCACGTCGTTGACGGAATGGCCGTGGACAAGGCTCGGCAACGATCTCTTGGCGTAGGTCGTGATTGCACCAGCGATTGCGAGTGTTTTCGTGCCGCGTGATTTCATCGAATCGATGATCCTTTGAAAGAAGGTTATGTGGACCATTGATAGTTCTTCTTCCCACCAATTCGGCGGTGAACAACTAGGAGAATTCGCCTCGTTACAAGCCTGTGTAAGTGAAATATGATCCAATTATTTCATTAGATTGATGAACTCTCTCGATATTCAATCGAATTACCAAAGATCAAAATCAGATTTAGAGGTATAAATTCATGGAAGATATATACCTCAATACTTCCAACTTCAATAGATTGATGAACGATGTTGAGTTGTTCAGCTATGGGAAGAAGATCTTCACATGATTTTAAAACAGTAATGGCGCCTGAGAGGCTCGTTAAGGCTATTTGGGAAAGGAAGACATATGTTCGGCTGGCTAGGTTGCCATCACAGTACTCATCAGTCATTTCTAGGTACTCTGCAGCACAGTGCAGAGCTGCTACGTTATTTACAGTGATTTCAACGTCCATTCCATAGCAAAACTTTGCTGCTTTCTCGAAGATCTCAGCACCTCCAGGGAAATTGGAGAGATTTACCCTTCGCAAATCAGGTACTTCCGATTCTATGATTAATCTTCTTATGTGATTACTCTTTGCTACTAACATGAACTGCCATCACATTAATCCATGAATGATTAGTTGATTATAAAGATAGAATCATAATTTTTCTTTAATTTAGACCTGTTATGATCATAATCCATACCTTGTGAAGAGGGAACTTTGCTTCATCAACTTGAACCAATATGTCAGTTGGGATATCTTTAGAGAGAACCCTGAAAAGATCAAAAGAAACGAAGAAGAACAAGCAATAAGTTTTCGATAATTTGAAGCTAAATTAAAAAGATAATAGCAACCAGTTTTGTTGATCATGGATCCTTAATTACCACTGTCCATTTCTATCCTTTCTGTCAGTGCTCTTGCCATGGGTAGCCATTTCACCGATTTGTTATTATAAGGGATATGGTTGTGAGGATATGGTGATGATCTCTTGGTCTTTTTTGGTTATATATAGAGGTAGTGATGGACATTAAAAACTGGTACATGTTGGCCTTTTGACGTACATTTATTGCTATTTATTATAATAAACAACTTTTCTAACATTTTTAATTACCCATAGGATTTATGTTAAGTAATTTTTTTACATTTAGGCAAATTTTAAGGTGGCGTTTGGTTCACAGACTGGAATTTGTTGGAATTGGAATCTGTCAAAGGAATTGGAATCTGAAGGAATTGGAATTTAATTTAATCATGTTTGACCATGCGTTTGGTTGGCAGGAATTAGAATGTAATCTGTCTAAGGAATTTGAATATGCATGTTTGGTTCATTGGGTATAATACTAGTGGTGGGGTGGAGGAGGTAGTGGTGGTGGCGCCGGCAGTGCTGGCGGTAATGGCGGCGGCAGTGGTGGTAGCGGCGGTAATGGTGGTAGCGGCGGCGGTGGTAGCGGTGGGGCGGCGGTGGGGCGACGGGTGCGCCAGCGGTGGTAGCGGTGGCGGTGGGGCGACGATGGTGATGACAATGGTGGCGATAGTGGTGGTGGATGGGGTAGTGACAATTGTGGTTGTGTTGGTGAAGGAGACAGTGATAATGATGTAATGGTAGTGTTGGAGGCGACGATGACAATAGTGTAACGGTGGCGCCGGTAGTGGTGGCGGCAATGGTGGTGGCGACAATGGCGACGGTGGCGGCGGCGGTTGCTGCGGTGGCAGGGTGGTGATGACGGTCGTGGTGGGGGTGAAGGAGATAATAGTAACGATGGTGATGGCAGGGTTGGAGGTAGCGGTGACGACGGTAGTGGTAGTGATGGTGGCGGCGGTAGTGGTGGTAGATGTGGTGGTGATGACTGCGGTTGTGTTGGTGAAGCAGAGAGTGGTAAGGATGGTAATTAGAGTGTTGGAGGTGACGATGACAACAATAGTGGTGGCCACGTGGCGGCAAACGGCGGCGGTGGCGGTGGTGACGGCGGCGGCGATGGTGGTGGTGACATCCATCATCATGGTAGGATAAAATGAAATTGAGTAAATATAAGCAAATAATGATTTTTTCCTTCAAAAATGGTACGAAAGAATTGAAATTTCTTACCAAAATTGAAGGAATTTACATTCCACCATATGTGGAATTTGAATTCCTTATCAAAACTCAAAAAATGAACCAAACACATGAATGGAATTCGATCACTGGAATTGACCATTCCAATTTCTTCAAATTCCGTCGGATTCCAGCGAACCAAACGCCACCTAAGTCTTTTGGTATTGTTTTGGTCATGGATTTTTTGAAGTGAACTCTTTTTATTGCTAAATAGAGTTCTAACCAACATCAAGTCTTCTCCTTATTTAATATTTATAATTCACAATTTAAATTAACAACCCACATTTGTAAAAGAACACTAAGGCTATGTTTGGCAAACTAGCTGATAAGTTAGCTTATGACTGATAAGCTAGCGTATGACTTATAAGGTAGATGATGACTTATAAGCTAGTGATAAAGGTAGGCGATGAATAAGTTATGTTTGGCAAAAACTAGCTTATGAGCATGTGAAATGACCAAAAAAGGCATGTTGAAATAAATAAATAATATTAGTTAGGGGTATAATTGGAAAAAGTGTTAAAAAGCTCCTCATAAGCTACTCCAGGTAGCTTATCGATAAGCTAGCTTATAAGTTGACTTATAAGCTAGCTTATAAGTTGACTTATAAGCTAGCTTATAAGTTGACTTATAAGCTGACTTATGTGCATCCAAACGATTACTCGGAAAATCTAGCTTATAAGTTGACTTATAAGCTGACTTATGTGCATCCAAACTATTACTCGGAAAATAAGCTAGCTTATAAGTCAGCTTATAAGCTAGCTTATTTTTGCGAAACAATGCCTAAAATGTGAGCTCATTTCCTCTAAAACAACAAAATTCTTTCAACTAGACATTAAGACACAACTCTAATAGCCACTACACGAGGTCATGAATAATAGACCTCTAAATATAGATGTCTCTTTTAATTTACACACACAAAAAATTAGTGTTTTAATGGTAGGCTAAACCATGACTTCTATTTTAATGCTTTATTAGTAGGTTAGACATGTCTTAAAAAGTCCATCTAATAAGCATCTTCAATGGAATGTCCTTATAAGAAGAAAAAAAACAAAAAGTAAAGTGGCTTGTAAGAATTATCATTGTGAAAGGTTTTTATAAGTAAAAAGTGAAGTGACTTATATGCAGTGGCGGATCCAGGATTTGTATCCAGTGGGGTCACCATTAAGGTAGGTAAAGCGTGTAAAGTCACCCGACGTGTTTCGAGGGATTTTTGAAGTTTTTAATTGATTTTGAGGGATTTTCTTAATGTTTTTTTGTCAATCTCAAGGGATTTTCTTAGTTTTTATCGATTTCTAAGAATTTTTTTGGTTTTTTGATTGATTTCAAGAGAATTCCTTAGTATTTTTGGCAATCGCCGAAAAGATGGGGTCCCTCAGAAAATTTTACTAGGGGGAACTAAGGGTAAGTTAAGAATTTTTGATTTTTTTTAAACCTAACTTATTATATCCTTTAAGTATTGATTGGGCTACATCCGCCCGTGCTTATATGAACTATCATTATGGAGAGTTTTTATGAGAATGTCACCCCTTTGAATTTTTATAAAAAAAATTTGGTTCTTACCTTGAAGTTTGTATGAAGTGACAATTTCCTAATTTTTTATATATTTTATTGATTTTATAATAATTATTGATGTTAAAAAAACACATGAAATCAATTAAAAAAAAGTTTCTTATAAAAACCACATTATAAACTTTTATACGAATTCTTAAGTTAATGAGTTAAAATTAACGTTAAAAAAATGGAAAAGAAAATCTCCTATACCACCTAAATTGAAATAATTATTAAAAACTTAAAAGGTGCACATTTTCATATCAACGTAACATGTCATGTTCTTTGCAATGATTCATCTCATGAAAAGACTAACAAATAGGGAATGAAACCAGTACTGGAACGTGTACTTTACCTACATCCAAACACATCCCTTTTTGATATTTCACATCATCCAACTTTAGGATAGAATGGCTGTATCCCAATAAACAAATTTTAATTGTTTTACGTTATCTATCATCTATCTTCTCCTACTTTTTCCTATAAGGTTTAGAGGATCTCCAATGCTAAACTCATCAAAGACTTATTGAAATATAAAAAGACTTTTTAGCATTGAGAAAAAAAGGCTTATTGGTAAAGCTTTTTGGCAAAGCTTATCATGGAATAAGCTTTTCTTGAAGAAAAGCTTATTGCCTCTCAAATCCTCTTCTTTATAACCTTTTAAATGACTTTTTTGCATTGAAAATGAATTTATAAAAGACTTTTTAGAGAGATGAATAGATATAAAAAGTCTTTCAAAGACTTTACCATTGTAGGTGCTCTTACGCTGTGTTCTAGAATTTGGAGAGAAAGGAAAGGGAAAGAAATGGATGGAAAAGAAAGGAAAGGAAAATAAAAAAATTATTTGTGTTCTCGAAAGTGAAGTAAAAGAAAGGAAAGGGAAGGAAAGAAAATAATTTTCATGTTCTTAAAAAGGAGAGAAAGGAAAGGAAAACTGTCATTTTTACTGATATGCTCTTAAAATTAATATAATATAGGATGAAAAACTGGGTAATTTTGTAATTTTATTAATTTTTTAAATAATTTTAATTTTTTCCTTTCCTTTCCTTCCCTTTCCTCCCACATTTGGGAGGAAAGGTTTGGAAGGAAAATAAGCTTTAGTTTCCCTCCCTTTCCTTTTCTTTCTCTCCTAAAAAAGTTTCGAGAACACGAGGTTTTCACTTTCCTCTGCTTTCCCTCGCTTTCCTTTCCTTTCTTTCGTTAAATGAGTTTCGAGAACACAGCGTTAGAGCATCTCCAATGATTAAATTATGTTAAAAACTCGAAATTAATAAAAATATATAAAAATAAGTAGTGGTCCCACCATAATATTTTTTTATCTTTTGGAACCATTTCTTTAAACATTTTAGATATCTTAAATCTTTGAAGAAAAAATGATCTTTAAGTTATCTTCAAGTCATATTCAAGTCTTTCTTCAAATAAGCATCAGAGATGCTGTTACTACACTTCCACTTGGCCTACATAATTGTAGTTTGTGACGGCAAGCATGTATTCATGGGGCAGACCTACATGGCATGTGTCACTATTTCATAGTTTTATTTTAACGGAAAAAAATACATTTTTGAAAGATAATAGCAACGTTATACTATGCGTCCTTATATTTATTAAAATTAAGCAAGTAACTTTTTCTTTGACTTCAAGAGATTTTTCAGTTTTTCTTTAATCGATTTTGAGGCACTTTTTGTATTTTTGGTTGATTTCAAGAGTTTTTTTTTTTGGTTTTTTGGTTGATTACGATGTACGATTGCACCTTCTTGAACTTTTGAATATCATACGGTGACATATTCTAAAACGATACGATTACACCTTTCATAAACATAAAAATTTTAACCTTTCAACAGAGAGATAATACAGTGACACATGCCACATGTACCACCTATACAGGTCTGTCCATGAGCAATATACTTGTTTTCAAATCTTATTTTTATAGTTTTAATGAAAATATCGAAGGAAAACAACAATGAGGGTCGAACCCATTGCCTTTTCTTTGCAATGCTAGCTACTAGTCAACTAATTTATTATGATTTGATGTAAAAATGTAGTTTTCACACTTATGGTCCAATGATGTTATCATTTAAGTACGTTTTTAGGTTCTCCGCTTGAAGGTTGGGTGTTTGGTCAATGGTCATTAATAGACATGAAATTGATTCTTGGTGACCCATAGTCCATACAATTGGTTAGGGCTTTGTTACTAAAGTAGTCATTGTCTAAATAAATTGATTATAATTGACAATGTAGATGACCATTTTTTCTCTTATTAATATAGCGAGTTTCAACTCGGTTATGATGACTTGGACTCGGTTACAAACCATTTGCCTTAGAGTAAAATTCTCTATTTAGAGATAGAAATAGACATAAATCTCTTTTAAGTTAATCACAAATGCAAAAGGAAAAGGTGATAACCCAACTTTAGTTAGTTCTCAGTTTTCAAAAGTGGTGGATCCAGGATTTTTCCCGAGCGGGTGCACCCTTAAATTGTATCAAATGTCTGCAAAGTTGTTTGATATATTTTTCGGTTGATTTTGAGGGATTTTTAGCCGAATTCCCTGTTTAGGGGCTTTTTTAAGTTTTTCGGTTGATTTCGAAGGATTTTTTATGGTTTTTGGTTGATTTCGAAAAACTTTTTAAGGTTTCTGGTTGATTTCGAGTGATTTTTTATGGTTTTTGGTTGATTTCGAGTGATTTTTTTAAGGTTCTTTGTTGATTTCGAGGGATTTTTTAAAGTTGAAGTTGACAGAGTTCAGCGGGTGCACCTCATGTAAAACTCATATAAAACTTACGAAACACGATATTTTTTACCCTTACGGCACTAGGTTGAGCGGTAGCACTGGACCCCCCTCTCCAAAGGGTGGGTCCGCCCCTGGTTTTCAATGCATCACGTTTTCAAAAATCGTATTTTTTGGTTTTGGTGTAGTTTGATTCTTCAAGTAGGTTATATAGTAAGCAATTGAAGTGATATTTCTGATTTAGAGGTCGTTTGCCAAAAGTTTACTGGATAAGCGCTTACCAGGTGAACATGATAAAGTGAGAGTAGTAAGAGACATAACAATAACTTAGAATCTTATACAGTAAATAAGGGAGAAGTCTCTTATCTGGTAAGTGTTTTTCGGGTGAAAGATGTTTAACAACAATCAATTTTGATTATTGATCATGTTATCAAGAAGAGAAATAAGGACAGTGCCTCTTATCCGTAAATGCTTACCTGAAAAACGTGTAGTTAATGGCCCCTTAATCAACTTCTTTCATGATTGATGTTTATTCAATCTATATTTTTTGTATACTTAAAAGCCTTATATTAAATGTATCATATATGTACAAATGATCAGTTTTGGACAAGTTATGAAAAGTAAAAGAGGAGGCTAATGGCACCCTTATGTCTTGCTAATGACACCTCTATTAAATGAATCATCCTCACACACATCATTGTCAACACCTCATTTTTATAATTTCAAGACTATAAAAATACAATTAATTCCGTACACACTACTATTAAGGATACATAATTAGCACTTCCAAAAGTAAAATATAGGTGCAAATGTTAATCTTTCCATTGTCATTAGTCATGTCAAAATTAAACGTGTCATTATCTTATTTAAAGTATATTTATTTAATTTATTTTTTTGTTTTTTTTTCAACAAAAGTATATTAAACGTGTCATTATCTTATTTAAAGTAGGGATGAACTCGGTACCGGACCGGTACCGAACCGGTACCGAAACCAGGTAGTACCGAAACCGAGAGTGGAAAAAATCAATACCGAATACCGAACCGATAAGAGAAATTCGGTACCGGTACCGGGATTTTCGGGACTAGAACCGTTTGGTACCATTTTTTGGGACGACAACCGTTTTTTACCGTTGACCATTAAACACAATAACAAAAACCAAAATCACTTAAGCGGAAACCGGATTGGAGGAGCCGATTATACAAGAACCGGGTTTTGGATAAATTACGGAACCGATTTTGAAGAATTGCAATAACCGAAATATGAAGAATTGCAAGAAAAAATCGGTATTTGAGTGGAAAATACAAGAACCGAAAATTGTAATATATTTAGGAGGATTTTCTATAAAAAAAAGAAAATAGTTTGTTACCAATTCAAATAAAAAATGATTTTTTAAATTCTCCGGTCCGGTTCGGGAATTACCGGGACTAGTACCGGTACCGGTACCGAAAGTACCGAATCCCGAATATGGAAAATCTTGGTACCGAATACCGAACCGGTAATGATATTCGGTACCGGTACCGATACCGGTTCGGTACGGGACCGGTTCGGTTTCGGGATTTCGGTCCATATGCTCATCCCTAATTTAAAGTATATTATTATTTAATTTATCGGGGTTTTTATAACAACTTTTTATAAAAAAATTTGCTACATCAATGTCATCTTATAAAATTAGGACTCTTCAAAATTTCACAATAGAGGTTCTTATAAGAACCTCCTTTTATGGGTCCCATTAATTTTTTTTAACATCAATAATTTAAATAAGTTATATTTTATTAATTAAATAAGTGGAAACATGAGTGAAATGATATTTTCCACAAAAATCATGGTAAGAACCAAAGTTCTTGTTGGACCTATACCTTGTTAGGTTCTTATAAGAACATCTCCATAATGATAGTTCTTATAAGTTACGCATTTTTTGCTTATAAGAAAACTTGCATTGGAGATGCTCTTATAGGGATGGACTTATAATTTTTTTCAAGCGACGACATATTTTTTACTATAAAAAAAAGTATAGAAATACAAAATCGTCGTTGGTATGTGGGTTAGTTGATGTGTTCAAATCTTTTATTGCATTTTTTTAGAAACACGATACATATGAAATTAAAAGTTCAAAACTAAGAAAATGACACTCAATGAGCTTCAAACCCTGGTCTGCAGTGGAAAAAAACATTGCAACCCAACTCTATCAAATGAAACTTATGTCATTATAATAGTTTCAAAATATATGTGATAAAACACAACAAATTCAGAGCGTGATAATTTACACAACCCTATAATTTTTAACACTATGACTAGAACGAAATGGTGGCACATGCCCACCACAAGAACCACCTGGGTTCGCCCCTGATAGCTTAGTTGGCAAATGCGTAAAGTCAGGGACGGACCCAGAAATTTTTTCAAACGGTTGTACCGTTTAACTATAAGAAAAAAAATGTCGAAATATTTTTCAAAATATCATACTTGGTCTATTGGTAAATTCATTGATTTTCATATGTGAGGTCTTGGGTTCAAGTCTTTTATAGTGCATTTTTTTAGAAACATAATAAATTTGAAATTAAAACAAAAAAACTAAGAAAATGATACTACTAAATTTCGAACTTGGGTTTTGGGTGTAGGAAAAGCTTAAACCAACTCTACAAAGGAAAATTTGTGTCGATATTGTAGTTTTAAATATATATGATGGCAAACTGCAAAACGATACGGTTGCGCTTTTCACAAACCTAATTTTTTTTACCCTTCGTCGGAGAAATAATACGGTGACCCGTACCATCGTTGGCCACACTACAGATCCGCCCCTACATAAAACAATTTTATCTAAATACAAAACATGTCTCAAATTCGATTATGGGACCGATACCCTCATCTAAACCGAAAAAATGTCCTCTCATGAGTCATGTCTTTAGAGTTTCATGTGACTAGCTAAACGATAAACAATTTTTTTTATCAAATAATATGAGTTTTCATGATCATTGGCTAAGGATTGGACATGCAATTTAGAAACATGTGATGTTTATTCCTCACTACATCCTTAGGATCCTCTTAAATGCTCATGAAATACCTATCCAAATTTCCAGCTTTTGCATTGTAGGGTATAGATAAGATAACCAATACATATCTACGACATTCAACTACTAATAGAGGTTAGAACCCACAAATTTAATATACGCATTTAATAGTATTTTCAATTGGTTCCTATAAAAACCTTTTTTTTATAATTTTTTTGCTATATTAATGTCACCTCATAAAATTAGAAACTTATTAAAAATTCTACAATGAAGGTTTTTATATAAGAATCTCATTTTTGTGGGTTCCATTGGTTTTTTTAACATCAATAATTTAAATAAGTTATATTTTAATAATTAAATAAGTCAAAGAAATAAATAAAACATGAATGAAATGACATTTTTCACAAAAATCATGGTAAGAACCTAGGTTCTTGTTGGGAAACATATACTTTGTTAGATTTTTATAAGAACCTCTTCACAATGGTAGTTCTTATAATCTAATGCATTTTTTGCTTATAAGAACATTGCATTGGAGATGCTCTAATAAATTTCTGGTATTTCATCCAGTTGATTACTTGAGTTATCGTTTATGGTAAATTCAATCGTATTTTAGCATTATGGTTATTTTTTTTTATTAAAACAATTGTAGTTGAATATAATTATGTTCGGTTTATATTACCAAGTCAATGATCGTATGAAAAGGAAATTAATATGAGAAATGTAAAAAGAGATATGGGCCATTGATCAACTTTAATCTCAAACTCAGCTATAAATTATACTTAATACGAAGATTGATATGGTATATCTCGATGTATCTCATTCTAATATGGATCTAATAGTGGAGATCATTTCTTACGCTTTTCATATTATCTCTTATTCTTATCATAACTCAACCATATATTTACATGACAAGTGTTTATTAGCGGATTTTGACTTTCAAGATTATTCAAACTTTTCAAAGAAAGTACGTAAGACATTAAGGTCCAAAACATTATAAATATTAGTGATATCTTTTCTCTTGTGTTATGTTTTCTAATTTACAGGGAAAAAAAAAGGAAAAGAAAACTGAAATTTTTATTTGTGTTTTTGAAATAAAAAGGTAAATAAATAAAAGAGAAAGAAAGAAAGTAAAATTTTATATTCTTTAACAGAAAAATATTTTTATAAAGGGAATTTAATTAAAATGACCATTTTACAAATTGTATTTATCAAAATGACCAAAATCTTTATTATTTTACCAAAATATACTCGAAATACCCCTCGAAATCACTTTTAGATGGAGTGGGTATAGAATACGGCCAAAACCTCCGCCCCATACCCCAAAACCTCCGCCAGAGGTACCATTTTCCCAATTTTACATTTTATATTTTCTACCCTTAAAGTTAGTTAATAAATTACTTTAGGTACTTTATTTTTTAATTTTTCGTTTTACACCCTTATCACATTAACATACATACTCATATATCAATTAAAATACGTCTAAAAATTACGTTTTTATTTTAACAAGTTATACTATTATAATCGTCTCGACAATACATTCGAAATGAGCCCAATATTGAATATTTTTCGATTTAATTATATACTTTTAAAGCCAATTGTTCTCTTGATCGTTGAATATGAATAATTTTCACAAAATTCGGAATATTAATTAAAATAGAATGCTATTATTTTTTAACGACAAAGTATAATATTAGGGATATATATAGAAATACGATATAAATTATAGTGAATTTGTACTACTTTTGTGTTATTGTCATTTCTATAATAAAACATATATAAATTAATATTCATGTACAATAACACATAATGCATCGGTTTTTAAGGTTATTACATTATATATTATAATTAACCCATTTTTGAATCAATGATATATACACAGTGCGGAGAGGACTACAGAAATAAAACACAGAAATTTTTCAAGCATATTTCCATGCTCTCCTTCTCCAAGACCTTTCATGAGTAAATTTTTCAGTCTGAATATAATATTTTAATAGCCGGAAAAGACGATCAACTTACAAAAATAATAGCATTATATTTTAATTAATATTCCGAATTTTGTAAAAAATATTCATATTCACCGATCAAGAAAATAATTGGCTTTAAAAGTATATAATTAAATCGAAAAATATTCAATATTTGACTCATTTCGAAGGTATTGTCAAGACGATTATAATAGTGTAACTTGTTAAAATAAAAACGTAATTTTTAGACGTATTTTAATTGATATACGAGTATGTATGTTAATGTGATAAGGGTGTAAAACGAAAAATTAAAAAGTAAAGTACCAAAAGTAATTTATTAACTAACTCTAAGGGTAGAAAATGTAAAATGTAAATTACAAATTGGGAAAATAGTATCTCTGGCGGAGGTTTTGGGGTATGGGACGGAGATTTTGGCCGTATTCTATATCCACTCCATCTAAAAGTGATTTCAAGGATATTTTGAGTATATTTTGGTTATTTTGATAAAATAAGAAAGATTTTGTTCATTTTAATAAATACGAATGATCATTTTAATTAAATTCTCTTTTATAAATCCACTTTTATTATTTCTTAAAGATTGTGATTGATTGATAAATGAATAATTTTACAACTTTTTGAATTATTATTATTTCTTTCTTCCCAAAAGTCAACATTATTTCTTCCTTTTCTTTTCTTTTACATCCCTTTTCTTTTACATCCTGAAACTCAAAAACATGATTTTTTTTCCTTTTCTCTACTTTACTTTACTTTATTCTTTTTTTCTTTCCTTTTTTTTCTTTTCTAAAAAGTCTCAACAGTCAAGAATGAAGTCTAAGCGGGCGTTTGGTTCATCAGATTTTGATCGAATCTAATGAAATTGGAATGGTCCATTTCATTTCGACGTTCGGTTACCCATATAATGGAATTGAATTTCAAACATTCCTTCAAATGTGGATTTCATCATTCCTTCAATAAAGAGATGGAATTAAAATCCTTACCAACGAAAATTTTGAAAATGACAAAAATACTCTGATAAAAAACCCCTAGCTGCTATCATTCCTGTTTCTTTAACACATCAACAAAAAACCTCCTTGACGATTGACTAATGTTGAACCTTTCTCCTCGATTTGGTATGAACATCTCTTTCTCAACTTTTTTTATGATTTGTTGGACGATTTTAGATTCACGATTTTTTGCTTCACAATCGACTCACTTGGTTTCGAAGATAGAACTCCTTTCTTTATTGGCCCATAAATTGACCACCCTTAGATCCAAAACCGAAATGACCCCCTGAATTATTCTTGGTTGTGAGGCACATTCACATTCAATATAAGTCCCACCCTCTGGTTTCTCTCCATCAATCGGCTTTATACCAAACTGTTGTTGAAGACTTCTTCCCTAACCGCCCATTGTAATCCTAGTCACTATTGTGTACTATTTCACTGATAAGGGTTATAGGTTACGATTTCACCGATATGGATTATGGGTTACGATTTCACTGATATGGGTTATGAATATTGTCAGAAAAAGAAGGCATAGGTCACATTAAAGATGAATTTGACAGTAAAGATGACCATAGGGAGATGGTGAATTGGGGATTAAAGATGAATTTCATTGGGATTCTGAATAGGAATCCAAATTTGAAGATGATGAAGATGATTTGATAACTTGATACCTGATTTTGATGTCATGTTAAATGTCAATTTTATAATTAGAAATTTTAAAAAATCTCAAAAAAGGTATTTTTTTTTTGTCATTTTTCATTATTCCATCCCAATTCTTTTGTAAACAGAACAAACAAGTTCTAATTCATTTGACATATTGCATTCCATTTTTTGTCAGACAAACACTTGTCCAAACCTGATAGCATTCCATTTCAAATCATTCGAGATTTTAATTCTTTTAACAGATTTCACTCATTCAGAAAACCTTTCACGAACCAAAAGCCCACTTAGAGTTTACTTTGAAAAAAAAGTTTGAATTTTATGCAAATCACCTATTCCCTCCTAGGTAATTTGTGATATTATTATAATTAAACGGAAATGTAATCATAAAAATCTAATACATAGATGAACTTTTTAATTATGCAACCTTATTTTTTCTGACCATGATGTCAATATCTATTGTCTCACTAGTTTATAAAGTGTATATACATTCAAACAAAACAACCATTCTTCTTAAATAAAATAAGCACAACCTAACTGTAAGTTCCAACTTCTTGCTTGTTTGGAAGGTAATACAAAAGAAAGAATTGGACTTTTTTTTCTTTTATCACATAGGAGTTGAGAACACAATCGTGAATAAAAGAAATAAGTACGAATTCTTTTTTTATTCTTATCAGATAAATAAATGAATAATATACGATTTTGTAGAGGTGAATGTACGAGAATTATTATGATAAATAACAACTTGAGGGGGTATTACTCTTTAGTCACCTTCAAAAGTGTTTTCACAAACTAGCCAAAAAACTGCAAGTTAACGTTGTAAAACAGTTTTCCTTATAACTTCTGACACAACCAGATGAAAAGTAGCCTCACTGCAAAAATAAATTGAGGGCCCATAACTTGTGTCACTGCAAGGGAATATTTGTCGACATACAAAAAACTAGCCAAAGTCACAATTTGTTTCACCGCAAGAAATTGTATCTTGCGACGTTTAACTTATGATGTGTTGGCTTTCTTGTAGAAAAAATATGAAAGCCATTGAAGTATAAAACTTTTTAGGGTTGCTAGAATGCTAGTTATCTATGATAATAACAGAAACAAGAAGATGCATTGATCTATTGCCTCTTGGGAAAAGATTTTGTGTAAATTATACTTTATGAATATGAAAAATAACTATATGCCAGATTTTGTGTAAATTATACTTTATGAATAATGATACATATAGTTATTTTTCATATTCAAATTAATAATGATACATATTCATATTCAAATTTTTATCCTTAATTTTACAACAATTTTCATTTACGATTTATAACTAGATGATATAGTATTTAAAAGTTTCACAAAAGATCGTTTGAGAATAGTAATTCAGGTGAAAAACAAGTATTTAAAAAAGCTTGTCGCAACAGGCCAACAACTATGGTAACAATAGTAAGGATTGTGCCTCATGCTACGTTATATTTGTGACACACCATGACCTAATGTGAGCTTTTTGTAACATAATATTTGATTTTTTTTGATTTTTTAATGTTTTATTTGTTAGTTTCCAATATATAATCTAGTCTAAATCATTTAATATCATTAACTCATTAGGTAATAGTAGATTATATATTTTTACATTTATAATAATTTATATAATATAAAATTTGCCACCATAATCATGGCTTGAAAAACGTCGCGGTTTCCCCATGACTTCTAAAGCTTGAGGTTTGGCATCGTCATTACGCTACGTTTCACACCGTTTTAAACCTTATAAAAAATATAAAAAAAGATTTGAACCCTTAATCATTTTTTATCTTATTCTCACCCTATGAATTATGTTTCTTATGAAAGTTAATCTAATACATCACTATACATCTCATTAATATTAATGTCAGTTATAAATTAATTTAAAGATAAAAATCTCTTCTTACTATAACTTCTAATTTAAATATTTTCATCAAAATCTAACCCTTATTAATATATTAATTTTACGAATAACGTATAAACTACGTTATTCGAAAGGATAACTTGATGTTCGTAAACAATATAAATATAAATACAAATATAATAGTATATTATTAATTAAAATTTAAAAAGTAATGGCAATAAGAGAGGGTGATGTGGATTGTTTTGTGGCAGGCTTTATACCACAAACAAATGAGTGGTTAGGATTTATTTAAAAAATAAATAAAAATGGAAAGCAACGAATGGATGAGATTTCGATAGCCGTCGGCAAACACCGTTTATAAGGGGCCTCAAAATGTCTCCGCCATCCCCAACATGTTATTCAATATTTCTTGGGAAACAAGAATAAAAACTTAAATTCTTTAATAAATAATTATATTCGATTTAATTAAAAAAGTTCTTGTAGGAAATAATGTTAGGGTTGTAAACAAACTAAACGAATACGAACGAAGATTTATTTGTGTTTGTTCATTTAACTTAACTGAATAGACGAACAAATACAAACAATAAACGAAAGAGAAATGGATAAAAAAAAATTGTGTTCATGTTCGTCCATTAAAAAAATATGTTTATTCGTGTTCGTTTGTTAAGATATAGAATAAACGAATGAACAATTCTAAAAATTTAATAAAGCTAATGTTTTATATATTAATGTTATAATATATAATATATGGGTTGATTTAAGATTCTAATAGCGTCGATTAAATAAAATGCAACCAATATTTTTTTTTAAATTTTTTCACTTTTTCTTAATTATTAGGTTGATTAATCAATAGTATATGAAAAAATTTCATCAAGAATACATGAAGGTAGGTGAATCAAGAATACGTGAAACAAGATTCATCAAATTGAGAGTTTCATTAATCAATTCATTTTCATGTAGAAAGAAAAATAATTTCATGAAGAAAAAAATTATATGAAACAAATTCATCATATTAAACACTTTCATGAAAAAAAATTATTCAAAAAAACAATGAAACACGTGGTTTGTACGGTTTGTACGAATTGACGTGGTTTGTATTTGAAATCTCCCCTAAAATATATTTATATATGTAAACAAACGTTAACGAACGTAAATGAACAAACGAGACCATTGTACATGTTGTTCATTAAACTAAACGAACAAAAAAATATGTTCATGTTCGTTCGTTTGTTTATTAAATAAACGAACTTCCCGCCGAACGGTTTGTTGAACGTTCAGTTCATGTAGCAGGGACGAAAGCCGGCCTTAGTGATCCGACGGTGCCGAATGGAAGGACCCTCTGGCATTACGACCTTTACCACAATGATGATGTACATAGATCAAATTATTTCGTGTTGGTGGTTGATTGTGGCTACCGGTGGTCGTGGCTGGTGGTGTTGACCATTAAAACAAGTACCATATTAAAGTTATATATCAAATGCGGGTAGATTAGTGATATTTGAGTTCATGTCTAATCCTTGTACATCTTGTTCCACCTATTTTTGTGGAACAAGAAAAAAACATTTTTTGTCCCACTTTGTACCACCTTGTCCGCATCTCGTCATTCCACGTGTATAGGTAACACGTGACGATGATTATTATGTCGTCATGTCTGTCCTATTCTATCCCATATACCAAATGCATCATCATTTCCACATTTTTTTGCCTTTCTCCCCTGAGCAACTGTGCAATGCTGCAGCATAGAAATAAGTAACACATACAACTTGTTAAAAAGGTGAAACTAACACTCCATAGTTTTATTACAGATTGATCACAACCTTATCTCTATAAAATACGAAATCGAAAATAAGATAATAAAATATTCAAATTGAGATATAAAAGAAAAATAAAATTGTTAAAGTGAAGAAATAAGTGTTCCGTATCAGGTATATTGTAGAATACAATAAAATGAATATCTTGATCTACTCTTGCAATAATTTTTCAAGTTACAATAAAAAATCTTTTTCTATTAATTTGTAAATTTGTTATGAAAAGACTTGACACTAGGAATGCCTAATTATTTGGATATGAAGATGGTGAGTGCTCAATTGATAGTTTTATTTATGTAATTATTACCTCCTTACCATGAAATTGTGTCTTCCATTGTTTGGTGCTCATTTAGATAAAACTCTTATATGATTTCAGTAGTTTGAAGCAAAATATTTAAGTATGTTGTTTCATTTTAAAAGATGGATGGTTATAACAAAATTTAACTTTATTTTTGCTTAGTGGACCAAATCATTGATTTGCAGAGCATAAGATGTGGTTTGATTCATAAAATGTTTTTAGATGGAATGAAGTTTGTCAAAGGAATTTGATTTTCAATAAACTGGAATGAAATGTTGTCAAGTTTAACCACCTGTTTGGTTGGCAGAATTGGATTGGAATGTATTAAAGGAATTGTAATCTGTCTGTTTTTGGTTCACAAAATGTAGTTTTTTTGGAATTGGAATGAAATGCTTATAAATTACCAAAATACCCTTTTTGATAACTATAACTTTTTAAGCTAAAATACTTTAATAAAATAATTATTAAGTACTTTAACTTTTTTAAACTACGAATATTTAAACTCAAGTTGAAAAAATCAGTATCTTGAGGAATTTGTTGTAGTTAAGTTGGATCACACTTTAATCGATACGTTCTGTAAAGATTTGCTTATTGGGTACCATATATAACATCTTCTTTACATGTGCTTCTACCCTGATTGATTCAGGTGAAATTGGCTTCCTTGCCCGAATGCGGTGCTGACTTATAGGACTAAGCACCTTGCATTGTTCCTAAGGTATATTGCATTATTCCTAAGGTATACCTTTTGGCGATTGTTTTATTATTGTCTTGGGGTGCATTTCAATAAGTTCGCTTATTTGGGATGCATCTTCAGTTGCATCTATGTTATTTTCAAAGTTGAATTTTTTATGGTAGTTTTGGTGTTGTTTAAAATGATGAATTTTTGTATGTTCATGTATTTATATTTTTACTTAATTTTATGACCAACGTTGGATAACTCTATAACTCAAGATATTTAAAGAATTCATCTACAGTATGGGCTTAGAACTATTCTTTTAGATATTTTTACATAAACGGAAATGATGTCACGAATTCCACCTTTAGAGCGTTGTTGCTAATGTTGCCACCCCCATTAGTCATGACTCGTTTATTCAAGCTTAACTTGCTCTATATTACCTGAAAGTGTTTGTGAATTGTCAAAATCGCTGCTTCCACCTTACCTCAAAACTTTGCTAGCTCACTAATGGACATACCTCTTAAGTCATGAAGCAAGCAACGGATGTTGTCACCTAGGGCTTAGAAAGAGCACCTACCAAAAACACCTTGCAGATCAACAAAGGTAGAGTCCAATCTCTCCTCAGGCTTTTAGCTCGACCATAGATATTTCCACGTCTACCATCATCTTGTCCAATTTTGTAACCATATCCTTCGATTTCCTTTGGTTCTTGTTAGGTCCTCTTTGATAAGAATCTTCTCGGCCACAATTCTCCTTAACACAGCTTGCACCAACCACGTTCTTGTTGTGCTTGTTTCCCATGCCTTGAATTGACCTGCTGCTCTGATAACAAATGTCACAAACTCGTTTCTACAAATATTGTATTCAACCTTAATTCTTAAACTAAGTCAACCTAACTCCAAACAACCAATAATTCCAAACAAGTAAAGAAAACAAGAGAACAATTAAAACACAAAGGATCTTGTATTACTATTCAAATGAAAGATTTGAAGTATATTGGGCCAAATAAGGCCCGAACACCTATGACCTATTTATACTATTCTAAGAATTTTATTTAAAAGTTCCTTCTTTTTTTCCAAATTCTCCATTCTTCCACGAGGCTTCTAGAAATCTCCAAAGGGTCTTGATCTCTATTCAAACGATGTGGAAGTTTCAGGATTTTGATTAACTTTCCTAAAGACCCCATCACATTAAATGGCTTCTAAAAGTTCCAACCTAGAAATGGGCAGGCCCAATAACAGCCCAACCCAACTAATCACAATTTGGAATCAAGCCCAATTATCACACCATAATTAGGGTTTTCACAATTCATTTATATCTATCTGTCTTCTCTTCAAGCCATTTGGCGTTCTTCCTCACTCATCAGTCACTGGCTATCGAATTTCAATCGGCGATTTTTATTAATCGGAATTTGGTTCCGATGGTTAAAATTCTTTTCTTTTGCTCTGTTATCGATTTGCAATATTTTTTTTAAATAGGTTTGTTACAAGCAACTTCGATATGGATTGTTGAATTAATTAGCTTGCGATTTTTCAAAAAAAAAAAAAAAAAAAGTGTTGAACTAATGACGTAGAATGGTGAAAATAAACTGCCTTCTGTTTTTCGATTTCGGTTCGTTAATTTGATTTTTAACGATTTGAAATCGCTTTGCAGTAGTTTGAAAAACTCTTGGTGTTATATTCAGGTTTTGAAAATCTTTATCTATATAATATAACTTTACTGTGATTGTAATTTCGGTTTGCAGATTTTATTGCAAAAATATATGCTCTTATCACTCATGGATTTAAATGAGTTATAAACATTTATTATTAGTAATTGGTAATTGGCAAATCGGAAAGATTTATAACTTGTGATTCGATATCAGGAGTTCGTTTCCTTTGCCAATAAAGAAATGGGAGTGATATATGCTTGCACGAGTTGTTGTTTGTTATACGACTATGTGCACTAATATCCTCCTACATTTTCTTAAATTTAGATTTATATATCCATCCTTTTTTAATAACTTTGGCTATGATGAAAGTTATTTTCAAAAAAAAAAAACTCTTAATGGTCTCTATGTCTGATTGGTTAAGAGGTAGCATCAGTTTGTTTTTCTTAATTTTTCAGAAGTACTTATGTCTTATTATCCTTTTTATCTGGTAAGAGGTAAACTAACCTCTTATTGTCCAACGATTTTTCAATCGGTTAACCTTAATCAATCATTTATCTTGATTGATCCTCTCACCAAATAGATCTTACCTCTCTATTTTAAATTTTTAATATGATGTAAATACGTTAATGACATATTTTTCATTTAAATGACTGCTAGTTATATAATTTAGATGTAAATTTTGTAATGATGATGAATAAATATATGAAATTGTATAAATTGATCTATAAATTCAACATTATAATTTTTTAATGGGTAAAATAAATAACTTAAACAAATTTAGACATTTATCGAATTACAAAAAACAAGCAGTATTATTGAAATAAGACTTACTTCAACATGTCTTAAAAAACAAACGCCACTATAGTATTTTATAGAAAAATAAATGATTGTAATCTTTGAGCCCATTGTAGATTAAATTTCAACATTGAACATGGAATAGATGCTTGCAAAAGTTTGATCACCTAAAAAAAGGATGTACAGACGAACTTTAAAAGAATCAACAAATGATATCGATCAAAATGCTGAAAATACATAGAATTTGGCTAAAAACACATTGAAAATCTTTTAGAATTTGATTGAAAAAACATTGAACATCCATTCGGACTTTAAGCTTTTTGGTTGATTCTTTTACGCTGTGTTCTCGAAACTCATTTAATGAAGGAAAGGAAAGGAAAGCAAGGAAAAGTGGAAGAAAGTGAAAAAAAACTCGTGTTCTCGAAACTTTTATGGGAGAGAAAGGAAATGAAGGGGAGGGAAAATAAAGTTTATTTTCTTTTCAAACATTTCCTTCCAAATGTAGGAAGAAAATGAAGGAAAGGAAAGTAAAAAATTAAAATCATTTAAAGAATTAATAAAATTATAAAATTACTTAATCTTTCATCCTAAATTAAATTGTTTTTAAGGACATATTAGTAAAAATAACATTTTTTCTTTATTTTCTCTCCTCTTCAATAAAATGAAAATTACTTCCTTTCCTTTCTTCCTTTTACTTCACTTTGTAGAACATAAATAACTTTTTTATTTTCCTCTTCTTTCTTTTCCTTCCATTTCTTTTCCATTTCTTTCTTTCCCTTTCTTTTCTTCTCCAAATTCGAAAACACAGTTTTAGGGGGCGTTTGGTTCACTAATTTTGATGGAATCTGGTGGAATTGACCGGATTCCATTCCTTGTTTGGTTGGCTCTTTTTTAGTAATGGAATGTTCCAATTCCTTCCAATTCCATAAACAATAGATTTTTTTCATTCCTTAGCAAATGTCTAGGATTTTGATTGAACAGAATCTTACTTTCTCATAATACCATTTTACCCCTGAACTAATATACCTAATTTTATAAAAATCAATCTTGCCCCTATAGTATTGTTGCATATGGTTGCTGTGTTGCTGTTTTTTTTTGTAAAATAACTTATTAAAATAACATATGTTTTTATGTAAAAGTGTTTATCAACTTATATGACGTGAAATTGGAGTTTTACAAAAAGTGTTTGGATTAGTTTATGATGATACCAAAACATAATAAGCTAATAAGTTGTTTTTTAGGGATGTTTGGGATTGTTTATACATGTAAAAAAACTAAAATATTGAAGTTGTTTAAAATAAGTTAATAAATCAGAAGATTAACAACTTATTAAAAACTTCTTATTATTGGTTTGATACCGGTATAAGCATTTAACTTTTTTTTCCCATCCAAACACTAAAAACTGCTTCCTATAACATACCGGAATAAGTCAATAAGCAGTTTAAATAAGCAATCTCAAACACCCTCTATTTTGACATTCTTAATCTTGAAGATTTATCTTTTCTTTCTCGGTTGGAGCTATCTTTAAACGTGTTTTTCCAAGAGCTTAGCACCTAAGAGCATCTCCAACAGTTTCCCTAAAATGGAGAAAGTTGAGAAAGTATGGATTTTGAGCTAGTATTTTGCTCCAACAGCTTCCCTAAAACCATCTCCAAAATGAAGAAGGTAGGAGAAAGACCTTTTTCCTTCATACATGGAGAACACTCTAAAAATGATTACAAAGTGAAACCACCAATAAAAAATTGAAAACAAATATTTAAAAAGAGAAATAATATTTTAATAGATAAATTAAATATTTTAATATTATAATCAATATTGGCGTTTCCGAAACCGGAAACTGTTAGAGATGAATGCAATCTTTTTAGAAATTTTAACTTTTGGTTTTTAATTTTGAATTCTTTTTTAAAAATATATTGGAAATGCTTTCAGCCAAATATCGGCACACATATTGGTATACTTAGGCATGTATGAACTTTTACATTATATGTATATGACTTTGTTTTATTCAATCGTGTTATTTAAATTTGTTGGTGATTCAAGCCTATACTTAAACATGTTTGTTGAATCTGAAACTTACATATGATATATTTTTTAGGCACACATCCAACAGAAGGGGATTGAATACAGACAAGACATATGATCATAAATAATCTGATCGGTGATAAATTTACTAATGTTGAAAGAATAAGAGAAGAAAATACTCTTTCAAAATCTGAAGAACTTTGATAATTCTTCAGATGTTAGACATCTATTTTTCCTAAGAAATTATCACATATAAGTTATTTCAAGACCAGTAACAATTTGTTGAGAGGTAAAGGTAACACGTGTACGTACAACTTGAGGGGAAAGGTTACATTTTCATCATGGAGTGAATTTTTATGAAGATGCAAGTGTCATTTTCCAATTTTATGATATTGTTAAAGTAATTTTCACAACGTTGAAGAGAAAATTAGGACTTTGCAGGTTACTTAAATGCAACTAAATAGAATAGAGGTGTGAATAAGTCAATCTTTTAATGAATTATTCGAGCTTGAGCATATAATAATTATCAAGTTCAAGTCGATCTCAAACACAAAATAAAACTCGCTTAACTTTCATGTCGATCTCAATCACAAAATAAAACTCGCTTAACTTTCATAACACCAATGTTTGACCCGATTTGCTCGATTAAACTTTACCAGTTGAGTCGGGCCAAGTCATTCAAGGTTACACTTTTTTGAACCAATCATATTTGTATGCTTACAAATTATATAATAAAGATATAAAAATTATCAAGCTTGAGTAAATAAATGAGTTAGGCATTGTTTGGGAAAAATAAGCTAGCTTATAAGCTGACTTATAATCAAGCTTATTTTCTGAGTAATCGTTTGGATGCACATAAACTAGCTTATAAGTCAGCTTATATGCTAGCTTATCTTTTATTTCCAGTTCTAAAGAGTTATTATTGACAAGCTACAGCAATTGCGCCGATTAACGCAACTAAAAGAATTTTTGATTGAAAAAGTGGATAACATAGAAATAGGGGATGGTCTAGCATTTTTTACATTTATTTATTTTTTTGGATCGGGAAGCCTCCGCAATTTCAGAATCCCCCTGCCGAATGGCCTGTTCTCCCCGCCCGTAACCCAGCAGATAAAGTACATTACATAGCATTTTTTTTCTTACGACACGAGAATTAAATCCGGATTCTTGTATTTTTCCAACAAAATAGAAATCCGCAGCTATAGTACCTATTATCCAAAGAGGAATTCTTCCAGTAGTATCGGCCATTTACCCCACTCCAAGTTTAACTCAGACGTAGCTCCCTTCTTTTTGGGTGTGAAGCAGTGTCAAACCAAAGATAAGCTACTTGGAGTAGCTTATGAGGAGCTTTTTGACACTTTTTCCAATTATACCCCTAACTAATATTATTTATTTATTTTTAACATGCCATTTTTGATCATTTCACATGCTCATAAGCTAGTTTTTGCCAAACATAACTTATTCATCAACTAGCTTATCAGCTGCCAGCTAGCTTATAAGTCATCAGCTACCTTATAAGTCATACGCTAGCTTATAGCTTATCAGCTAGTTTGCCAAACATAGCCTTAATTGATCTCAAATTCGAGCTTATAAACGGGTATCGAGCTCAAACATTGAAAAAGTATTCGAATTCAAGCTCGAGACCAATTTTAAAAAGTTAATCGAACTCAAGTCAAGTTCGAGCCTGATATTATATCTGCTACTCGACTCAGTTCATTTACACCCACAATTAAAATTAGAGATGGACCAATGTACTCCAACCATGTGACCCTACATATAACTTAACTAAGTACCAACCCATCTTTTAGTAAGGAGAAGGTCTCTGGTTTTTCATTTCAACATACATAACCACGGAAACAAGATTTTGAAATCTATTGCTAATGAGATGGCACAACTTTCTTCATTTTTTGTCACATATTTAAGCATGCCAACAGTCTATGGGTTCAACTAGCAGTTTCTGGTTAGCCATTGGGAATGACTAAGAAGTAAAAAAGAAACCAGTTTTAATATCTGCAAACTAAGACCACCATTATATATTCATTCATTCATCCATCCATCCATCACCATAAAGCACTTTTCTTGAAAGCAAGAAATACAAATTCTTTCACTTTACTACAACACCCATTATTCTTCCTAACTTTAGAACCTGTGGTGCAACTTTTCTTTTTCTTGGTACTTCTGGACATACCTGCAACAATTGCCACATTCCTTATTCAGCAAAAAGAAACATTCTCAAGTGCCCATATCATATGATCTTATTGATAAACAAACACCAACAACCAAATCAACTTCCTTTTCCCTCATAAATTACCTTATTTTTCCCTCATAAATTACCCTTTCTGAAAATATATGATGAGTTTGATTGTCACTTTGGTAGTTTTCTAGTGTGAACTTGTTTTCAGGTGAATATTTGAAGAGAAGAGAAAGCTAAGCAATAAAAACAAATATAACAGCAAATGCAATAAACCAACAGAACACAAGAGCTAAACAAAGGGGAACATTTATGAGAACAGACACAAAGAGATGATGCACATATAACATCTATTTACAAAGTTCACCATATAATTTAAGTGATCAAGAAGGCTGATAAAACCAGCCAATGGGTAAGAATCAAGATATGCAGAAACAAATGTTTAGCTTTCCTACATGGCCAGTAGAAACTGGTTTTAATTGGCTTGGAAACAAGTAGATAAATAACAATAACATGTGAATCATGCTGCAACTTAAAAAGAGATTATTCTAGAAATCGATCCATCTTGTCTTCTATTTTGATTACATATTATATTTATTAACTTTATAAATTATACCCTTATATTTTTTTACTTTCACAATAACCTTAGATTTATTAAAAGGAAAATAAGTTTCTTTGCCAAATTTATAATTCTAGTTTATTAAGACAACCAGGGCCGTTCTTTAGGATGTTCTATGTGTGTCGTTGCACAGGGCCCCCGATCGTTGAGGGCCTCGGATTTTTGTTTTTTTTTTTATATTTATAATAGAATATAAGATGGGTAAGCCAATATATAAACAAGTATCTATTTGGCTCAGTTGGTTAGCGCTTCCCTGTGTATACCTTTGTTATACACGCGCCCCAGGTTCGAAAGGAGATCTCCTTATCTTACCTTTTAATTTCCATTATATTTTTAGAATAAACTACTATTTTAGTCCCTGTTATAATTTTTAGAATAAACTACTATTTTAGTCCCTGTGGTTTGATCTGTATAACGATTTTTGTCTCTGTGGTTTAAAAACTACCTTTTTCATCCTAATGATTTGCATTTCATTATCTTTTTAGTTTCTCACACCAATTGTATTAAATTTAAAATCAAGGGTATATGTCTTTTTCTATTTTGTTTAATTTTCTAACTAAAAATTATTTAGTAATTGATTAAAAAATGATAACAATATATTACATTTTAGTATTTAATATTATCTTATTATACTTTATATTTTATATACATATACATATACTTTTTTATAAAGGATGTTTAAAATATGTTAAAAATTAAGAGGTATAACTTATTATGATTTTATGATTTTTAAGATAATTTAATCATATAATTTTTTTGATGATTCCTTTATTCTAACATTAGAAATTCATTTATTCAGTATTTTATTGTTGTTTCTGTTACTTAGGTTCTTCTACTTTCAAGATACAAATTTTAGTCATAAACAAAGATAGACACTATTCCTTATTTATTTTATTTTTCAACGATTTTTTATTAACTTTGTTTGATTATTTGATGAACTTTAAAAGTCTTCATCATCGTTATTGATTATTTTTTTATTTTTCTTAATCTTATTAGTGAGTGTGTCTCAAGATAGATTAAATGTTTTGCATTTGATATTTATCAAAAATGAGTTTCTAGCAAATCTTGATTATGAAAGTATGTATAGATGACTTTACTTCTAAAATCGTTAGAAGATTTATGTTTAGAATATAATAGTGTTTATAGCTTATTTTCTTTTAGAAAAATGTACATAGTAGTGTCAATTTATAATGAAGAATGAATATCTTTTTATGTTCACTATTAATAAACTATTTGTGTTAAATATTGTAAATCATACTTATTATGTGATTACTTTTCATTTTCTTACTAATTAAATTTTTATTGTTACCAGCAGATTAATCATATAAGATTTATGATCATCAATTTAACGATCTATATATCATTTTGATTTTTATTCGAATCTTGTTTGTGATAATTTGTACTTTCACATATATTTTAATATAAAAAAATTTATTTTTGAAATTGATAAATACATAATAAAACCGGAAAAATAGGATAATATTTAGGCTTTTGCACAAGGCCTCCAAAATGTCAGGAACGGCCCTGAAAACAACATTCTAAAGAACTGAAGGCCGTTTTATAATTATCAAAAGTTTTAGATAAAATAGAGCAGTGAACCGTATCTCTCTATATTCATTTCTCTATTACTGAGAGGATTTAGAGAGTAAAAATAGAGATAGAGAATTCATTGGCGATGGTCTAAGCAAACTAAGGTTAAACTATTTCGGTCACTCGTTTTTTCAGCTAAATTTAGGGCTACAACTTAGTAGGGATTTGCGGATATGGTTGATTCGATTTCTAGTCAATTCCATAGCAGAAAGTACGATAAGAGACAACATCACAAACGAATTATACGGATCCATATCAAAATTGACCGACTCAACTCATCGTAACTATATAAAAACTCTCCAGAGACGACGATAAATAAAAACATGTATCATAAGCAACTGATGATCACAACTACGCATAGAAATGGATCTGTAAATAATCAATTAATTGAAATCCACCAAAACATACACACATTAAAACCGATTAGAACGTAATCAAATTTATTTATTTATTTATAAAGTAAAGTTTTGTGTCTTACGTGTACACGCCGGCAACCGGTCCGACGAGGAGGACGGCGCCGATCCAGTTGTCGGTGACCTTGTGAGTAATCTTATGGGTGAAGTCCTTCCAGAGACCAGGCATCACCTTCTGTTGGAACGGAGATAGTGCGTAGGTCACAGCCTTTACCTTCACCGGAATCTTCCCCATCGTCGATTGATCCTATCAGATGAATGAATTGAATCCCCTGATTCTCTGAAAACCTTAATCGTGATTCTAATTTGAAAATGGCAGCGTTTGAGACCCTAGAAATCGATCCATGTCTCCAGAACGTTCGTTTTTTTGGGCCATTATTGGCTTTAATTGGCTTTTGATGAAAAGGCCCAAATATTATACCGTGTGCATTTTATTTTTTATTCCTCAATTTGGTCTCCTACAAAAATATAAGATTAATTATTGTTTTTGTGTGCGTGTATTGTTCGTAGAATGTTTTTGGATTAAATAAATTTTACTTTGAAGAAATTAAAATTAAATGTTATCAAGTTTAACCAGACAGACGTTAGAATGGATTGTATTAAAAACTTTGGAATATGTCTGTTTGGTTTAGGGATGAGCGAAACGGACCGAAATCCCGAACCGAACTAGTACCGAATGTCACTACTGGTTCGAGAGTCGGTATTGAGATTTATCACTTTCGGGATTCGGTACTTTCGGTTTCAGTACCGGTACTAGTCCTGGTAATCCCAAACCGAACCAGGGAATTTATAGAGGCACTTTTTAAATTCAAATTGGTGATAAAACCCTTTCTTTTTTCCAACCATCATATCTTCCATTTTATTAGAAAATCCACCAAAAATATTATAATTTTAGGTTCTAGCATTTCTCACTCAAATACCGATTTTTTTCTTGGAATTCTTCATATTTTGGTTCTTGCAATTCTACAAAATCGGTTCCGTAATTTTTCAAAAACCCGGTTGTTGAACTTTTTATTTAAACTTTTGAGTTTTGATTAAGTTGGTTAAGTGATTTTGGTTTTGGTTTTTGTTATTGCGTTCAATGGCCAATGGTTAGTCGTCTAAAAAAATGGTACCAAACGGTTCTAGTCCCGAAAATCCTGCTACCAAACCGGTACCAGTACTGGTACTGAATTTCATTTATCGGTTCAGTATTGAATTTTGACACTTCCGGTTTCGGTATTACCCGGTTTTGGTGCCGGTCCGGTTCCAAGCTCATCGCTAGTTTGGTTAACATAATATAGTTTTGGAATTTGAATGAAATATTGGTAAATAATCAAAATACTTTTTTTTTGAAAAGAAAATTTTTAACAGAAATCCACTACTGTGGTTCAGATTAGTGGTGGTCGACAACGATCGGTGAGTGCTTATTAGGTGTCACTTATCTTACGAGATGAAAATGGCAAGGAATGAAATTCTTACTCAGTAAAAGGCATAGCAAGAACTGAGAATCTTAATCATAGGGCCATAAGTAAGGAAGACAACTTTTATCTGATAAGCGTTTACTAGGTAAAAGATGCTTACTAACGATTCACTTTGATGGCTGAATATATTACCAATAAGGGGTAGTAACTATTATCCATGCCTTATAAGTAGCGGTGAGCATCGGAACCGGGTACTCGCCTTCGGAACCGGAATCGCTTTGAAACTGCCAGTTCCGGAATCGATGTGATTGGTTCCGGTTCCGGTTCGTAAATCAGGACCAGTTCCGGTTCTCATTTTTTTGGAACCGTTACCCGTTGGGTACCCGCTACCCTCCACTTTTAAATAAAAAATATTTTATATATTTATAAATAATAAATAAAAACTCAAACTTTCTAATTTGTTTATGTAATAATTAGTTTTTATCGGATTAATCTTGACCATTTGTTGTATTTATTACTTTAAGTTGGTATTTTATAGTTTATAATTACATTTTTATCGTTTGCAATGTAATTTTTTTTCTAAAAGTTGAAGTCGGGTACCCGTTACCGGAACCGGTTCCCATCAGTTCCAGTTCCGGTTTCAAAATATAAGGAACCGGTGTTAGCGGTTTCGGTTTCGAATTTCCAGGAACCGCCGGTTCCGGTTCCATGAAAAATGACCGGGTACCCGATTATGTGCACCCCTACTTATAAGCGTTTGATAAATAACCCCTAAAATTTATGGTTTGAGTTTGGACTCCAAAGGTCAACAGTACCAGGAGGTCTCAGGTTCAAATTCAGAGAGGGGTAAAAAAAATTCCCTTGTGGCCACGAAGGTTCAAATGCGATGACTCCGGACTACCTGCTTCGCTGTAATTAGTCAGCTCACATGACAGGTTGGATATTCAGGTCGAGTTTTCATCATTCAATTTCATTTATTACAAATATTTTTTTCGTTTGTATTTTGTATTGGTTTTTGTTCATCCTCCACACAATTCAATGATATGATACACAAAGATAAGATTTGTAGTGAATTGTGTAGATGCTACAAACCTTACATCATAAAGCGACACAATTTACCAAATTTAAATAATAATAGTTACATTTTAATTTTGTCATTTTCCACAATTTAATATTGTTCTTTTAAGGACAGAACGACTTGTTTGTATCTCGATTGTAACAATATTTAGAATAACCTCATCAAACATGGGTTATCAAAGTGACCGAACGACAACCCTTCTTGGATTACCATTTTTGTTGACAAACTCTGAGTTAACTCGGAATCATAAACCAACTCATTATGCCTGTACCAATTTGCATTTAAGTTGAATCCGTAACAGTTTACTTTGCAATACAGGTCTTTTCCCACAAGTCCTTTCAATATGAAATTTTCCTAGCGTACCACATTTTTGCATTGTACTTTCCCTTTCCACTCACCAATTCTGCAAAGTTGTGATGTTGTCACATGGGTGCATTTTAGCAACGATAGATGATTACTTTAACGGCATGATCGAAAACCAAAGTCCCCACTTGAAACCAACGTTTGGGCAAGAATGGTGTGATGCCATTCTTAAGAAATGGTAACCCGTTATATCGGGCACAAAGAAAATTGGAACACGAAATAATAACAAACACAGAAGAAATTTGAAACATAAATAATATTAAATCCTGAATTATAACAATGTAAAAGTAATACGACAAAAGGTAATGACGAAAAAAAACGTATTTATACATCTGTTGAATGACAAAATAATGTTAACATCAAAGGGGCAAAAAGGAAAACAGTAACTCCTTGACTAATGGGAGGTCATCATGCGGCATTATGAATATTAGAAACCGGTCCTATAACCGGTCCTAATATAACCGGTCATTGAAATCCTAACCAGTAATTGGTCCTACATGTTCACCTTATTTCGGGGCAGGTGTAGACCTATGAAGGCCTCAGTGGGGTCAAGTTCATCCATTCAACCGATTTTCACAAGTATAAGTTTTTTGGGAGTGCTCACGGATATTAAGAAATACAAGAAACATAAAAAAAAAATTTAAAACAGTGAAATTAAGCTAAAATATATAAGATGAAAGACCTTTTTATCATACACCCTCTCGATGAAAATCCTAGATCCACTGTTGTTTAAGAGAGTTAAAAAATCAGAAAAAAACAGGTTTTTCTATTTATTTGGTTAAGTTTAAATATTTGATGAAGTTGATAGAAACCAAACCAATTACCATCATTGAAACCTAGTTATCCAAATTAAAGTTTAGAGTTACATTTAAGCCAACTTCTTTTTCTTTTTTGCTGTCAAATTGATTTGGACCCTTTTTCTTTTCTTTGTTGTTTCCACTCAAATCAAATTTTCAACCACATATTATGGTCAAATATGTTACTTTTATACACATGGTATCGTGCTTTGTCTAGTGATAATTTTTTTTAAAATACAAAATAACTTGATATAATGTAATTCCTTAATTGATAAATAATTAATTAAAATATATTGTAAATGAATGAATATCATAACGGGTGTAAATATGGAATTTGCTGTATTTTCTTAATTATATAAATCAACCTTGGAAGTTAAATATAAAGAACAGTTTTTCCAATCGTGTCATTCGTGTGTTGTTCTTAGCCACCGAGCTTATATATTCAACAAAATATGAAATCTGTTGGTTGAAGGTCATATGTGGATACATATTGATATTTCATTTATAGAAAATCTATTGGAACAGAAAACTAACTCAAGATTTTCATTTTCACCATTTTTAAGAATCTGTTACAGATGCTTACAACGTACCCAGGGCCGTCGTAATCTTTTTGGAGGCCCTGTTATACTCGTACTAAAACTATATATAGATCGTCTTAAATTAGTAATAAACAAAAGTCGTTTAATATGATAAAGTAAGAAGAATATCAAATAGTCGTTTTTGTTTTTGATCGGCAAATTTTCGAACTAAATAGTCGTCTTTTATTTTGAAAGGAATTATACAACCATGGGGCTATATAAATTCAGACCCAGTTGCAAGTAAAATTGGGTCCCAACATTTCGGAGGCCCTGTTCAAAAACCAAGATTTAACATGCTAATCGACGGCCCTGAACGTACCAATTGCCCAATTCATACCCTTCAAGAATCTGTTACAGATGCTTACAACATACCAATTGCCCAATTCAAAGACCCTTCATGAATCTGTTACAGATGCTTACAACGTATGAATTGCCCAATTCAAAGACCCTTCAGGAATCTGTTACAGATGCTTACAACGTACCAATTGCCCAATTCAAAGACCCTTCAGGAATCTGTTACAGATGCTAACAATGTACCAATTGCCCAATTCAAAAGACCCTTCAAGAAAATATGTTAAAAAAACTCACGGACTCAAAAAAAAAGATTGAAAACATGTAAATCGACAGAATCCAATCAGTCGCCAGAAAGAAACGGCGGCAACCAAAGCTCCAACTCGAAGAAACTTGGTACCATTAGTTGCACTATATATATAAAATACTAATAACACAAATAAAGGTTGATAACAAATAAATCCAATAACTGTTTCTACTTAATATGACAACAAAAAGGAAACCAAGCAACTAATATAATGTCCCCAAGACCTACAAACCAACAAAAAAAAAACACAAATTATTATTTAAAAAAGAAAAAGAATATTTTTTTTTATAGAAAAAACCTACATCAAACTGTTCTGTTGTGACCCTTGTTTCATTTTTAAGTTAAAAAAGTCCACCATGCATGAAGGAGTTGTACACACATTCACCAAGCGGTCTTGGCTCGCTTCATTCCACTTGAACCAAAAGGCGAGACGCTGCCTCTAGGTTGTGGACTGTGTTCTCTGAAGTTGTTGTTTAACATAGCCAGCTCTCTCAACTGTTGTCTCTTGTAAAGATCTTGAGACTCATCCTGTGTATGATTCAAAGAAAACATCAATTCAACGTATTGGAGTCTCACATCAGCTAAACACAATCCACTATATATATACATATATATATATATATAGAGAGAGAGAGAGGGAGGTTCAGATGAGAACTTTGTGGTTTTAAAGGAACACGAGAACTGGTCGGTCAAGTAAGAAATCATATATGATTTTGTACTAAGGGGCCGAACGACTTTTCAGGCCACTTAAGTGGCCCCAAAAGTCGCCCGCTACTCATAGTGCAAAATCATATATGATTTTGTAGGTCCCTTTGTTCTTTTAAATAGGTATGGTTCTCGTATAAACCCGCCCCTATATAAGATCATGTTCAGGGAAAATCCGCAAAAAAAATGAAAAACTGAGAAACTTGTTCGGGATGCACATGTACATACAAGTAATTTCTAAGCAATCTGTCCGGTATGCACATGTGCATACAAGTAATTTCTAAGCAATCTGTCCGGTATGCACACGTGCATACAAGTAATTTCTAAACGTTTTGTCCGGTATGCACATGTGCATAACATGCACACATGCATAAAAACAAAAACAAAAACAAAAACAGTTACAATTCCTTGTATGCACATGTGCATACTGTCCAAATAAATAGTTACCAAAGTGTTCCTCAGTTTTCTTTTGAAGGTTTTCCCTGAACCTCCCTATGTATATACATATACATACAAAGTTGTATATACATGCGCGGTTGGGTTCCAATAGAAGATCAAAATTTTGTAGGAAGCGTAGGAAACACTTTGTTAGCAAAGATTCTCGTAAGTTAACATGCGGGTAATATACGTTAACATTTCATTATAAGGTATGTTAAATGTATTTTTACTTATGATAACATATCGATGTTATCATATGTTAGCATCCATGTTAACGTATATTATGATGCTAACTTATGTAAACCTCCACTAACAAAGTGTTCCTAACACTTCTTAAAAAAATTGATTTCCTACATGATCCCAATTATATAACCTATATATGTGTATATATATGCCATATCGACATATTGTTACCCTGGCTCTTTTGGAGAGAAACTAAAGTGGTTTCACATATTCTAACGTTATCAGTAAATTATGCATGATGTAAAGAAAACATACCACGGGTTTGAGCAGCTCTTCAATGATTTCTTGTGCTTGTCTCAAACGTACATCGATGATATTTGCAGACATTTCTGCTTCAATTAAGATGTGTAGTGGTTCGTTAAGGTGTTCGTAGCCTGGTCTTCCCCTCAAACTCTCCTCCTTTCAAATGCACAAAAAGAAAAAAATAATCAATACTAGAAAATGACTGATTTGACTCACCGAGTGGTTAGTTACTACATATATGTGAATATATCAACAAGGAAAGTTCAATTAGAAATCGTAAATTCATAATGAATATCATGAATATATCAACAAGGAAAGTTCAATTAGAAATCGTAAATTCATAATGAATATCATGAATATTCATTATGAATATACATAGAATTTCTTGAATATTCATAATGAATATCATGAATACACATAGAATATCATGAATCTTCATCATGAATATTTGGTTCTCACGGTTCTTACAAATATCTGTGGCTCTCATATGAACCTGCCAACTGTATGCAAACAATTTCTAAAAGATCCGACTTGTTTCATTCATTCATTTATTCAATTTTTATTTTAGGGAGAGTAATTTTTACCTTGTCAGGGTCTTTTATGGAACCCCTTCCTCTAATGAAGACACGACATCCAGTAGAAGCTTCAACTCTCTTTAAAGAATTGCCTCGAGGACCTAGAAGCCGACCGACAAAGTTGAACTGAAGAACACAACCAAAAAATTTAATAAATTTTGAGAAAAAAGCAAACATCCTTAAAAATAATCTTAAAAGGCTTTCAGGGGGGGGGTTTAACGTACATTAGGAAAGCTGTCAACAGGTATATCCAAACGCAAAACTCTTTTCGTATTGAAGGAACTTGGGCTTGCCGGTGCCGCATTCCAATGATCAATCGGCAATCCTTGTGGCCCACCAAATCGCTGTGACTATAATCAAAAGAAAAAAAAACCAACCATAAATCTAAAGGCCTGTCTGTTAACAGCTGAATGAGCTTAATGGGACTCGCAGCTTATTCATTCAGCTATACATGACTGTTTGGTGGTGGCTTAATCATAGATTTTATGCAGAAAGCCAAAAATTCTCCAAATATGCCTCTCCCAAATAAAAAGCACGCTCCTTTTCCATATATTAAAAACCCTTCCGGTCTATACAAATAGATTAATCCACACAGTCAGCTTTATCCATACAGAACTTAATAGAAAACCAACCAAACAGCCCCAAAGATTGTATCTTGGAAGCAAACAAGCCAGAAATGTACTTGAATCGTAAATATTGAGCAAAAAAGAAAAATAAAGAACATTGATTTAGGCCAAAAGGGGTAAAATTTTATATTCTTGATTAAGCCAACTACTGTAAAAAGCTATAAACTTTCCAACTTTCAGCTTATATCTATCTCCCTTCTCGATCTCTCTCATACATATGGTTTCTTGAAAAAAATCTTTTTGTTTTCTAAGAAAGCAACATTTATCCAATATCCATAAATTTAGACTCAAAATACATCCTTAAAGATCATGAAATATAAAGTCAAAAAGTCTACAAAATTGCCTAATAACTCACCTCATGCTGAAGAGGACTCCAACCAGCATTTCCATTCCAACGACTTAATCCTTTAGCGGCAACTTCAGGCATAATATCTATTGGATTCAGAGGACTCGGGCTTCCACGTTGCAATCTATCATAATCGTTAAACCCTTGACTTGGTATCATCCCTGAAGCCCTCAATATCTCTGTTCATCAAATAGACTACTACTAATTAACCATTTTTTATATTAAAGTTATAAATATCATTTTCAATAAGAAAGAAGGTTAGTTGTTGGAATCATAAGTAGTTCAGCACATCAAAAAATCAACTTATTTGATTAAATCTGTGTGTCTGATTGATAGTTTTAATTTTCGCTACAAACCCAAATGCAGAAAATAGTTTTTGGCCCTTATGGGCTCTAAACAAGATCAAACCGACAACTGAATAGAAGTCTGTATCTCCTTTTACTAAAAGTGTCATGCCATTAAGACGGTCTAGCTTATCGTCTATTCCTTAAATAGCAATATACTCGAATCATTTTAGCACCGCTACAGCTAGCAAATTATCGCCATTATAACATTGGTTAAATCGTCATCATTAGTATTTACGAAAACCACTTGCATCATCCGAACAACATTGTACAACTTCAATCGTACGGTATCAACAAAAATAGAGAATAATTTTAAGAAACTTATCAATTACAAGAAAATGCCTTGTTTGGCATCCAAAATTTGGTTTTAGGAACTTCCTAATTCGACTGAAATCCACCACACAAATCATAATCAAATCATTTTGAGGGATAAAATCGGTATACATTCAATTCGAATTCGTGCAATCACCCAAAGCAACAAAACACCAATTGATATATATATATATATAAAGATCTTTAAAATCATCATCTAAAGTCAAAATGTATGCTTTAAAATCAAGATTCATCAACACAAAAGTGAAAGAAAAACAAAAAATCATTAAAACACCAAACAGATTTATTGATGTTTATACATACATAAACAATTAAACATACCCAGAAATCAAATTTCAAATTACAAACTAGATCCAAGTAATGAGAAAAAGTATTAAACCTTGATTCAACAATCTACTGCAAATAGGAAGAACTTGCACAAAAGGAGCCAACTTCTTTTTTTCTTCCAATAGCTCTGCAAGGTATGAGCTGTAAACATATAACAACAACAACACCACCAAAAAACTTACATAAACATAAAATCTTTTTTTAAATTAAAAAAAAACCCAAAAACAAAAACAAGAACAGATTCTTTTTTCTTGATATATATATATATATATAAAGATTACCTTTCAATATCTGGGTTGGTCCATATATGTGGAGAAGAAGGGGCTCTTGCAGGTGAAAAGTTCAAGTTTTGACCATATAAACTTGACATGGCCAAATAGGGCCGCCGCTGATGAAGGCAGAATAGAGGGGGAGTTGGAGATAACAAGCTTTTGATGGTCTGTTGTGCAGTGAACCCTGAAGAAGAGAGAGGGGCGCACAGAGAGAAAAGAAACGAAAGAAAAAGAAAAAAGAAAAATCAAATTAGAAAAAAAAAAAATAAGATGGAAAATCGAGTGGCTTCTTTTAAAGGGGGGGTTGGTGCTTAAACTTTGGTTGAATTTACATTAATGGTCCTTATACTTTTGGTTTGGATCTTGGGTTGTGTACTATGAACTTTTCAATTGTTTACAAGTGAAGTCCTATAGACATGTTGTAGGGACTCTTTGGTTGGTTTTCCATTAAGTCCTGTATGTATGGATTAATTTGTATGTATAAATTGGGAATTTTTGTTTGGATAGGTTTTCTCATATATGGAACAAAGATGTCTTTTAGTTGAGAATGACAGGCTTTGAAAAAAACTTGGTTTTTTTGCATAAAGCTCTCCCTAAAAGCTTACCATATAACTCACTTTCTATGTCATTAAGCCACTACCAAATAGTCATGTCTAGCTGACCCAATAAGTTGAGTCTCATTAGGCTCATTAAGTTGCTAACAAACAGGCTCATAATGTTTTTGTTTAGGGATCATGTGTGTAGCCTTTTTTTTGTTTATCATTTAGTATGTCGTAGGTGAGGATGATAGGATGTACTTGATATCAGTATTGATTTGAATATCTCAGTATGTGTGTGATATTTGGATCCCTAGTACATTGCTCTCATTTTTGGTAAGCATTAAACATGTAAACAAAATGTGAAAAGTGTCCTTGAGATTTGAGAATAACCATAAATGATGAAATGATGATGTGGTAATAAGAGAACTTGGTTAATGGAGCATGAAAATTTTCACACGTTTACTAAATAACAAATTAAGTAGAGAGAATGTTATGTGGAATGTCATTCCTTTCAAGCGACAAAGACCCATTTGGATACAGCATTCTATTCAAAGAGCTGAGAGTGTTTGCATTTTGTAAAATTAGCAGAATTGCTTAAAGCAAGGTTATTCTTAGCTCAAAAGATGCAACTACCTTATTTAGCAAAGATTTGGTATTAAGTACTGTAAATCATCTGTATTAAATCGAGATACAGAATGAATGATGATTGGAAATAAAGGATCACAGAAGCAATTTTGGTTAAAGGATAAAGGGCTTTTCGGTAATGCGAGTCTTAATTGATAGTTTATTCATATATGTCATTTAATTGACTTTAACAATCATACATACCTCAATTTTGTATAAACATTTATTTTGACCATTAAAATAGAAAAAGAAAAGAAAAAGGCATGAATAGTGAAGTTATAGCAATTATAACATAGTTGTAAAATTTTGAGGATCATGGACCCTAATGTAACTTGGGTCAAAGTTTAGGGACTGATAGTGTTAAATATAGCCAAAGGCCTTTAAATGTTTGTAGGCCATATGTGTTGGTGCCATGGTTTTTTATTTATTATTTCATTTTCTTTTTCTTTTTACATCTTCATTTTTCATCGAAAAAATAAAATAATCTCCAAAATATAAATTATCACGTAATTAAACATTTTGTTGTTTATCTTAATATTTGAATCAAAACAACCAAAAATATACGGATTGAGATGTAAAGTTTTTAAAGTAAATTGATGAAATAATATAGATATAATCACTTATAAAAAAAATTATATATTACTTCATTGTATTATTAGAGCATCTTCAACCGGTTTTTTTAAAGTTTTTCTAAAATAGAAAATCAAAAGTTGAAATCTTTAATAAAAAATTATATTTATCTTTAACAGATTTTCTATTTTAGAAATTTTAACACAAATTATATTAATATAATATTTTTTAATTTATCGTCCCAATACACTTAAAAAAAACTTAACGTAAAATAATAATAAATTAATCTTATTGGTAGGATTTAATAAAATAATCATTTCTCTCTCCCACTATCAATTTTTAGAGATTTCTTTTCATTTAAGAAAATTCCAAGTTTTCTTAAATATAGAAACCCATATCGTAAAGCTGTTAGAGATGTTTAGAGAGAAAAAACACATATTTTTCTATTTTAGCAATTTGTTGGAGATGCTCTTATGACTTAACGTTTATCTTATATCTAAACGTGTTTATCATATGATTTTATAAACTTCAAATGTAATATTTATTTTAAAAGTATACATCACTAAAATATTTAAAACTCAATAAATTTTTTAAAAGATTCACCAAATATTTTATAATATAATATGAACATAACAAAAATAATTAATATAAAAGATAAAACATAATTTTTATACCATAAATATTAGTTCAAATTATAATTTTGCAATATATAGTTAAGATAATATGAGAGAAAAAGTTTGCAATATTTTCGACTTCATATAATAATTTATAAATATATCATTTAATATGTTTTTGCACAATTTGATCAAATGGGTTTTTATAAAAAACCTATATATATATATATATATATAAAACTTGAATTTACATAAAATTTGACATAAATTAATATATTTTAAACATATATCTAATTCAGTATTTTACTGATATATTTTGTTTACTATAATTTTTGAACTTTCATATTTCTCGTGTTTAACAAAAAAAATTGCTTATAATAACTTTAAATTAAATCTTAATTTTAATCCATAACCTTTTAATCTAATAAGGAAAAAAGGACTTCGTACTCATAAAAAACTTATGAATTTAATTAAATCATCTTCTTATTTATTTTTAAATTAAATTACATATGGTAATGTTTTAATGTCGAAATACTTTAGCAACTAATGCAATTTACAATTTATTGCATAGCGGATTCTTAATTTCATATAGAAGATAGGTAATTGATTTTTAAAGTTTAAAAGTATGTGTAAAAGGGTAATGTTATTGTTAGGTGGTGTTTGATTCATTGTTAATTCGATATAATTTAAAAGAATTGCAATGGTTAATTTTATTAAACAAATTTTATTTCCGTATTTGGTTGATCCAAGGTTGGATAAGGAATTTAAATTTTACATACCGTGGAATGTAAATTTGTTGGGTTCTAATAATAAATTTCAATTCATTTGTATCATTTTAAATAAAAAATTATTATGTATATATATTTAGTACATTTCATTCCATCCCATCACGATGAATGTTACTACCGTCGTCGTCACCGTCATTGTCATTACCACTGTCGCCGTCATCCCTACCACCACTATCGTCGCCACCACGCCACCACAACTGTTATCACCACCACCGTCGTCATCACCACCGCCGTCGCCGCCACCACCACCATCGACACCGGTACCACCTAGGGACGGACCCTGGTGGTGGTTGTGGTGGCACGTGACAGCGCATTGCCCCTCCGTTGTATGCAAAAAAAATTAGGTTCGTGAAATGTGCAACTGTATATTGTTTTAGAAGGTACAACTATGTTATATGGTGTCACGTATGGAAAATTTTCTTGGGTCTATCCTTGATACCATCTCCACCCCACCACTACTATTATATTCCAACGAACCAAACAGACATATTTAAAAAAATTAATATATTTTATTCCAATTCCATATCAACTAAACGCATAGTTAAATATAATTAAATTTCATTCTATTTCCTTCGATTTATAATTCCAACAGATTTCACTATGTGAACCAAACATTACATTATATCCTCTTTACCTATTAGTTTTAAAAATTCTTAAACTTAACAGATTTAAAGATTACATGGTCGAATCATAAAAGTTTAAGTATACCAAATATTTCTAAAAAGTATGGTTGGAGAATATATCAAGACACCACCTAACCAAATCAACAAGAATAATTAGGTACAATTATGCACAAATGCCTAATTAGAGGCTATGATTATTAGGAATTAAGTGGTTGGTTAAGATGGGGAACTAAACCATTCATGCTTTCAAGTTTTTGTAATTGGCAACTCAAAGTAGGCCCACATGACCTTGTTTTAGGACTAGCGTATGAAAGACAAATCAGTTTTATTGTTAACCTGTATCAAGGTTCTAGTGCACACTTCAAGCCCTAAAAATGTTATAGCTCTCTCACCAGGTTGTCAGACTTGAACTATCGCCAATTTGTACAAGTACACTACCTTGATCACGGGATTATGCTTTCAAGCTTATTGAACTCAAATAAATTTTGAAAGATTTAAAGCTTGGAAAAACATACAGTTTTTTGGATCAGTTTTATGGTTAGTATCATTTTGGGTTATAGATCAGATTGTATTATTTCAGTAAATGAACGACTTCATATGAGTCAACCTAAATTGCAAAATCGTTGAAACAACAATATATTTATAATGATGTTGCACAAGTTTTGACAACTTTTTGCAAGTTCGGTGCAGTCACGAAAACGATGTCTCTGTGTCGCAGATATATGAATGTTCTTCGTACATTATATTTTGAAAATCTTACATGTGAATAGAATATACTACATACGTTTGGTTTAGTTTGATTTATCATTTTTCAGTTATAACACTACTTCATATTCATAAGCATTATAGTGCATAAATGACTACCATGTGCATCAATTTAACGTAAATGATTCGATTTGATTTAACAACAAAAAACAACCACATAATTAAACAAACTGAAATTTAAATTTGTAAGCTAAGTTTTGTGGTACGAAAAGGAACCAATTAGTTCATATTATAAGGTTTCATGTTTTAGCTTTAGTAGCATAGATGGTAGGTCGAGAATAATAATGTGGGTACAAACATTAAAAAGTTAGACATGGTTCAGTTAAAATTTGGTAAAGCTTATAAGAAAGATTTCAATTTTTTTTTTGGTTAACGTTGATAAAATACATTAACTCTGTTGAATCTTATGACATATTTGAAGAAATCAATGCATGTTCAGTGTATCAAAAAATTACGAGATGGAATTTGCGTTTGGTCGACTCATGGTTGTTGCTTGTTCTTGTGGAGCTTCGATTTTTTGTGGTTAATAAGCGATTCTTAAATCGCTGCCAAACTTAATACCTCTTGACATCTTCCTTGCATATCTTTTAAAACTAGTTATTATGAGGGGTGCTTAGAGAACACGTTTTAAATCATCGGGTCGGATCCTTCCACAAAATGGGTAATCACGTTTATCCAAATGTTTTTTAATTAAAATGTACGTTTTGCAATTAAAAATTCTAGAACAATCTATTTGAATCCATGTCATGGAAAATCGAAGATTGTTATTGTTTCACCTATGGATTTTAAATATAAAACATTATTTCACCTATAAATTTTTTTGTTTCACGTATGAAATTATTCTAAATTTTCTTAATTATCTCTTTCTGGTTTCACCAATAAATTTTGGTAAAAAGAATTGGAACAACCAAAGTTGATACACGAAACAAGATTGTAAACTTTAAACAAAAATCATTGTTAACTTTTGAAACAATCAAAGTTCATACACTAACAGAAAGAAATTTAATTCCAAAAGGCACCGAAATTTAAAGGATAATTGAAATAAAAACCAAATTTAATGGATAAAGAAAAAAAATTAATTTCCAAAAGAATCGAATTTATGTTCCAAAAATAAATCACAATTTGTTTCAATATGCCCTCATTTAATTCATTTCTTTTTTCATCAATTTATAATATATAATTTGATCATAAACCTTATCAAAAAATAAACATCTCAGATGAATTTTTAAAATTAGTTCTAATTAATTGGTTAACAAATGATTATATATATATATATAGAGAGAGAGAGAGAGAGCCAATCATTTGTTAACCCAAAAAAAGGTGCTAACTTTGTTAATTGATCTAGACCATTGAAAATGAAAACCGATGGATGAGATGAATCGGTGGCAGTGTTATAATTATAGAAAAACTGAAGCGTGTCTTCCAAATAAAATCGCTAGTGAACAAAGGTGAACAAGGGTAAGAAGGTAAATTAGAATCAAGCAACAAATTAGGAAGAAATCTACATTCCCTAAATAGTCTCAATCGAAGATGCGTGCTTCATGGAAACAGTTAAAGGATCGGCGTAGGTTGCCGGAGAAATTGTTCAAGATCCTGGATTTACACGATGCCTCGTTGGACACCTTTTTTGAGTTAAAAAATGAAGGGACCTCTCTCTCTCTCTCTCTCTCTATATATATATATATATATTATACGTACACTACAAAAAGTAATAGCGTTTGAAACAATTTTTATAAATGATCAAAACTGATTTTAAAATTGTGAAAAACATCTCAACTGTCTCTAAAAAGTTTTTAAAATATTTTATATCCAAACTCAATCTCAATATCTGTAACATGTTTTTCCAAAATTTGTAGTCTAACTATCTACATCGTCCATCGTCAGATTTCACCAAAGTTCAAACATTGGAGGTCTGCACATGCATCCATATGGATGTTCGAAGCCTTTTAAACAACATATTTGTTGGATTATATTTGACACTTAGAGGTGTTTGGTTCGTAGAATGGAATTCGATGGAATTGGAATCCACCAAAGGAATTTGACTTTGAAGGAATTAGAATGGAATTTGATCACGTGTTTGGTTGATAGGAATTGGAATGGAATCTCGCAAAAAAAAATATGCATTTATCGGGTGAGGGTGACAATTGTGTCGACGACGTTAGTGGTGTGGTGGTGGTAGGCTGGGGTTGGTGGCGACTATGACGACAAAAAATAGTGGTGTGGGGGTGGCGGTAGCGGTGGTGGAATGGCGAGGGTGGAATGCTAATATTATTGATGGTATATTAATTGACAGTGGTGGTGGTAGTGGCAGCAACGACGGGGGTGGTGGTGGTGGCAACGAATATGTTGCCGGTGAGGGTGGGACGGGGAGAGGAGGGTGGTTAAATTTATTTTTTGTCTTTCTAAAAGAAAAATATAACTTTATATATATTACATTTACTACGAAATGGAATTCAAAATCCTTCACATATGCTAAGGAATGATCAAATCCCTCAACCGTGGAATCCGATGGAATCCAATGAAATCCAATCTATTCATTCCGCGAACCAAACACCATTAAGGAATTTAGTCAAAGAAACTTGTCAGTCCATCGAATTCCTTTGAATTATGCGAACCAAACAGCTCCTTACTTTCATTCAATAACTTTTGGAACTCTTATTATTTGGTATCTTTAAATTCAACGTTATTCTATCATATTCGAGAGAAATTTAAAACATAAAACACTCGTACAAATTTGAGAATCAAGACATTTGTGTTGATCATTGATATATTTAGTCATTGTTGGTGATTTTATTGAAGATACATTTTAACAATTGCCAAAAAAAGAGTTTTATATAAACAATTATATAATAGTTTTCCTTCTACCTTAAATAAGAACATTATAGTAGACCGTTGTCACTAAGTTGAGTTCGAGAAAAGTGGAAGTAACTAAGGTTGGCTAAACCACTCTAAATCTCATGTTTAATTCAAACAATTTAATTCCGCATTATTACTTATTTGGGTTGAAATTTGTTGGAACCAAAAAACATTGTGCTAACCCAATATTATGCTTCAAAAGTTTTTGAGAAGTAGGAAGAAACTTGGGACTAAAAAGACAAGTTACAAAGAACTTTTGAGAAAAAGAACCAAAATTAGAAAAGACTAAACAATAAAAAAAAGTAGTAAAATACAACAAAAGCAGAACTGTTGTCGAGATAAAGGAAAGAGGACAGAAATGACCAAGCTTTACTCGATCTTGTGAAACAGTTGCGTGTGCTTTTAAGTTCATTTACGATACCGTAAGAGGTTATTTGAGTGCTTTTAATATTGCTGAAAAGAGTACATGAAGTGAGGATAACTCATCTACCCTAGGTTTGAATCCAGACCCAAACAATTTGTGGCCACTAGGGAATTATCTTAGGGCTGCAAGTTTTAGCAGTCTTAAAATTGCTAGGGATTAGTCTAGGCAAATGACTAGGATATCTTTTAAAAAAAAGAGTACATGAAGTGAGGAAGAAGAAAGGGTCTACAAAATTTAGGGTTTTTTTATTTATAGCATTTTTATTTTCGTTCTACCATACAATCAACTTTTTTTTTGAACAACAAAAGGGGAGCAGAAGGGAGCTACGGCTCAGCCATCACCCCCGAACTGACACCCGGAACTTTATTAACTGGCAGTAGCTAGCAAGGCGCTAGATTACACAAACATAGATACAAAATTAACCAAATGAAAAACTAGGACAAAAGCACCACGAAGACCACAATAAAAATTTACACTTGGCTCTATGTTTCAACCATGAGAATAGGGTGGCTTGAAATTCGTCTTTCACCGATGAGGCAGAAAATTTGTACTCAGTGATTACCGACTACTGATTATAACACCATAATTTCACTGGTTTTGAAAATTTAAAATAGTTGCTCAAACCTCTTGTTTGCCATAGAACAACGAGATCGTGTAACACAATCATGTTATTTTCTCTTATTCGGGTTAATATTGTGACAAGAAGGATCAATCTGCTAATAGATTTTTGATTGAGGGAGCCGAATGTACATAATTAAAAATTTAGGACAATGATTGCAGGTTAAGAGTTAGTTGAGGGACTGTTCCTGTAAGTTACTTGGGTGAAGTGGGTTAAAAACTGAATATTCCTGAATCAACCAAAAGGTAAAAATCTCTCGTATTCCGGGTCAAGCCGGTTTTTTTAAAACTAACTGGAATCAAATCTTGCAAGAAAACTATTTTATTATTTTTTATATTTATAATTGCATAAAAATATATTAACAAAATTAAAAAAAAAACGTTTTATGTCTCGTAATCTGAGCGTATGGTTTGGAGTTGGGATGGATGCAGCTCAAAATAAATAGGTTGTTTTTATAAAAGAATATATTGATTACATTTATAATATTTTTTTTTCTTTCAATAAATCATGATAAGTAAATCATTAACATTATTTAAAATAATGGATATCTCTTAAGCAAATTATTCTTTTTATCATTCTTTTATCTCAATTATTCATTTATGATAATTAATTTAAAGTTATATAAAATTTACTTGATACAAATTTATGATTAATTGTTCAAGGTTATAATTAAAGAGTGTAACGAATTTTTTTATTTAGACTTCCATTTAGCATTTCAGTAGCTTTTTTATTTTTCTATGTTTGTTTAAAATCATAGATTAGACTGAAATTTAAGTGACAAACCAAAATCCATGTGCAAATATTTTTGAACAATAACTATAAGTTGTAATATTAATCCTTTTTTTTGATGTTTTCATAACTTATAAAACTAGTTTTATGAAAAACCGGTGTTGTTACTTTAAATTTATGTTTTTATTTTTATGAGAAAGTTATTTAATAAAATTTTATTTTGAGATTGTAATTTTATGTAAAGTAAAAAAGATAGTATGTTTTATTAAGCAAAATTAATTTTATATTATCAAGAATGATATTTTTCCGATAAATATATATCTGGATTATTATTTTTATTGGTTCTAACTTATAGTCAATAATAATGTTTATGGATTTTTTGATTTCTACAGCGAACAAAAAAAGAAAGAACAAATCATAGATAAAAAAATAAAATCAACTCAAACATAACTTCATGTTACTTCATCCTATTAAAAACGATTAAACGAAACCGTCCCTGAAATTTAGATCTAAAAAACCTAAATCTAAATAAAAAACCTAAGTATATATATATATATATATATATATATATATATAACTAAAAACCAAACCCAGATGGATGACGGGACGATAAAACGAAGATTTCCAGATTGATCAATGATCCTTGATATTCACATCGATCATCACACATCGATTCCAGTCCTTGATGGCATTGGGAACAACGGTTGGCATGGAGTTGCCGGAAAGGTTTGAAGCAATGGGGATGGCAGTAGAAGGAAGTAGAAGGGAGAAGGGATTTGGGAGGATGAGATAAGCTTAGGGGCGACGATGGAGGACATAGAATCTGCCAGAGGTGGAGATCGGTGTAAAAGGATGGTGAATGGCACGTTGAACCTACGGAGAAGATGACCGAAGGACGTTGGTTCTTGCCTTCTTTGTGTATGAATGTGTCCACATGTTTCGTTCTTTAGGGGTGAGGACTGGGGGGGGGGGGATTCACTGTCGTTGATAGATGATGCAAGATCTGAAGTGGAGCGTGTAATTTGAAATCTCAGTTACATTTTTGCCAAGGAACTTCTAGATTAGAAGTGAGATTAATCGAGTCACAATGTTTAATGACCTTTAATTAAAACCCTTGAATGATTGAGATTGACCCTTACCGTCCTCAACCTTTTGTGGTCCCCACATGATTTAACACTTAAATCAAATGAGAACTACAAATATGTTACAAACATGTAAAAATCGAGATAAAAATATTTTTTGCAGGATATTTTTTCATCAAATATTAGGATTTAAGATATTGCTTTATATATATATATATATTTGTTTAATCATATGATAGTTTCACCATTTGATATTTTTTTCATGTAGTTTTCATTTCACTATTTGATTTTTCACATGTAATCTTTTCATAAGGTGAACCAGAACATATGTAAAACAATATCTTAGATCATATCATTTGATGAAAAAATATCACGTAAAAAATATTTTTATATCGGCTCTCAAAGGTTTGTAACATATTTGTGATTCTCATTTGATTATCGTTCTATACAGAGGTTAAAGCAAATGAGAACCAAAAATATGTTACAAACCCATGAGAACCAATATAAAAATATTTTTTACATGATATTTTTTCATCAAATGCTAGGATTTAAGATATTACTTCGTGTGTATATATACATATATATATATATATGTTTCATAAGATGATAGTTTCACATGTATTTGTTTCACCACATGAATATTTTTTACGTGTATTTTTCATTTTATTAGGTGAATGATTTTTTTTTCCACATGTAATCTTTTCATATAAAGTGAATACAAACATATGTTAAACAATATCTTAAATCATAGGTTTTGATAAAAAAAATCATGTAAAAATATTTTTATATCGATTCTCACATATAGATAGAAGTTCAGGGAAAACCTCTAAAAAAAAATACAATCATTGGATCAGAAAAATCAAAGACCTTAATTAAAATTGCATACATGTAAATAAAAGGGAAGATAAGGTTATTTAAGCAAGGGTTTGATTGGATTGGAGGGTATACATTTTTTTGTTCTTGGATATATACATGAGAGTATGTACGTAAGTTTATGGCAACTATATCTCCTGTAAAAGTTTCAAGCATCCAAACAATTCAGAATTCCAGAATAAATTTCTAACTGATAAAACTAAATTCTAATTGAAGTTTCATCCATATCAGGGGCGGACCTGTAGTGGTGCCTATAGTGGCACGGGTCACCGTATTATTTCTCTGGTGAAGGGTAACAAAATTAGGTTTGTGAAAGGTGCAACTGTATCATTTTGCAGTATGCCACCATATATATTTCAAAACTATAATATGGACACAAGTTTGACTTAAGTTCGAATCCTGCTAGTGTCATTTTCTTAACTTTTTGCTTTTAATTTAAGATTTATTATGTTTTAAAAAGAATGCACAATAAAAGACTTGAACCCAATAGACCAATTATGATGTTATGAAAAATATTTCAACAGTTTTTTTATAGTTAAACCGTGCAACCGTCTGAAAATAATTTTGGGTCCTTGATCCATATGGTGTTTTACTGAATTTGGAGATGGATAATGCAAGTTATAAAATCATTTGGTTGGTTTATTTTACTATTACGATACATGAAGGATCAGACATATACCATCACAAATACACAATTTAACAAACTACATTCTTTAGCCACATATAAATATATATAGTCTATAAAATATAATGCTTACAAGAACCAAATGATGTATCAAGAAAAGAAAAAAAGAAAAAATTAAACAATTCACATCTTATGTTGATCGAGAAACGGACTTGTGGGTGTAACAAGTGGAGATGAGATATCTCCGATTACATGCGGGTTTATGTTCATTGGTGTTGCAATATTACTACTATTCGTTGCAAAACTCTTAACGGAATATACTTCCGATACCTCTTCTTTGCTCTCATCTATGTAAACCACATCCTGCATTGTAAGTTGGTGGTATTCCACAATTTCTCGAAGAAATCGGTTCTCTCGAGCATAAACTGAGTTCTCCTGTGCCAACCGAGCTTTCTCTGCTAAAAGCGATTCCAGTTGGAGTCGAATCTGCCATGTAAACAAAACGACAAAAAAGTCTTCATCCAAAGTATGAAAAAATAGAATCCATTAAGAGGGAGGGGCGATCTTTGTAAATAATGTGGTTTAAGGACCTTAGTAGCGGCTGTTTGCAGTTGCTGAATGATTAAGAGGGTTTTATGATATAGTGCAAAATGAAATTTGGGCTCTGAATGGTTAAGGGATATCCAGCATACAAAATGATTCATAGGGTTTTGGAACCATTAAGAGGCAGACTTTGTTTTTTGCCAAACAGGATTCACCTCTTAACGATTCAGAGGCTTCCTCTTAATGGAACTGTTAAAGAGGTAAACAAACAGCCCCTAACAAGTGCCAAAGCACATGGACCAAACATGTAATTTATTCTTAAAAATATATACTCTGGTTGAAGAAAGAAACTTTTATAGTTATTATGGTAGAAAAACATATATAAGTTTAAAATTATCTTCTTAGCAATTGAATTATGCATTTCTACTAGATATTTAACAACAAAATGCTAAAGGGTCATTAGGGTTTTTAGTAGATAAAATAAAAATATATACCAAATCATCATCTTCAGGGCGGTCACCATCTCGACCAGTCTCCCTGAGAACTCTATTTTCTTCTTCTAACTGAGCACAACGCTCCTTTGCGAAAGCAAGATCAGCCTTAACTGTCTTCAGCTCCCCAAGTAGAACCTTTGTTTTGGCTGCCATTGCCATTGAAACCTGTTATGCAAATCAAAACACATCTCATGGATTAATAGAAAGGGTTACATTCCATGATTTTGTTGATGTGATCATGACTTCTTCTCTAAACTTATCAGCTACAGCAAAACAATTACATTATACATCTATTGTCTAGGATATGATAGCCACAAATAACACACACAGACACACACACACATATATATATACATATATAAGGGGGGGGGGTTCAAATAAGAACTCAAATTTGATTGTGGATGTGAGGACAAATGAGAGTGTGACACGTGTCATATTCAGACTGAATAATGAAGGAAAATATTTAGGAAACATTCGGTCCGAATATTTTCCTTCATTATTTAGTTTGAATATGAGATGTGTCATGCTCTCATTTGTCCTCACATCCACAACCAAATTTGAGTTCGCATTTGAACTTTCCTATATATATATATATATATATATAGGGGAGGGATCAAATGAGAATCACCCCATCTTAAAGGAACAAATTGTGGACCACATATTATGTGGGTCCCACATAATATTAAATCATTTATGATTTAATATTAATTCATAAATGATTTAATATTATGTGGGACCCACATCATATGTGATCCACAAGAGTCCCTTTGTTCCTTTAAAAATGTAAAGTTCTCATTTGAACCTTCCTCTATATATATATATATATATATATAGAGGAAAGGTCAAGTGCAAACTCAAATTTGATTGTGAACGTTAGGACAAATGAGAGCACGACACGTGTCTGAATGTAGATTATTCAGACCGAATAATCAAAGAAATATTCAGACTGAATAAAACTGAATATAGTGTTTTTTCAGCCTGAATAATGCTTATTGAGTCTAAATTATGCTTATTCAGTTTGAATTATGCTTATTCAGTCTGAATAAGCATTATTCAGGCTGAATAAACACTATATTCAGTTTTATTCAGTCTGAATATTTCCTTGATTATTCGGTTGAACATGACACGTGTCGCGCTCTCATTTGTCCTCACGTTCACAACCAAATTTGAGTTCTCATTTGAATCCGTCCCTATATATATATATATATATATAAACCTACACATGCAAGATACATAGATATCATAACATGAACCAGTAATACACATCTGCCACCTTACGTCGCGAGAGGCCTTGAGTTGAATTTCTGTATCAGTCTGTTGAGAATTATGGGCATGCATTTGTGATGATTGCCTTGTACTCCCAACATTTGAAGATGGATTTTTCTCAGACTTTTTCTTAATATGAAGTTTGCGTGTTTCTTGAATGATATCTGCAGTTCGATTCTCCACAACTGTCATGCCCTCCTGTGAGACTAACATTAGTAAAAAAGCCATTGAATCCTCTCTTGAAACTGTATCAGTAGTCTTTAGAAATCAATAACTAATTTTTTTTTCATAAGGTAATCCAATTTATTAGCCACTCTAGAGTATAATTAAATATTTATCGAATTCATAAATGATACAGCAGAAGCTTACCTCAAGAGCATTACCGATGGTGCCACCAATGTAATTGAGAGATGACGCAATTGCATCTATCCCCTTCTGTAGTGCAGGATTACCTGCCTTTCGACGATTTTCTGGCAGCTGATATTGACTAGAATACTGTATAAATAACAAAAGAAAAGACTAGCTATATAAGGTTCATGTTCCCCTTGAATGATCTTTAATTCTACCCTCCAAATATTTTACGTTTGATGTTGAACAAGTAATGGTTATTCATACCTAAAAAAATCAATCTATAACACAACCCCACTGAAACCACACATACTTCAGCTATAATAAAAAAATATAAAGTAATAAATAAATAATGAACCCACTTCTCAACAAAAAAAATAACTATCATATTTAATTATTACCTGGCCCTTTGCTTCTGTATCAGACATCTGTTGTCTCCTCCTTTCAGGTGTTTCATACTGTTGGGCAACATCATCATCCTCAATGATGGCTCTGGCTTTTCTAGCAAGACCACCCCAAAATCCCCTTTTAGGTTCATTAGAGTTCTTCATCGATGCATAATCGTACCTGGTTGAATCATCCTACAACCACGAGTAACCATCTGCTAAGGGAACTACAGGATTACTTAAAGCAACATATGTTCTCACATATAATTACTAAAGGACAACATCAAGCTCATATAATTAACAGCAACGTAAAAATAACAAAAAAAATGGCAAAACAGAGACAAGGTAGAAAATAGAAGTCCAAGGATCAGTCTATGATCAATTGGAGCTACCCGAACCCCCTCTTTGTTCATACTTATCATCAAGTCATCCACTGTTAATTTAGGCCAGAATTTTATTGCTTTATTGTATACATCAAATCCTATTATAGATAGAAGTCTTTCTAGTAAGTTACGTTTGTGGTAATTATGAATATAATTCTAGGCTATCCACAAAAAGGACATTAAAGTTTTATGCTTTGAGTTCACTTCAATTGTTCTATTACATGCGCTAGACTTTAAATTGTTGTTTGACAACTTCATTAAATCACAAAAAATCATGGTTCAACTTGAAAATATTGTAGCAAATAAATAATAGGTCACTTTGATGTTGATTTTGGATTCTCTGAACCCCATAAATTCCTAGAAATTTCATGGTTCAATTTATTCGACTTCCATTTACATTGGTCTTTATTGGTGCTTTCAAATCATGATGTGTGATTTGCAGCAAAGGGGAAGATGCATCTATTCTATTTCTATAAGTCATTATTATTAATGTATAGCCTTCTTTTGTATATGAGGAACACATGAAAATTACATATCCAGAAACTTCGGGATACCCCATTTACTTTTATGTTCTTCGCATTCTCATATTGTGACGGTAAATAGACTGAAAATGTCAAGGATCAGGCAACACAATGTTAGTTTATTAAAGGTTTTTACCATTGAATTTGTGTTATTGTATGCATATATAGGTACACAGTCCAGTTTACATCAACATAGGTGGCCAGGCACTGTTATTATCATATTATGATTGTTAAACTTCAAAATAGCAAGTCTGCCTATAGCAAGAAACAGACAGAATGCCAATCAATTATGTCAAATATAGTACTCTCCATTCCATCAAAAGATGCAAACTTTGCCATTTTATGACTAATATAAGATTAAAAAAATTATGCAACTTAAACATCGTTATTCTAGTTGTCACACTGGTTTTACACAAATGCTAAGATTCCCCTAAACAATTTAAAATCCACCATCAATTCTGAAGTTTGAAAAGAATACCATTTAGCATTAGAAAGTAAAAGAGTACCTACCTGTTACCTTCTTATAAAAGAAGGAAGCATCTCCATGAACAACAACTATCAGATCAAAAGTAGAACAAAATAAAACACAACCACAACTCCAACGCACAACTTCCCACCAGAAAAATTTCACATAAACAAGCATACACACACAGAAAACGTATACGTACACAAACATAACTTGTTAACAGTGAAAGTACCTTGACAGAAGATGAATAAGAAGATCGAGCAGGATTGGACTTGGCTTGTCTGGGTGAAATAGCGGATTGATCGTAGGCAGAAGAGAGAGAAGAGTCACGGTGAGCGGAGGATGCTCTGATCGCTTGGGCAGCGAGTGACTGTGTAGCTACAGAAGGAGTGGAAGACGATGTTGAACCATCTTCCGTTGGAGATGAAGAAGAATAGTTTGGTCTATTTGAATTATTAGGGTTAGGTATTGCGATTTCTTGTTTCAACGTTGAATTCGTGGTAAATCCTTGCCTTCTCCTATACGCCATGACACTGTTGCAGAATTGAAAAAGGTAAAGTATTCCACCACCGCCGGTACCTCCACCGCTAACGGCCGCTGTGGAGATAAGAGACACCGGTGAAAGGAAGTGGATCCAAAGTTCCTTTCAGTCTCACACACACACACACACGTAGTCCGACTGTCACTGGCAGGCTTCTGAATTGTCAACGTCTAAAATTCGGAGATTACTTGTGTTTTTAGCCCATAGATTTTGATACGAATCCAATTAGCTTAACCCAAGGCCCACCTAAACCAAGAGTATGGAAGGTATATTCTAGAAGGCCCAAAGGTGTAGCAAGGGAAATTGGGCCCAGTTAGTTATAACAGAATGATAGTGCGTCTTTAAATAAGGGGATGTCAGCATGAGAGGGGTATGAAAAGAAATAGTACGTTTTGGTTGGCTCTTAGCTCACGCTAGAGAGAGAGGGAAGTTATTCCCTGGATCGTCTTTCTTTTTCCATTGTTATTCCTTCTGTAATTCCTTTCCAATTCCAGTAATCAATCTAATTTCAGCCTGCCCTTTCCTTATTGTTTTGAAGTGAGATTTGTCATAACTTGTCATTGGTCCGACCTACCTTTGACCTACCATGTCTCCTACGGAGACTCGATCGCAACAGACTCGTTTGGATAAACATGAGGAACAATTGAAGCTTCTCCAGTCGGATGTTCATGCGATTAAAACAGCCATTCAGGCGTGGGAATCCGATCGTGCGGAGGAAGAGGAGTTTCGTAAACTCGTTTTGACGTGGGTCAAGCAACAAGGTAAACAGGTCATGCCAGATAGTGGTGGTTCGTCGGTCCTTCCTGGTGAGTCTCTCAATCCAGTGACGCCTCCAGGGAATGCTAGTTCGTCGTCCTCGGGTATGGTTATTCCGATACCTGCGCGCACTTTTACTTCAGATTCGCACACTGATCTTCACCACTCCATGCCGTGGGCTGCAAAGAAGATCAAGTTACCGGAGTTTCACGGTTTTGATCCCCAAGGGTGGATTTTGAAAGCTGAGTTATATTTCGAAATTCATGGTACCCCTCTTCACCTTCGAATTCGTTTGGCACAGCTGAGTATGGTGGGCGTTGCTCAGCACTGGTTCACAATTGTGAAACAACTTCATGAACTGCTTACCTGGGAACAACTGACTAAGGAACTCTTACAACGATTCAGTGGTATCGAAATACAAAATCCCTACGAACAGTTGGCTACGATTAAGCAGGTATCCTCTATACATGAATATATTGACGATTTTGAATATTTATTATCATTGGTGCCGCGATTACCCGAGTCCCAGGCTTTGGGTTATTTCCTTGCGGGTTTACGTGATGAGGTGAAGCGTTGGGTTCGCCTGCATCGTCCTCAATCCCGTTTGGATGCCATGTATTTGGCCAAAGACGTTGAGGAAATGCTGCATCCTTCGGCTGTCAGTGTATCTCAATCTCGATTTCGTTACCATGGAAGCGGTGGTGGTGTCGGTTCCCCTGAACACGCCGACGTTAAGCCTCTGTCTATGGGTCGATCTGATTTTAAAGGGCCTTTAGTATCTGGGCCTATTTACAAAAGCCCATTGGGTCGCATGGAGCCTAATCGTCCTCTTTCTACAGGACGCTCCTCTTCTGTGTCTTTTTCTGATCCTACAATTGGGGGTCATCGGAATCGGGGATTTCGCTCCCTTACTAGGACGGAATGGGAGGAACGTCGGAAGAAGGGTCTCTGTTTTCGATGTGGCCAGACCTTTGGGCCAGCTCATAAGTGTCCTGAGGGACAATTACGCGTTTTGTTATTAGGCGATGATGAATCCCTCGATGATGAGGGTGAGTTACAAACTTTGGATTCAAAGGTAGAAGAAGAGATTCTGGAATCGGATTCCATTCCCTCCGGATTATGCACCGTGTTGGAATTTCAGGGACATTCAATGGGAGCTTTAGCCAAATCCGATTCGGGTGGAAAAACCTTGAAGCTCGAAGGGGCGATTTTAGGTATTCCAATCGTCATCATGGTCGATAGTGGCGCAACTCACAACTTCGTTTCTCGCAAGTTGGTGACTGCCTTGGGTCTTTCTTCTCAGTTTTTCTCCGGTATTAACATTCAGTTGGGTGACGGGCATAATATTTTTGTGAATCAGCGTTGTTTAGATTTGAATATGTTGGTTGGGGGTTGTGCGTTTTCTATTAATGTTTTACTTTTCGAAATGGGACATCTCGATGTAGTTCTGGGAATGGAATGGCTTCGTACTTTGGGCGATGTAGTACATAATTGGAAACTTCAGACAATGAAATTTGTTTGGAATGGACAGCCGGTTTGTCTACACGGACTATCTGCCTTGGAGGGGGCTCAGGCTTCGTTACACACTTGGTTATCGCTAGAAGACTCGAGACGATCATTGGCAGCAGGTGTTCTTATGACGGATTCAGCTCCACAGGGGGAGGTGTTATCAGTCGACCAACGTGTTGATTTGCAATTACTATTCGATCGATTTGCGGTTCTCTTTCAAGACCCTACAGGTCTTCCCCCCAGCCGCACTCACGATCATGGCATTTTTTTGATTTCCCCAGGTTCGCCGATTTGTGTCCGTCCTTATCGGTATCCGCACGTTCAGAAAACGGAGATCGAACGACAAGTACAGGAGCTGTTATCATTGGGAATGATTCGACCCAGCAAAAGTGCCTTTTCCAGCCCGGTGATTCTAGTGCGAAAGAAGGATAATTCGCGGCGCATGTGTGTTGATTATCGTGCTTTAAATAAGGCCACCGTCCCTGACAAATTTCCGATTCCGGTTGTTGAAGAGCTCATTGATGAATTAAAAGGAGCCCAATTTTTCACAAAATTGGATTTAAAATCAGGTTACAATCAGATTCGTATGCAAAGCGATAGCATCGAGAAAACAGCGTTTCAGACTCACGATGGCCATTATGAGTACTTGGTAATGCCATTTGGCCTTTACCAATGCTCCGTCTACCTTCCAAGCCATAATGAACGACATCTTCCGACCTCATTTACTCAAGTTCATTGTGGTTTTCTTCGATGATATTCTCATTTACAGCCCTTCATGGCAACAACACATTGATGATTTAAAAATCGCTCTTCAAATTCTAGTTGACAATCAATTTGTAGTCAACCATAAGAAGTGTTCTTTTGGACAACCCTCTATTGAATATTTGGGACATATCATCTCGGGTCAGGGTGTTGCTATGGATCCTCAAAAAATAGCCGCTGTTTTGGAATGGCCAACTCCGAAACAATTAAAAGGATTGCGAGGGTTTTTGGGTCTTACGGGCTACTATAGAAAATTTATTCGCCATTATGGTAGTATTGCCAAACCATTGACTGATTTGACAAAAAAAGACGCTTTTGGATGGAATGAGGAAGCCCGATCGGCTTTTGAAACATTAAAAAAAGCCATGGTCACGGCTCCGGTTTTGGCGTTACCTGATTTCTCTATTCCGTTTATTGTCGAATGCGATGCATCCGGTCGGGGAATTGGGGCTGTTCTGATACAACAACAACGTCCCATTGCTTACTTTAGTACAGTGTTGAGTGAGCAAAATCTGGCAAAATCTGCGTACGAAAGGGAAATCATGGCATTGGTCTTGGCTGTCCAACATTGGCGTTCGTATCTTATGGGGACTCGTTTCAGCGTATATACCGATCAGAGGAGCCTTAAGTTTCTGTTACAACAACGTATTACGAACCCGGGGCAACAAAATTGGGTGGCCAAATTGTTGGGATATCAATTTGATATTTTGTACAAACCTGGTCGAGAAAACAGGGCCGCTGATGCCTTGTCTCGTCGAGCGGAGGACGGTGAATTTTCTGCACTAAATTCAAGTCCAGTATGGGTTCAAGGAGCTCAACTTCTTGAAGAAGCGCGTACAGATACGGAGATACAGAAAATCATTCAAGATGGGAAAGCCAATCCCAACTCACGGTCGGGTTATACAGTTCGCCAAGACATTTTGTATTATAAGGAGAGGTTGGTGATTCCTCGTACTTCGAAACTAATTCCTTCTCTTTTAAAGGAATTTCATAATTCTCTTACCGGGGGGCATTCGGGTTCTTATCGGACTTATCGCCGCTTGGCTACCAACTTATATTGGCCAGGAATGATTGCGATTGTACAAAACTTTGTCAAATCATGTGACGTCTGTCAACGCTACAAGGCCAGCTCCACAGCTCCAAATGGGCTGTTACAACCCTTAGAAATTCCGCCAGCCATTTGGGAACATGTATCCATGGACTTCATCTTGGGACTGCCGAAATCAAAAGGATATGACGCGTTACTCGTATTGGTGGATAGGCTGTCTAAATACAACCATTTCATTCTTCTTAAGCATCCTTACACGGCTAAGGCAATTGCGGAGATTTTTGTACGCGAAGTGGTTTGTCACCATGGAATTCCTAAGTCCATTGTTAGTGACCGTGATCCCTTGTTTCTAAGCCACTTTTGGCAAGAACTCTTCCGCTTACAAGGAACAAAGCTCCACATGAGCTCGGCTTATCATCCGGAATCGGATGGACAAACAGAGGTTATCAACCGCTGTTTAGAGACGTACCTTCGTTGCTTTGCAATCGATCAGCCCCGTTCGTGGGCCTTTTGGGTTCCTTGGGCCGAATTTTGGTATAATTCGACTTTTCATGGATCAACGGGTCGCTCTACATTTGAAATAGTTTATGGACGCAAACCACCTTCGGTGGTCCAGTTCATTCCAGGTGAAATTCGTGTGGAGGCCGTGGGTCAAGAATTACGTGATCGTGGTGAGGTTTTAAAACAACTCGAGCAACAGTTGTTACACGCTCAATCACTGATGAAAGATCAAGCAGATAAGAAAAGAAAAGATGTTAATTTTCAAATTGGAGAATGGGTCTATGTTAAGCTTAAACCTTATCGTCAAATGACCGTGGCCCAACGTGTTCACCAGGAATTGGCAGTTCGTTTCTTTGGCCCATTCAAGATCGTGCGAAAGATTGGGCCAGTCGCCTATAAGTTGGACTTACCCGTTTCATCTCGAGTACACCCGGTTTTTCACGTTTCCTTACTTAAAAAAGCTATTTTATCCACTGAGGTGAACCAAGTCTTACCTCCTGAATTGGAACTCAATGATAAAGATTCGCTTGTTCCAGAAAAACTGTGTGCTGTGCGTTCAGTCCTTCAAGATGGGGAGTCCATTGTGCAGTGGCTCATACGTTGGAAAGGGCAAACAGTGGACGAAGCTACTTCGGAAGATGCTGACTCGATCAGGAACCAATTTCCTGAAATAAGTCTTGAGGACAAGACTTTAATGGAAGGGGGAAGTAATGATACGAATCCAATTAGCTTAACCCAAGGCCCACCTAAACCAAGAGTATGGAAGGTATATTCTAGAAGGCCCAAAGGTGTAGCAAGGGAAATTGGGCCCAGTTAGTTATAACATAATGATAGTGCGTCTTTAAATAAGGGGATGTCAGCATGAGAGGGGTATGAAAAGAAATAGTACGTTTTGGTTGGCTCTTAGCTCACGCTAGAGAGAGAGGGAAGTTATTCCCTGGATCGTCTTTCTTTTTCCATTGTTATTCCTTCTGTAATTCCTTTCCAATTCCAGTAATCAATCTAATTTCAGCCTGCCCTTTCCTTATTGTTTTGAAGTGAGATTTGTCATAACTTATCAGATTTCCTATTGGGCTTTATCGATAAGCTTCGTTCTTTAATAATGGGCCTTTCAAATTTAGCCTCATCTCTTTGTTAGATACTTACGGTTAGAATTAGGGATGGCAATGGGGCGGGGATTGGACGGGGAACAATACCCGGCCCCGGCCCCGGTTTCACTATCTCATCCACGTTCTCGGCCCCGGTCCCCGGTGGGTACAGGGAATCCAATCTCATCCCCGGTTTTTTTATGCTCATCCCCAGTCAATCCCCGGTTTATCCCCGGTCAATCCCCGGTTAAACAATAAATTTTTCAAGAACGATTAAAAATTGCATTAAAAATATGTATTTTTTTAGTTAATATATACATACGACGACGGGGCGGGTCGAGGAATATGTCACCCGGTCCCGGCCCCGGACCCGGTTTTCAACATCAAGGGAATCCCCGGCCCCGGTACCCGGTTTAATGGGGAATCCCCGGCCCCGATCGGGGCGGGTGAACCGGGTTCCCCGACGGGGCGGGGCAAATCACCATCCCTAGTTAGAATTACAGCCACCGGTTGGTTCCAGCGATAAGTGAAGTCATGGTGAGAAGGGTGAGAAGGGATCTCCATTTTTTGATGCAAATTAGAATGAGATGTATGGAGATGAGATACATCGAGATGTACCAGAATAATCGTATCAAGCGTGATTCATGGGTGGGTTTGAGATTAAAAGTGATTCAAGGATCAATATCCCTTATTACGCTTCTCATCTTAACTTCACTTCTCACATGATCCCATGCCTAGACTTACCTGGGTAATTGTTTATCGAAAAAAATTCATCCTATCACTTACTTATTGGGTAAGATTTTAGTCTACCAAAATGAGACATTGATTGAGCAGCAGCTCATAGACCGCCTAAAAAAGAATATTTATTATTTGAGCCATATCCTGACATAAGAATGCCGACAAGAGCAATACTTGAAATAGCAATCCATAAAAATATACTGATACTGAGATCGGCTAGAACAAGGTGATAACCAAAAGGAATTACTAAATAACTTAATAAAATTGATATGAATGTTATAGAAGGTCCAATACTGAATAAACGAGTATCTCCTCTAGATGGAAGAAGATTCTCTTCGAAAAGTAATTTGGTACCATCTGCTAGAGCTTGAATAATTCCCAAAGGTCATGCGTATTCAGGGCTAATACGATGTTATATACCCGCAGAGATTTCTCTTTCTAACCGAACAATTACTAGTACACCTATTATGATTCCTAATATAGCAGTAAAAACAAAGATAAGCATCCATATGATCCCATAGACCTCTTTTAAGGATTCTAATCTAGAAAAAGAATTGATAGTTTGTACTTCTGTTAGGAATGAATGAAAAAATCTTAATATTAAATCAATTCCCATCAACTCCGAAAGTTGTTTTCTTTCCAGAGTTTGTGATACTTGATGATAAATATAAAAAGAAACCTTGGTTTATCCCAAGCAAATTACTTCTTTTTAATTTGAATATAAATCCAAATTTTAGTGAAAATAAAAAATATCAATGTAAAGGAAGAAGAGGATGAGGATGTATGGATTCTCAAGAAAAGAGGAGCCATGGTGGTCCCTTATTGTTGCCCAACATGACATCGGACAGCTAATGTGTTCCACTTATTGAACAGGGCATACTAGAACCATGATGATTCAATAAGAATACTAAGTTAAGCCGAAAGATTCCCCGAGTAAGCATGCATCACTTATTCGACGAGTAGATAATGACCATAAAGAAAGATTTGTCTTTACCACTTTATTCGTACATGGAGTCGAGGGAGAATGGAATTTGGTTTTTTTATTTTACAAATAGGCATGTTGGATCATACATCTATCCATATATCGGGATAGATAGATTGACCATCACACTCGAGATCTTCGTTAGATCGCTTAGCCCCGTTCATCTTCGGCGCAAGAGCGCTCGTTCAGTAAGCTACTACGCGCTCTTTCAAGGGTGGCTGCTTCTAGGCAAACCTCCTGGCTGTCTTTGCATCCCTACCTCTTCTTTATATCCCTTCTAAGTCCAAACGTTCTATTTCGTATGGTATTTCGTAGTAATAAAGGATACATGGATAGCTTACAAAATCCATTTTTCCTTGTCTTTATTTTCTATATCTATATATAAAAAAGACTATTAAGACTAATCAAAAATATTTCGAATCACTGAATGTATGAAAATTTCTTAGTAATGCATGGCTAATGTATGTTCACGTCATTTGGAGTAAAATAATATTACTCTATCTAAAAAATATGAAACATTTCAAAAATCAAATTAACTTATTTAAACGTTCCCACTATTCTCTATTTCCTTGAAAATGGCGCTCAACCTACAAGAACTGTTTAGGATATTTTAAAAGAGGTAGAGATTTTAAAGGGTCGTTCCCCACCCAGGAGCTACTTTACCGTATTGTGAATTCAATGGTTTTAATAAATCCCCTACGGTAGTTCGTCTTGGACCAGATCTAGAACTGTTCTCAACAATTTGTGTAGCCATAAATCCTATTATATTCCGAGAAGCAATTCTCCATTGGTAGCAAATGCTTATCCATTAACCGGAGGAAATATTAGTTGACATAGACCCTAGGGGTGTTCATCCAAACCGCATAAACCGCCCACACCGCACCGCACCGCAAAGTGCGGTTTAGAACTTTCGCGGTGCGGTTTGCGGTTTGAATTTTTACTAAACCGCACTATGCGGTGCGGTTTGCGGTTTTGAGCTATCAAACCGCGGTTCAAACCGCACCGCACCGCATGCTTTATATATTTTAAATTTTATATATAACACATACATATATATATAATCATTTATTATTTATGTAGTATTTTTGGACTGTGTTTTACGCTTTTAGTTTGATCTAATATGACAATTTTGACAATATTAATAAATTAAATGGACACGTCACAACTCACACTTCCAATCTAGTTCGGAATTTATTTATTTTGCTTCTTAGAATATTTTCAATTATACAAGATATATTGAAACTCTTTATTTTTTTGAACTACGGTCACTTTATCGTTCATATTATAATGTATTTTTAAACTTATAAATATTGGATTGTAGGCATAAAATGCGATAGGTACAAACCGCATAAACCGCACATGCGGTGCGGTTTGGTGCGATTTGAGGTTCATGCAGTGAGGTTTGCGGTTTGGGAAAATGCTCAAACCGCATATGCAGTGCGGTTTGCGGTTTTTCCCTAAACCGCACCAAACCGCACCGCGAACACCCCTATTAGACCCCTCTTGCAAGAACTGACTAAAAGGGCCAGCTACCCAACCAACCTTCATAATTAAATATTGTTACTGTATAGGTAGAGCTCGTTGTGAAAGACGTATTACCGGATAATTCATGGGTAGAGCTGAAGAATGTGAACCATAAAAGTTAGCAGTCACATTGATTAAATGATGTAAAGGTTCCGGCGTATAAAGAAGACCTCACCGTTTAAGAAGTAATATGTACTTATTTGTTTATACTATGGGGCTGGTTTTTTATACTAACTCTCAAAAGCCAACGAGTCACACACTAAGCATAGCAATTTTATCAAAACATTAAATAAATTTTTATTCAACCCTATAGAATTATAAGTTTTCATTTTTTTTATTGAACAGAAAAGAAAAAGAAGAAATGAATTTATCATTTTTCGTTCCATCGCTGGATAGAATGGAAAGGCAAATAAAGGTTTATTATTCCCCGTCTCGTATGCAACAATTTACCCGGTAAGCTCTAACCGCGATAAGAGTCGTCGTTCTCATTTACAGGGTAAGATTCTCGGTCAGTGCCTTTGCTCCTACCGGGTAAGATTCTTAGTCATTGTCATATTCATCCGATAAATAAGGTAATATGACTTGATAAGCGCTTACCTGGGTAAATCGTTTGGTAAACGGCCCCTTAGAGACGACCAAATAGGCCCAGACCGGTCTGGGACCGACGGAGAACCGGAATGGGGACCGACCCAGAACCAATGGTGACGGGGACCGGTTCGAAGTAAAGGAACCGGTTACGATTTATATGAATTTTCACGGTCCAGCATGGGACCAGTTATACATAAGCCCAATTTTTTTTTTAAAAGTTTTTATAAATTATATCAAAATTTTCACGGTGTCGCGCTCTCATTTGTCCTCACGTTCACAACCGAATTTTAGTTCTCATTTGAAGTTTCCTCTCTCTCTCTCTCTCTATATATATATATATAGGTAGGTAGGTTTAAATGAGAACTGGTTGTGAACGTGGGGACAAATGAGAGTGCGACACGTGTCATAGTCAGACTGAATAATCAAAAGAAATATTCAGACTGAATAAAACTGAATATAGTGTTTATTCAGTCTGAATAATGTTTAAGCATTATTCATACTGAATAAACACTATTTTCAGTTTTATTCAGTCTGGATATTTTCTTTGATTATTCAGTCTGAATAATCTACATTCAGACAGGTGTCGCACTCTCATTTGTCCTCACGTTCACAACCAAATTTGAGTTCGCATTTGAACTTTCCTCTCTCTCTCTCTCTCTCTCTATATATATATATATATATATATATAATTCACAAAAGCATTGATATATGCATTGGTCATTCTCTCTCTCTCTCTCTCTCTCTCTCTCTCTCTCTCTTTCTATATATATATATATATAATTCACAAAAACAAATTAATATATATACATTGGTCACTTGAATCACACCTTTTTTTTCGTTATAGCTAATTCCCTTTTTAGTCAAAGACTCCCCGTACATGTACAACAAGCCTTAATTTGGGTTTTTACTTGTAACCGATGTACACGTATATACATATAATATATACACATACACTAAGGGGGTGTTTGGATTGGCTTATTTAAAACAACTTTATGCTTTTTATAAAAAGTGTTTATTAACTTATGTGGTACCACACCGGAATTTTAAAAAAAGTGTTTGGATAAGCTTATGGTGGTTCCACACCGGAATAAGTCAATAAGTTGTTTTTTTAGTGTGTGACAAAAAAATGCTTATACATGTAAAATGGCCAAAAATGCTAATAAATCATAAGTTGTTTTTGATAAGTCACATACTTTTAACTTATCAAAAACTCCTTTTTTCACCGGTAGGGAACCGGTATAATCACTTTTTATCTTCTCCCATACAAACACTCAAATATACTTTTTACCGGTTTCACACCAGTATAGGTTAATAAGTTGTTTTGATAAGCTAAAACAAACACCCCGTAACACTACATCATAGATCCCATCAAGTTCTTGACATTAATCTGGCAATTAAGTTATCACTTGGCTAGATCCCATATCATATGTATGTATAGAGGCTGAGTCAAATACAAACTAGTTGAAGGGTACAAACTGGTTCAAACCAATATAAAAATAATTTTTTCATATTTTTTTTCATCAAATGCTATGATTTAAGATATTATTGCACATATGTTTGTTTCACCTTGTGAAAAAATTACATGTGAAATTTTTACATTATGAAACAAAAAAATGTGAAACTTTTTCATAAAAAAATATACGAGAAACTTTCAACTTATGAAAACAAATACATGTGAAACTTTTACATTATGAAACGAACATATGTTTAATAAAATCTTAAATCATAGCATTTGATGAAAAAAAATTATTTTTATATTGATTTGAACCAGTTTGCATAGTTTGTACCCTACAACTGATTTGTATTTGAACTCCCCCCCCTCTCTCTCTATATATATATATATAATATCTATATATATATTAGGAGGGTCTACAAGACTAGATCGAGTACACTTGCTACATATATATATATATGTAACAAGTGTACTCGATCTAGTCTTGTAGACCCTCCTAATCGATGTAGGGAGAGTTCGAGAGTTCACAAGGCTCTTTTTCGATCTTTAGAAACGAACGAAACGATCTTGAAGGATGCCCGGAAGTTGGCATCGAAAGGGTTGCAATAGAGGTCGAATAACAAGTCGATCAAGGAAGCAAGGACGAAAGCCCTTCCCAAGCGGGTTGAGCCGCTTGGAAGCCCGCCTAATTTTCTGCTTGTTTTCAACAAAACGGGTGAGAAAGCGAGTAAGAAGGCGGGTTCACCCACCTAGCCCACTGTTTTCGTCCAGACGGGTTGGAAGGTGGGTTAGGCTGCATTGCCACCCGCCTACTTCACTGTTTGGTGTTTCATTCCAGCATCTTTCACGTGCCCATATCCATGCATGCCATCACCATGTTTCCTATGTCTACATGATTCCTTATCTCATTTGTTTTTTTTTTCTTTGATTAGTTTATAATTATCTTTTATTAGTTAATTGTTATTAGTCGATTAGGATTAGTTTTAAACTTATGTTTAATAGTTATCTTTAGTTCTAGTTTAGATTATAAATAGGGTTTGAGTTCTTCTTTGTTATTTACATTATCAATCAATAATATTTCTTTCTCTTTGAGAGTATTTCAAGTTTTCTCGTTATTCCGTTAGTTCTTACGCTTGTAAGATCTATTATCTTTTGGGTTTGACGTTTGTCGATCCATTCCGCGTTTTCCTACTGCGTCAGTTGGTATCAGAGCACATAATCCCTGTCTCTTTTTCAACCTAGCGATGGGAGATAATTAACCCATCACCCCGAGCAGATCTTGAAGGTATCACCACCGCTTTCAATAACGCTCTCACCAACTTCACCACCACCACCACCACCTTCACCAATCAAATCGGCGCGTTAGTCGACAATCGATGGAGAAGAGGCAGGCACCCAGGTCACCACCGATCACCACGTGGTGGCCGACCAAACCCAACCGTCGGTTCCAGTTCTTAATCTGAAGCCCAGGAGGAAGCTGATCCACCCCGAAGAGACCCCGATTACCGGATGAAGGCCGATATCCCATACTTCTATGGAACCATGGGCATAGAAGAATTTTTAAACTGGAAAATTAAGGTCGATCGATTTTTCGATATCGTAGAGATCCCGAAAGACAAGCAAATAAAGATGTTTGCTTAGCGGTTAAAGAGCATCACATCCGTATGGTGGGACAAACTAGTAGCCTAACGACAAAGGCAACAAAAGGGCCCGGTACGTTCATGGAGGAGGATGAAGCAACTAAAGGCGGAACCATTCCTAACGGTCAAGGTTCCACACGGCGATATCTACAACCATGCCATGGATTCGATTTCTCTCACAAGCACACGACCATCCATTCATGAGGAGACACCGGAAAAAAACGATATCTTATCCCACGAAATTGAAGAAAAGGTTGTTCCCTTCGTAATGGAATCACTTCGAGAAATGCGTATTAACCCTGAAAAATCGACAACAGATTTTGAGCCAACAATTGAAGCACCCGGAGTCGAAGAATCCGACACTGAAGCACCCGTAGGCGAGCCAATTGATGATACCCCCGTTATTCCAACACCAGTTATCGGTCTTGAAAAGTATAATGGTATAGAGGGTATGAGAATCAGTGATTTGTTTTATTGAACAATAGTGGGTATTTATACAGAGAATACAATACAATAGATGGAAAGGATAAATGATTGCCTATGATTATGCACAATTACAATCAATTACGTAATTATAGAAATACATATTAAATGGAATTTGTAGTAGACTTTCCTTTTCCTTGTGATATTGATTGATCCGTAATACGCCCCCGCAAGATGGAGGATCCGTTGGAGACTCCAATCTTGGAGCGAAGATGAAGAAAGGGTCCTCGTCTAAGTGCTTTTGTGAGGACATCAGCAAGTTGGTCTGCTGAATGGACATGTTGGACTCGGAGAGACCCATCGGCAACTTTTTCACGCACGAAGTGATAATCCAAGGCAACGTGTTTCATGCGTGAATGGTATATCGGATTTGCGCAAACATAAGTGGCGCCGGCATTGTCACAAAACAGGGTAGGAGGCCCTGAAATGCGTATGCCTAGGTCAAGAAGAAGATTTTGCACCCAAGACAATTCTGCTGCTGCATTTGCCAAGGCTTTGTATTCAGCCTCAGTTGAGGAGCGAGACACCGATTTTTGGCGCGCCGATCGCCAAGAGATAATGTTGGACCCAAGATATAGTATGTAAGCGGTAGTAGATCGACCGTAATTGGAAATACCGCCCCAATCAGAATCTGAGAATGCTTTAAGGTGAAGTGGAGAACCACAGTTGAGGTGCAAACCGTGATGGATGGTTACTTTTAAGTAACGTAGTACTCTTTTTAATGCTTGCCAATGTAGTTGACTTGGCAAGTGCATGAATTGAGATAGCTTATTAACCGTGAAGGATACGTCCGGGCGAGTGAATGCTAGGTATTGTAGAGCACCTACTAGTTGGCGGTAGGGTGTGGGATCAACCCCGGGTGAACCGTCGTTGTGAGATAGTGGATCGGAAGAATGTAGAGGGGTGGCAACCATTTTGCACCATCCATTTTGAACTTGGTCAGTAGGTTTTGTATATGGTGGTGTTGAGATAGGAACAAACCATTTGAAATAGGAATAACCTCTATACCAAGGAAGTGATGTAGCATGCCAAGATCTTTAATAGAGAACTTTTGTGCCAAAGCATCAATGATCTTTTGAAGAAAATGGTTGTTGTTTCCTGTCATGACAATATCATCCACATAGACTAGAAAATAGCAAGTTATGAAGTTGTCATGGTTATAAATGAATAATGAGGGGTCTGCTCGTGATTTTTGGAAATCAAGATTGAGAAGAAATTTTGTAAGTTCAAGATACCAAGTACATGATGCTTGTTTTAATCCGTAAAGGGATTTGTGAAGTTTGCAAACATGATTTGGTAAATCTGGGTGGACATACCCTGGAGGTTGGGTCATGTAAACTTCTTCTTGTAAGTGACCATGCAAAAATGCATTGTTAACGTCAAGTTGTCTTAAGTTCCAATTATTGGACAATACGGTACGAATAGTTACCGGCTTTGTGACGGGACTAAATGTGTCAAAGTAGTCTTTGCCATACTGTTGATGAAACCCTTTGGCGACTAGGCGTGCCTTATATTTATCAATTGAGCTGTCCGGTTTGCATTTGATTCGAAAAACCCATTTGCAACCAATAGGTTTGTGTGATGGAGGAGGTACAAGATCCCATGTGGAATTCTTGATTAGGGCATTGAACTCAAGATCCATTGCACGTATGCACATGTGGCAATTTGTCCCGTATGCACATGTGAATACAAGTAATTCCTAAGCAATTTGTCCGGTATGCACACGTGCATAAAAACCAAAAACCAGTTTCAATTCCTTACATGTGCATATTGTCCAAATAAATAGTTATCAAAATGTTCCTGAGTTTTCTTTTGAAGTTTTCCTTGAACCTCCCTCTGTATATACATATACATACAAAGTTGTACATACATGCAAGGTTGGGTTCCAATAGAAGATCAAAATTTTGTGGGAAGTGTAGGAAACACTTTGTTAGCAAAGATTCTTGTAAGTTAACATGCGGGTAATATATGTTAACATTTCATTATAAGGTATGTTAATATATTTTTACTTATGATAACATTTCGATGTTAGCATATGTTGGTGTCCATATGAACATGTATTATGATGCTTAACTTATGTGAACCTCTGCTAACAAAGTGTTCCTTATACTCTTCGTACAAAATTTTGATTTCCTACACTATCCCAATTATATAACCTATATATGCATATATATATATAGACACACATATGTGCTTTGTGTGTTGGAACCTTCCCCCTTTTTGTAAGGACTCTTTTAAGAAGAAAATTAAAGTGGCTTCATATATTCTAACGTTATCAGTAACTTATGCATGATGTAAAGAAAACATACCACGGGTTTGAGCAGCTCTTCAATGATTTCTTGTGCTTGTCTCAAACGTACATCGATGATATTTGCAGACATTTCTGCTTCAATTAAGATGTGTAGTGGTTCGTTAAGGTGCTCGTAGCCTGGTCTTCCCCTCAAACTCTCCTCCTTTCAAATGCACAAAAAGCAAAATTAATCAACACTAGAAAATATACAGAGTTAATACCATCAGACCAAGTTATCACTACATATATGTGATTATGTGAATCTATAAACAAAGAAAGTTCAATTAGAAAAAATCATAAAGATTTTTTGAACTAACGAACCAAATATTCATTATGAATATACATAGAATTTCATGAATATTCATTATGAATATCATGAATCTTCATAATGAATATCATGAATCTTCATCATGAATATTTGGTTCTCACGGTTCTTCAAATACTTGTGGCTCTCATATGAATCCGCCCACTGTATGCAAACAATTTCTAAAAGATCCGACTTGTTTTATTCATTTATACAATTTTTATTTTAGGGAGAGTAGTTTTTACCTTGTCAGGGTCTTTTATGGAACCCCTTCCTCTAATGAAGACACGACATCCGGTAGAAGCTTCGACTCGCTTTAAAGAATTGCCTCGAGGACCTAGAAGCCGACCGACAAAGTTGAACTGAAGAACACAACCAAAAAATTTAATAAATTTTTAGAAAAAAAAAACCGACAGTTAAAAAAAATCTTAAAAGGCTTTCAGGGGGTTTAACGTACATTAGGAAAGCTGTCAACAGGTATATCCAAGCGCAAAACTCTTTTCGTATTGAAGGAACTTGGGCTTGCCGGTGCTGCATTCCAATGATCAATCGGCAATCCTTGTGGCCCACCAAATTGCTGTGACTATAATCAAAAGAAAAAACCAACCATAAATCTAAAGGCCTGTCTGTTAACAGCTGAATGAGCTTAATGGGACTCGTAGATTATTCATTAAGCTATACATGACTGTTTGGTGGTGGCTTAATGATAGATTTTATGCAGAAAGCCAAAAATTCTCCAAACATGCCTTTCCCAAATAAAAAGCACGCTCCTTTTCCATCTATTAAAAACCCTCCCAGTCTATACAAATAAATTAATCCACACAGTCAGCTTTATCCATACAGAACTTAATAGAAAACCAACCAAACAGCCGCAAATATTGTATCTTGGAAGCGGACAAGCCAGGCATGTACTTCAGAATCGTAAATATTGAGCAAAGAAGAAAAATGAAGAACATTGATTTAGGCCAAATGGGGTAAAATTTTATATTCTTGATTAAGCCAAAGACGGTAAAAAGCTATAAAATTTCAAACTTTTTAAGTTTATATCTCCCCTCTCTATCCTCTCTCATACATATGGTTTCTTGAAAAAAATCTTTTTTTTTCTAAAGAAACAACATTTATCCAATATCCATAAATCTAGACTCAAAATACATCCTTAAAGATAATGAAATATAAGTCAAAAAGTCTAGAAATTGCTTAATAACTCACCTCATGCTGAAGAGGACTCCAACCAGCATTTCCATTCCAACGACTTAATCCTTTAGCGGCAACTTCAGGCATAATATCTATTGGATTCAGAGGACTCGGGCTTCCACGTTGCAATCTGTCATAATCGTTAAACCCTTGATTTGGTATCATCCCTGAAGCCCTTAATATCTCTGTTAATCAAATAAGAGTAATACCAATTAATCATTTTTTAGTAAGTTATAAATATCATTTTCAATAAGAAAGAAGGTTAGTTGTTCAAATCATAAGTAGTTCAGCACATCAAAAAATCAACTTATTTGATCAAATCTGTGTGTCTGATTGATAGTTTTAATTTTCACTACAAACCCAAATGCAGAAAATAGTTTAAGCCCTTATGGGCTCTAAACAAGATACTGAATAGAGTCTGTATCTCCTTTTACTAAAAGTGTCATGCCATTAAGACGGTCTAGCTTATCGTCATTCCTTAAATAGCAATATACTTGAATCATTTTAGCACCTCTACAGCTAGCAAATTATCGCTATTATAACATTGGTTAAATCGTCATCATTAGTATTTACGAAAACCACTTGCATCATCCGAACAACATTGTACAACTTCATCGTACGGTATCAACAAAAATAGAGAATAATTTTAAGAAATTTATCAATTTCAAGAAAATGCCTTGTTTGGCATCCAAAATTTTGTTTTAGGAACTCCCTAATTCGACTATAATCCACCACACAAATCATAATCAAATCATTTTGAGGGATAGAATCGGTATACATTCAATTCGAATTCGTGAAATCACCCAAAGCAACAAACCACCAATTGATATAATTATATAAAAAAATATCTTTAAAATCATCATCTAAAGTCAAAATGTATGCTTTAAAATCAAGATTCATCAACACGAAAGTGAAAGAAAAACAAAAAATCATTAAAACACCAAACAGATTAAACATACCCAGAAATCAAATTTCAAATTACAAACTAGATCCAAGTAATGAGAAAAAGTATTAAACCTTGATTCAACAATCTACTGCAAATAGGAAGAACTTGCACAAAAGGAGCCAACTTCTTTTTTTCTTCCAATAGGGCCGCCGCTGACGGAAGGCAGAATAGAGGGGGAGTTGGAGAAAACAAGCCTTGATGGTCTGTTGTGCAGTGAACCCTGAAGAAGAAGAAGAGAGAGAGAGAGGGGCGCACAGAGAGAAAACGAAAGAAAAAGAAAAAGAAAAATCAAATTAGAAAAAAAAATAAGATGGAAAATCGAGTGGCTTCTTTTAAAGTTGAATTTACATTATTACAAATTTTGGTTTGTAATAATGAACTTATACTTTTGGTTTGGATCTTGGGTTGTGTACTATGAACTTTCAATTGTTACAAGTGAACTCCTAGACATGTTGTAGGGACTGTTTTGGTTGGTTTTTCATTAATTCCTGTATGTCTGAATTAATCTGTCTATATAAATTGGGAATTTTTGTTTGGATAGGTTTTCTCATAGATGGAACAAAGATGTCTTTTAATTGAGAATGACAGGCTTTGAAAAAAACTTGGCTTTTTGCATAAAGCTCTCCCTAGAAGCTTACTATATAACTCACTTTCTATATCATTAACCCACTACCAAATAGTCATGTCTAGCTGACCGAATAAGTTGAGTCTCATTAAGCTCATTAAGTTGCTAACAAACAGGCTCATAATGTTTTTGTTTAGGGATCATGTGTGTAGCCTTTTTTTGTTTATCATTTAGTATGTCGTAGTTGAGGATGATAGGATATACTTGATATCAGTATTGATTTGAATATCTCATTATGTGTGTGATATTTGGATCCCCAGTAAATTCTTCTCATTTTTGGTAAGCATCAAACATGTAAACCAAATGTGAAAAATGTCCTTGAGATTTGAGAATAACCATAAATGATGAAATGATGATGTGGTAATAAGAGAACTTGGTTAATGGAGCATGAAAATTTTCACACGTTTACTAAATCAATATATATATATATATATATAAAGGAAGATAGTAATAAGAGGATTAATGAGAGAATTTTTAAGAGGTTTATCTTTTTTTTAATAATTTTGAATTAATTTTAAATTATAATTTTTCATTAATCAATATATATATATAAAAAAAGATAGTAATAAGAGGATTAATGAGAGAATTTTTAAAAGGTTTATCTTTTTTCTCATAATTTTGAATTAATTTTAAATTATAATTTTTCATTAAATGTCATTCATTAATTACTAGACTCTTCATTTCTAATTTAAGTTATAAAAACCAATATTTATTCATTTTTTATTTATATTTTTTCATAAGACAACAATATTTAATTAATATTACTTGAGTCTATTTTTTTTTATTTACTAAACTAACATCACAAAATATATATATTAAATATTTTTTTTAGCAAACTAACATAGCTAACATCGTAATTATTGTATTTGATTTTGTTAATTGATTAACAATCAATATAAATCAAAATAATATATTAAATATTCTTTTTTAATTATTGTATTTACTTTATTTAGTGGATTAACATCAATATATATATAAAGAAAGATAGTAATAAGAGGATTAATGAATGAATTTTTAAGAGTTTATCTTTTTTCTCATAATTTTGAATTAGTTTTAAATTATATTTTTTCATTAAATGTCATTCATTAATTACTAGACTCTTCATTTCTAATTTAAGTTATAAAAACCAATATTTATTCATTTTTTATTTATATTTTTTCATAAGCCGATAATATTTAATTAATGTTACTTGAGTCTATTTTTTTTATTTACTAGACTAACATCACAAAATATATATATTAAATATTTTTTTAGCAAACTAACATAGCTAACATCGTAATTATTGTATTTGATTTTGTTAGTTGATTAACATCATCAATCAATATATATATATATAAAGGAAGATAAAAAATAGAGGACTAACGAAAGGCATCCATCCTTATTTATCTTTTTTCTTAGAATTTAGATTTAATTTTTAATTAAAACTTCTCATTTAATGCATCAACTTTTCATTTTCCTCATTGTTTTAATTATTTTAAATATACAATAATTATTTTATTTAAAACTCATATGTTTAACAATCAATATAATTTTTATGGTTTTTTTAAAATTCTGATGTAAATTTATTTATTTATCATTTAATTATTTAGTTTGATTTATAATCATTTTTATTTTGTATTTTTGAATTTTTGTGGTTAGTTATTTTTACTAGTAAAGTAACAATACTTATAAATTAAATATTTATTAAATTTGATGTTTTATTTATATTTAAATAATTTATATCAATATATATATATATATAAAGGAAGATAAAAAATAGAGGACTAACGAGAGACATCCATCCTTATTTATCTTTTTTCTTAGAATTTAGATTTAATTTTTAATTAAAACTTCTCATTTAATGCTTCAACTTTTCATTTTCCTCATTGTTTTAATTATTTTAAATATACAATAATTATTTTATTTAAAACTCATATGTTTAACAATCAATATAATTTTTATGGTTTTTTTAAAATTCTGATGTAAGTTTATTTATTTATCATTTAATTATTTAGTTTGATTTATAATCATTTTTATTTTGTATTTTTGAATTTTTGTGGTTAGTTATTTTTAATAGTAAAGTAACAATACTTATAAATTAAATATTTATTAAATTTGACGTTTTATTTATATTTAAATAATTTATATTCTTAATAAAGTAACAAAAACTTATAAATTCAAATCTTTATTAAATAATTTTTTTTTATTTATTTAGTAAGGTAAATTAGTCTATTTATTTTGTGTTTGACTTTTTTATTTTTTTTTATCAACTAACAATACTTATAAATTAAAACTTTAATTAAATAACTCTTATAAATGCTTATAAATTAAAAAATTTATTAAATAAGTTTATGTATTTATTTAGTAAGGTAAATTACTTTATTTATTTTGTATTTAACTATTTTTGTTTTTTAATAAACTAAAAATTCTTATAAATCAAAACTTTAATTAAATGACTTTTATAATTTGTATAAAGGAAAATAATATGTGTAAAAAAGTTTATAAATTTTATGATCATTTAATAATATTTAAAAAAATCAATATATATATATAAAGGAAGATAAAAAATAGAGGACTAACGAGAGGCATCCATCCTTATTTATCTTTTTTCTTAGAATTTAGATTTAATTTTTAATTAAAACTTCTCATTTAATGCATCAACTTTTCATTTTCCTCATTGTTTTAATTATTTTAAATATACAATAATTATTTTATTTAAAACTCATATGTTTAACAATCAATATAATTTTTATGTTTTTTTTAAATTCTGATGTAAGTTTATTTATTTATCATTTAATTATTTAGTTTGATTTATAATCATTTTTATTTTGTATTTTTGAATTTTTGTGGTTAGTTATTTTTAATAGTAAAGTAACAATATTTATAAATTAAATATTTATTAAATTTGACGTTTTATTTATATTTAAATAATTTATATCAATATATATATATAAAGGAAGATAAAAAAATAGAGGACTAACGAGAGGCATCCATCCTTATTTATCTTTTTTCTTAGAATTTAGATTTAATTTTTAATTAAAACTTCTCATTTAATGCATCAACTTTTCATTTTTCTCATTATTTTAATTATTTTAAATATACAATAATTATTTTATTTAAAACTCATATGTTTAACAATCAATATAATTTTTATGTTTTTTTTAAATTCTGATGTAAGTTTATTTATTTATCATTTAATTATTTAGTTTGATTTATAATCATTTTTATTTTGTATTTTTGAATTTTTGTGGTTAGTTATTTTTAATAGTAAAGTAACAATACTTATAAATTAAATATTTATTAAATTTGACGTTTTATTTATATTTAAATAATTTATATTCTTAATAAAGTAACAAAAACTTATAAATTAAAATCTTTATTAAATAATTTTTTTATTTATTTAGTAAGGTAAATTAGTCTATTTATTTTGTGTTTGACTTTTTTATTTTTTTTTATCAACTAATAATACTTATAAATTAAAACTTTAATTAAATAACTCATATAAATGCTTATAAATTAAAAAATTTATTAAATAAGTTTATGTATATATTTAGTAAGGTAAATTACTTTATTTATTTAATATATATAAAGGAAGATAGTAATAAGAGGATTAATGAGAGAATTTTTAAGAGGTTTATCTTTTTTCTCATAATTTTGAATTAGTTTTTAATTATAAATTTTCATTAAATGTCATTCATTAATTACTAGACTCTTCATTTCTAATTTAAGTTATAAAAACCGATATTTATTCATTTTTTATTTATATTTTTTCATAAGACAACAATATTTAATTAATGTTACTTGAGTCTATTTTTTTTATTTACTAAACTAACATCACAAAATATATATATTAAATATTTTTTTTAGCAAACTAACATAGCTAACATCGTAATTATTGTATTTGATTTTGTTAGTTGATTAACAATCAATATAAATCAAAATAATATATTAAATATTCTTTTTTAATTATTGTATTTACTTTATTTAGTGGATTAACAATGCTTATAAATCAAAATATCAATATTAAATCAATATATATATATAAAGGAAAATAGTAATAAGAGGATTAATGAGAGAATTTTTAAGAGGTTTATCTTTTTTCTCATAATTTTGAATTAATTTTAAATTATAATTTTTCATTAAATGTCATTCATTAATTACTAGACTCTTCATTTCTAATTTAAGTTATAAAAACTAATATTTATTTATTTTTTATTTATATTTTTTCATAAGACAACAATATTTAATTAATGTTACTTGAGTCTATTTTTTTATTTACTAAACTAACATCACAAAATATATATATTAAATATTTTTTTTAGCAAACTAACATAGCTAACATCGTAATTATTGTATTTGATTTTGTTATTGATTAACAATCAATATAAATCAAAATAATATATTAAATATTCTTTTTTAATTATTATATTTACTTTATTTAGTGGATTAACAATGCTTATAACTCAAAATATCAATATTAAATATTCATTTTTGCAAACTAACATCATAAATTTAATGGACTAACAGTGGTTAAAAAGCCGTACTATAAATATTTTTTTAAATAAATTATAAACTTTCATAATTATTGTATTTAATTTTTTTAGTGGATTAACAATGAACAATGCTTATAAATCAATATAATAGATTTTTTTGGTTTTTCTTAATAAACCAACAATTTTTATAAATCATAACCATCTTTATAATCCAATATTTATGACTCAATTATTATCCATCATATAACATATAACAATTTACTCAATGAGTCAATTTATTAACACTAACTTCACATATTTGTGTTACATAAAAAAGAACCGTTACAATTTATGCCACATATACTTTTAATATAATTTATAATTACCACAATTTTGTTATATCTAATATTACTTAATCAAAATTCATTTTAACATTGAGTTAACATATTTATGTTACATAAAAAACGATCTTTAACATATAACAATTAAGCATTCATATTCAATCTTTAGAATAGTTGTATATATATATATACTACTATTCCAAAGATTGTAGCATCCTCACAATTGAAGATTTCATCTCATTTTTTTCGTATATTTTTTATTTTTTTAATATTCTAAAAATTAATTACCTTAATTGTATTTAGACTATTCATTTGCTCCTTCTTTACTTCCTTTTTAAAGTTTCACGTTTCGAAGTTTAAACCATTAAATTCAGTTGGTAGTTGGTATAGATGAAGAGGAAGGCAAGAGACACTTGATGAATAAAATGAAAGAAGTTCATGAAGTCCATTGGGATATCTCCAAATCAAAAAATTCCCAATTGGGATGATGAATACGTTCAACCACGAACATTTCAAACATGTACGTAGTCATCATCTTCTCCAAGAAAAGTAAGATCTTTCTATCCGGCTAACAAAGTTATGTAATATTTCTCTTATTTATTCATCCATTGTGATTGATTAAAGTTGAGGATTTGTGTATAAACAAGTATGGAATTAAACTTTTTTTTATTTTTTTACGTTTCAAAATTAGAACCCTTAAATTCACTTGGTAATTGGTATGGATGAAGAGGAGAGCAAGAGAAACTTGATGAATAAGCATGAAAAAGTTCATGAGGTCCATTGAGAAATCTCCAAATCAAAGAATTACCAATTGGGATGAAATACCTTCAACCACGAACATTTCGAACATGTACGTCACTATCATCTTCTCCAAGAAAAGTAAGATTCTTTTATGGGGCTAATAAGTTTATTTAATTTTTCTGTTATTTACTTCTTCATTCTGATTGATTAAAGTTTAGGATTTGTGTATAACAAAAGAATGGAATTAAACTCTTTATCAAATGTTGAATTAATTTGTTAGAGTTTTTTAAACATAAATTTTCTTTCTAAGCATATGAATCGCATTTTTATCTCAATTTTTTTTTATTAATGTAATTATTAACAAATATTCAATTAATTAAACTATCCATCTTATTAGTTGCACTCAAATTTCTTTCTTACTTTTATTACAATAACTTTATTTTTTTATCTACATAATAATAAATATTAAGTTAATTAAACTATTCATCTTCTTTAGTTACATTCAAATTCATTTATTATATACTATTATTTACATAGAATTATATATTTTTAATATAATTAAATGATCATTATCAGATATTATTGTTTAAATAACATTTTTATATTATTTAAAAAACAATATGATTACTAAATGACCAGTCACAAAAATTTCAATAACTTTCTTTACGACATTTTCAATTAACCACTCAAAAAAATAATTTAAAATCGAGGCTCTTTCTTCTCCAAGCCACCATTATAACACTAAAAAGTAAAAGTTATGGAGGTGATCAAACTTGGTTTTTATATTTGGAGATCAAAGTGTTGGTCACCGTATTTTAAATATTAATATTATATTGATATTGATTAATATGTTAATATTTGGTATTTATGTTAGTAGTGTATTTATTTTTTGTTTTTAAATTATAAATTACATTTAAGTAATTTAAATTTATATTATAAAAATCAAAAGATTAACAAAAATGTGAATAATTTTGCTACAAGATTGATTATTAAAATTTAAAGATACATATATAAAATATTTATAAAATAATGAACATTTAATACAATAAAATATTGTAACTAAAAATTTAAAAATGACATAATGAATATTTAAGAAAATAAAATATCGTAACTAAAAATTTAAAACTGACATGATTGGATATTTAATATAATACTTATAATTAAATATATTACTTCCTTTTGATTTAAAAATACTTCATTAAATAGATTATGTTAAGGATCAATTAACATTTAACGATATTTATTAACGATCATATAAAATTTAAATCAATATATAGAATTAAAAAACTTAAAATGAATATATAAATAAAAATAAAAATAGAAATAGAAATCAAATTAGAATGACACTTTCCATTTTTATAGGAATTTTTGTACCGGAAACAATAGTATCTCCAATTATAGCTTCCGAGATGTAAAATATATCTCTTCTCACCATCCCTATAGTGTATGAGACAAATTTATGCATTTCGATTTGGGTCGTATTCTATAGTTACGATTCTACCATATATGTATTTTTCATTCCGTCGAAATTTTGTTTTACGATATAGACACTTATGACCCCCCCGCCATGTCCTGCGATGATGATTCCATTACGACGTTTATCACAATGATGTTGTCGATAGATCAAATTATTTGGTGGATTGGATTTAACTTGATTGTCTATGATTCCATTGCGTAAAATTGTATCGCTACCGCGCAACGCGCGGTGACCACACTAGTAACAAATTAAGTAGAGAGAACGTTATGTGGAATGTCATTCCTTTCAAGCGACAAAGACCCATTTGGATACAACATTCTATTCAAAGAGCTTGAAATGAGAGTGTTTGCATTGTGTAAAATTAGCAGAATTGCTTAAAGCAAGGTTATTCTTAGCTCAAAAGGTGCAACTACCTTTTTTAGCAAAGATTTGGTATTAAGTACTGTAAATAACCAATTTCTTTTTGATTTTACCAAAATGACCAAAATACAATCGAAGTACATATCGAAATACACCTCAGATCGAGTGGAAGTGAAAAACACCCAAAACGACGTTGTTTTGAATTAAAAGCCTCCGCCAAATACTTAATACCTCCGCCACATGGCGGTGGGGCCCAAAACGACGTTTTTTGTCTGTATCCCTGAACCATATAGCTACCTCCGCCACACCGTTGAATACCTCTGCCATGGCGGAGGGGACCCAAAACGACGTTGTTTTGGGCCCTTTTTTTGCTTGGAAACCCTAATCCATCGAACCCTAAAACCCTTATATACCACAACCGCCCCCACCCCCACCCCACACGGCTGTAAATTGCACTCCATTTTCTTTTCCTCTTGCTTTGTTCTTGCTCACACACCAAAAATTGGGACCACTTCAATATTTTAAGGTCTTGATTACCTAACCAAAGGAGGAGTCAACCACCACGTGCTTGTCATATCAAATAACTCAAGACGTTTATGAAATGGTTAGTTCAAAACCCGCACTTTATTTAAATGTTTACAATTTACATTTATATTATTATGTTTGTCCATTTTTAGGACCACCACGTGTGTTTTGAAACGAAAAAATGGTTATTTTTGTTCATTACAATGTAAATATAAATTATTTATAACACGTGTAATGCATTTTTAAACAAAGATTGTGAATAGTTTAATAAAGACTTGTAAATAATTATAATTTTAGTAACCGTTTATTAAAATATTATTTAGAAATAATAGAAATTTTAACTGTTGTATGTTATGCGTGATTTTATCGGTTGTATGTTTGTAATATGTTATAAGGTTGTTGTAAATCGCTAAGCTTATGTTGAAAATATTTATTTTCAACTTCCAAAAAAAAGTTCCAAAAAAATAACTCCAAATTTTTCCCTTTTTTAAAAGTTAAAAAAATTAATAGTTAAATGGAAATAAATTTATATAAAAATAATGATTATTACGTTTAACCTAACGGAAAAAGGACTAATTTTGTAAAAAACTTAACAGAAGCAGAGTTAACAGAACTAACGGAAAAAGGACTAATTTTGTAAAAACCTCAACAGAAAATATAACACTAACGGATTTAACAGAACTAGCGGAAAAATGACTAATTTTGAAAAAAAAACTTAACAGAAAATATAACCCTAACGGAGTTAACAGAACTAACAGAAAAAGGACTAACTTTGTAAAAAACTTAACAGAAAAGATAACCCTAATGGAGTTAACAGAACTTACGGAAAAAGGACTAACTTTGTAAAAAGCTTAACAGAAAAGATAACCCTAACGGAGTTAACAGGACAAAGGGAAAAAGGATTAAGTTTGTAAAAAACTTAACAGAAAAAATCACCCTAACGGAGTTAACAGAACTAATGGAAAAAGGACTAACTTTGTAAAAAACTTAACAGAAAAGATAACCCTAACGGAGTTAACAAAACTAACGGAAAAAGGACTAAGTTTGTAAAAGACTTAACAGAAAAGATAACCCTAACGGAGTTAACAAAACTAACGGAAAAAGGACTAAGTTTGTAAAAAACTTAACAGAAAAGATAACCCTAACAGAGTTAATAGAACTAACGGAAAAAGGACTAACTTTGTAAAAAACTTAACAGAAAATATAACCCTAACAGAGTTAACAGAACTAACGGAAAAAGGACTAACTTTGTAAAAAACTTAACAGAAAAGATAACCCTAACGGAGTTAACAGAACTAACGGAAAAATGACTAACTTTGTAAAAAACTTAACAGAAAAGATAACCCTAACGGAGTTAACAGAACTAACGAAAAAAGGACTAACTTTGTAAAAACCTTATCAGAAAAGATAACCTTAACGGAGTTAACAGAACTAACGGAAAAAGGACTAATTTTGTAAAAAAACTTAACAGAAAATATAACCCTAACGGAATTAACAGAACGAACGGAAAAAGGACTAATTTTGTAAAAAAACTTAACAGAAAATATAACCCTAACGGAGTCAACAGAACTAACGGAAAAAGGACTAAGTTTGTAAAAAACTTAACAGAAAAGATAACCCTAACGGAGTCAACAGAACTAACGAAAAAGGACTAATTTTGTAAAAAACTTAACAGAAAATATAACCCTGATGGAGTTAACAGAACTAACGGAAAAAGGACTAATTTTTTAAAAAACTTAACAGAAAAGATTACCCTAACCAAGTTAACAGAACTAACGGAAAAAGGAAGAAGTTTGTAAAAAACTTAACAAAAAGATAACCCTAACGGAGTTAACAGAACTAACGGAAAAAGGACTAAGTTTGTAAAAAACTTAACAGAAAAGATAACCCTAACGGAGTTGACAGAACTAACGGAAAAATAACTAACTTTGTAAAAAACCCTAACGGAAGTGACCGAAACTGTCATTATGTAAAACTTCAAATTCCAGGTACTAAAGCCGTCAAAACAAAAAGTTGAACTTTCTATATTATAACACTAATTTGTTTTTGATAACTAATATTTATTATTGCAACTTTTTGAATGATTATCTTGTTAAATATTAGTTTTTTTAAATGAACAAACTTTACATAAACATTTTTTTGAAGAAATTTGTTATTAGGGAAAAAAAAAACACAACGAACAATCATATTTTCAATGATTAAGTCTTAAAACCATTTTTTTGAATGAAAAAATATTAAACTTTAGCATTTTGAATGATTAAGTTATTAAACATTAATTTCAATGAAATAAACCATCAAACTTTAAAATGAGTTGCTTACATTCGTTTAACCCAAAGAAAAAATTAAAAACCAAATTTGAAAGTTTTAAACAAAGAAACAAAACTTAAATAATTTTTATCGTTATTAGTCACTTAAAAAGGACTATAATTGACATGGAATTTTAAAAATATTTATGCAGGCCGCCGACGACAGTGTAGCTTCGTTGAATGTGAGGGCAAAGATATCCCTCATGCAAGATATTAAGAGTAAATTATCCCATAATAGGGCGGCCATATTCAGGGAAACCTGTTTTGGTCGATGGTTGGATCTCTCTGATACTTCTGCCGATCCTGTGTTACTTTACACATTTTTTGAGAGGCAGACCTTCCCCGCTAATGGTACGATCGATGAGATGTATTTCCAGATCGGACCACATACGCTTCTTTTTGGTCGTGAGGATTTCTGTCTGGTTACGGGGCTTCTGTTTGGAAGGGCTCCGAACGATCCTGCTGATAGTGATGGTTTCTTTAGCAGGATGTTTGGTGATGGCACACCTAAGTTGGATCTGGTGCTGGAAAAGTATAATCACATTGAGATTGAGAATGACAATTTGGATGACAACGATGCAGTGCGGGTGTGTTTGATTTTGGTGGTTGATATGTTTTTTCTTGGCCACGGGAACAATGTGAGAGTTTCTGATCTGGTGATTAAGGCGATAGATAACTTGGAGGTTTGGAACAGTTATCCATGGGGGAGTTTTATTTGGCGTTATACGATCGGACAAAATGTATAACTGTCTACATACAGGAAAATGGACAGCGGGGAGCAAAAAACTGACGGTTCATGGGTTCTTATATGCGTTGAAGGTTATTTTAATTGCCGCTTCCGCTGCCTCATTTGGAACATAGGTTGGAATGATTTCCCCGGCCACCAACGATTCTATGTTTTTACAAACCCATACACCACAATCTCCATAGCGTCCAGACTGTTGTGATGCGCGATCATCGTGTTTCCAACTGAAGGATTTGCTACCCCGATATTTAAATTGTTGGGTCACCGATGATTTGGTGATGAACCTTCTCTATTATTTGTTTGATCTTTTACAAGGTCTTTTGAAGGTTTGAAATATGCTTCAAGTATTGAAAAGTCAAAGACTATTCAATCAAGAGTTGTACATCATAAAAGTGGAATTTTGGATGTATCAACTAACTTCAATATTCAGATCATTTTGCCAAAGTCAAGATTGGGTCACCAATATAGTGGGTCACCGATGGTACACTCAAAAGTCATCAAAAGTACTAAGGACATCAAACAAGATGAGGTCATCAAATTTGATGTCATGGTCACCGACACTATAATCTTGGTCACCGAAATTGCATGTATATTTTCTAAGGCTGTGATATCAAGACACAAGTTCAAGGGTGTACACTTCAACCTTTAGTGAAAGATGAAGTTTATCAAGCAAAGTGTACACTTATCATTTCCAGCCTTACAAGGTATCCACTGATGTGATACATAGTTTGATGTATCACTTAGCAATTTCAAAGAGATAAGTTCTTGACTCACATCAATTACAAGACACGTGAGCAGCAAGAACTTGGGCATCAAGCCTTAAATAAAGACATTCTCTTTTATTCTTATAAAAGGAATATTTGTCTTTTAGCTAAAAGGTTTGATGGGACTTCACAGAGCATGAAGAAAAGAAGATAAAGTTATCTGACATTACGTGCTACAAGGAATGGTTCATCCATTATTCTAGTACAAAGAAAGTGGTCTCTTTCTTTTGTCCAGCAGATAAACTTCCAGCTAATGAAACCTTGACAGCTGTCCACATGCATCCCATGCATGGGCACTATAAAAGGAGATGAAGTCCTTCCCAGAAATCTCACGCTTTCAACAAATCTTCAAAGTGATTATTTGTGTGACTGTGGCAAAGCTGTGTGCTATAACAGTATTGGTTTAACTTCTTAGTGTATAAGTTAATTACTGTTATCTGTGTGTTTAGTTTGATAGAATAGTGTGCCTGTTCTTTTCCGCATCAAACTACCTGTGTGTAAATTTTTAATATTTATATTAAAAAATTTAAAAAGAGTATATTCTGTGTGTTTTATATTCAACCCCCCCTTCTACAAAACCCTCTCTTAGTTAGCCATCTCTCCTTGGGGACTAACAAGTGGTATCAAAGCAGTTGGTTTAATTCAATAAACCAGATCTGTGATGGCTACTACCTCAAATGTTGATGGTACCTTGCAGACCTCTTCCAGTAATACATATGATTTAGGATCCTTGGCCAAACCTCCAAGGTTCAACCCAAGTAACTTTGGGTTATGGAAAAATCACATGTTATTATTCTTGGAAGGGATCGATTGCAGGTATCCCAACATTCTCAGTGAGAGACCTATTGTTCCTAAAATATGGGCTCGCTTTGGCCCTCAAAAGGACGCTGAAGGAAAGGACATAGAGTCAGATGATGAAAGAAGTGAGAAAACTGGTAGATATATCATCAAACCTTCAAACAAATTTAGTGAAGATGATAAAAGCCTAGTTGCTTTAGACACTAAACTCAAATCTGCTCTTGCTGTATCCCTTCCTGATGAAGTGTATCACTCTCTTCTTAACCTTCCCACTGCTAAAGAAATGTGGGATACTTTGAGTGTCTTATATGAAGGCACCAAAGAAGTCAAGAAATCTAACAGGATCTGTCTTGTTAGAAAGTATGAACTCTTCTCCCATGAAAAAGGAGAATCTCTTTCTACCTACTTTAATCGTTTTAACTGTCTTCTCAATGATCTCAAAGTTCTTGGACGAGTTTATGATAATGAAGAAGTTCTCTGCAAGTTCATGGATTGTCTCCCAGACTTTTGGGAAACTATCTGTACTTGCATCAAGCAAACCAAGGACTTAGAAATAATGCCTTTAACTGCTCTCTATGGAACTCTTCTTCACTATGAACAAACTAAGAACCAGAGAAAATCTCTTAAAAAGGATATCAAATCTTCTTCTGTTTCTTTGATAGGTGATTCAAAATCTTCTTCTTGTATTCCTAGAATCACCTATCCTTCTTCTGATTCTGAAAAAGATATTAAGGAAGACTCTTTTCATCTGTCAGATGCATACTATAGTCATTGATGATGAAGGAGAAGAATCGACCATTGACATACTTTCGATAGTATGGCAATGCTTGCTGGAAACCTTAAGAATAAAAGATTTTCTTCAAACCGCTCCAAATTTAATAGAAAACCTTTTTCTCAAAAATCCTCTTCTGATTAAGCAAATGAAGAATGCTTCAATTGTGGAAAGAAAGGTCATTTTGCTTCTGAGTGCAGATCAAAAGCTTCCTCTTCTCTCAAACCTTCTTCTTCTTATGGCCATGACTTCTCAAAATCAGCTTCTAGGAAGCATGAAGAGAGAAATAGCCAATCCTCTAAAGAAAATTCTGAATCAAAAGAAACCTCCAGGTATAAGAAGTACAAAGCCAAATACAAGAGGAAAAGAAAGAAACCAAAGTAAAAATAAAACTTTGGTTGCTGAGGCTCATTGCTGGGAGGATGAGCAAACCTCTGAGAGTGAGAGTGAGTATGTCACTAAATGCCTCATGGCCAAAGTCGATGAGCTGGAAGACATGGAAAAGTCACTCTACACTACCCTTGTATCCGCCGAGGATCCACTTCGTGAACAAAGCCTCGTGTACATCCTTTTACCTTTCTCTCTGATGATCAAAAGGCTGATGCCTTTGATTCTTTAACTGTTGACTTCTGTGACTTAAAGATTCAAAAGAAAAAGGCTGATATGCATATAAAATGTCTAAATGATCAACTCCTCTCCTGCTTTTCCAAACTAAAAGATTTTGATAAAATGAAAGCTGATCTAGAAAACCTAAGGTATTTAAACGACAGCCTTTCTGAGGAAAAATCAAAAATCTCTTCCACTCTTGAAAAGGAACAAGAGGTTCTGTCTAAATGGACTAAATCCTCTAAGAATCTTGAAAGGATTCTTCAAGATCAAATCTCTAGCAAGGATAAGTCTGGCCTTGGTTATGGAAAAGATGTTCCTCAACCTTTCGACCTTCCACTTCCTTCTTCTGAGTGTCAAGGTTTTCCTGCTGGTTTCCTTTCCGATGACGATGATGATCTCTTCGGTTACTCATCTGAGGATTCTACCTCCGTTCACTCTATAGATCTACTTGACATGCTCAAAGTAGAATCTAGTTCCAAGAAGTTTGGAGTCTTTGTTAAAGCTAAAGAAATCTCTTCTGAGTCTTCAAAAGTTTCAACTCTTCCAAGCTCTTCTTCTTCTCCCAAACCTATCCAAAGACTTTTAAACTCTTTAAGTCTGCATGAGTCAAGGTACTCCCAGGAGCAGCCATCTGGTGTTGCTGAGTATCCCTCTCCAAAAATATTTTCTCCTCAAAAGAAAATTTTTTCTAAATCAAATTTTTCATCTAAAAGGAAATCTCAAATAGTTACTGATTTTTTCCTCGGTCAGTGAACTTGAAAAAATCAAGAAATCCTGGTAAAGGTATCCTTGGACCAAGACCAGGTGTCGGTCACCCCTCTTCTTCTCAGTCATCAACCTCTGTCCAAAGTTTTGATGATAGGGATTTTAAAAAGGCCTTTTCTTTAAAGAAGTGCTATAATTGTGGCAACACTCTTCATCTTGCTAAAAATTGCCCAAAAGATTTGGATCTTTGCAAAAATAAAATGCCTTCTAATCCCAAAGGACCCACCTCAAAATGGGTACCAAAAGTCTAAATTTGTTTCTGGGTGCAGGTACCAAACAAAGATCACATATGGTACATGGACAGTGGGTGTTCAAGACACATGACTGGAAACAAACTTCTTCTCTATAACTTCTCAAAAGAAAAGGGACCCACTGTTTCCTTTGGAGGAAATGGAAAAGGGGTCACCAAAGGATATGGTACCATTTCAAATGGAACCATCACTTTTTCTAGAGTAGCCCATGTTGAAGGGCTAATGTCCAATCTTCTAAGCATCAGCCAAATATGTGATTTGGGCTATAAGGTCATGTTCCAGCTGTGTGTGTGCTTGGTCTTTGATGTACAGAACAAGATTGTACTAGCAGGAACCCGACTGAATGATGTATACATAATCAACATGAAGGAAAGTGCAATAGGAGAAGGCCGTGTGTCTCTCTCTCAAGAACTAGCCAAACAAAGTTGTGGCATAAAAGGTTCTCTCATCTAAACTTTAAAACCTTGAACAAACTCTCCAACAAGGAGAGTGGTTGTTGAAATGCCAAAAATAGTTTTTGAAAAAGAAAAGTCAGGAGCATCTGAAAAAGGAAAACTCACCAGAACTTCCTTTAAAACAAAACAATGCTCATCTATCTCTCAACCTCTTCAAATGCTTCACATGGATCTGTGCGGTCCAGTAAGCACACCCACTCTGGGTGGTAAAAAGTATATGCTAGTAATCGTCGATGAATTCTCTAGATATACTTGGGTGTTCTTTCTGAAACACAAGAGTGATGCTGCTGAAGAAATCATCAGGTTTACAAGAAAGATTGAAAATTTGAATGGTAAACTGGTGAAGTCCTTCAGAAGTGATAATGGCACAGAATTCAAGAATGCTGCTCTGGAAGATTTCTTTGACCTAAAAGGAATTTCTCAGAACTTTTCTGCCGTACGCACTCCTCAGCAAAATGATGTTGTTGAAAGAAAGAATAGAACACTGTGTGAAGCTACAAGGTCAATGCTAAGTGAATCCAAGTTGCCAACCTATTTTTGGGAAGAAGCAGTTAACACTACATGTTTTACTCAAAATAGGTCTATCATAGTCAAAAGGCATGACAAGACTCCTTATAAAGTTTTCCATGGTAGAAAACCTGCAGTTGACTTCTTCCATGTGTTTGGCTGTGCTTGTCACATGCTAAATGACAGGGAACAACTTGGAAAATTTGACCCAAAGTCTGATGATGGAATTTTCATGGGCTATTCTCTCTCCTCAAGAGCCTTCAGAATCTTCAACCTAAGAAGACAATGCATAGATGAATCCATGCATGTGAAGTTTGATGAGTTTGAAACTTCTTCATTATCTTGTGATGAAGAAGAATTAAACCTATGGATAAATTCATGTGTTGGTGAAATTCCATCCTCCTCTCAACCCAATCCTCCAGATAGCAACCCCTCTCAGCCTCCCATAAACACCACCTTACCTTCAGAACCCTCTCTTTCTTCTCCACCTCCTGAAACTAACTCTACAGAAGACTTTACCCACCAAAACACCATATCTCCCACAAACCTATCTTCACCATCTCAAATTCCTACCTCATCCTCTTCTCTACCTTCTACCTTACCTCCTGCACTAAAGTGGACCATGGATCATCCAATAGATCAAACCATAGGTGATCCACAAGTTGGTGTAAAAACAAGAAGAGGTATAAGCAATCTGTGCTTATATGTCAACTTTGTTTCCATTGCTGAGCCTAAGCTGATAAATGAAGCCCTAGCTGATCCTAGCTGGGTAATTGCCATGCAAGAAGAACTCTCACAATTTGAGAGAAACAAAGTCTGGAAGTTAGTTCCTCGTCCATCCAACAAAACTATTATTGGAACAAAATGGGTGTTTCGAAACAAGATGGACGAAGAAGGAACTGTCATAAGGAACAAAGCAAGGCTGGTTGCTCGAGGATATCGGCAAGAGGAAGGAATTGATTATGATGAAACTTTTGCTCCTGTTGCCATATTGGAAGCTATCCGAATATTTCTTGCCCATGCAACTTACAAGAATTTTCGGGTATTCCAAATGGATGTCAAAAGTGCCTTCCTGAATGGTGAATTAGCTGAAGAAGCGTATGTGAAGCAACCTCCTGGGTTTGAAGATCCAGTCCATCCATATCATGTGTATAGGCTGGATAAAGCTTTGTATGGACTGAAGCAAGCTCCTCGTGCCTGGTATGACACTCTCTCAGAATATCTACTTAGAAATAAGTACATACGAGGCAAGGTTGACAACACACTCTTCTTCAAGAAATCACAAGGTAATATCATTCTTGTTCAAATCTATGTTGATGATATTATTTTTGGAGCCACCGATGAATTCTTGTGTGATGAGTTTAGCTCCCTCATGCAAAAAGAATATGAAATGAGCATGATGGGGGAGTTAACTTTCTTTCTTGGTTTGCAAGTAAAACAGTCTCCAGAAGGTATTTTCATAAATCAAAGTAAATACATTAAAGATCTTCTGAAAAAGTTTCAATTTGATACTTGCTCTACCATGAAAACTCCTATGGCTCCTCCTCTTAAACTCTTTTCTGATCCTGATGGCATTTCTGTTAATATTACAAATTATAGAGCCATGATAGGATCCCTTCTTTATCTGACTGCAAGTAGACCTGACATTATGTTTGCTACTTGTTTATGTGCCCGATACCAAGCAAATCCTAAAGAATCACATCCGTCGTCGTGAAAAGGATTTTTAGGTATCTGAAAGGTACCATAAATCTGGGTCTTTGGTATCCCAAAGACTCAGGTTTCGATCTCATCGGGTACTCTGATTCTGATTTTGCAGGCTCAAAAATAGACAGAAAAAGTACAACCGGAAGTTGCCAGTTACTTGGTGGAAAGCTTGTGAGCTGGTCAAGTAAGAAACAACATTCGGTGTCTACATCTACTACTGAAGCAGAGTACGTGGCTGCTGGAAGTTGTTGTGTACAGATATTGTGGATGAAAAATCAGTTGTGTGATTATAATCAAATTTTCTCAAAAATCCCAATATTATGTGACAACTCAAGTGCAATAGCCATTGCCAACAATCCAGTGCTTCATTCAAGATCTAAGCACATTGATATCAGATATCACTTTATAAGGGATCATGTCTCTAAAGGTGATATGGAGCTTCATTTCATTCCCACCGATTATCAATTAGCTGATCTGTTCACAAAGCCTCTTGATGAAGCAAGGTTCAAATTCCTCATTGGTGAATTAGGTATGATAAACATGGACTAATATATATATTTTATATTTTATATAAATATATATATTATATATATATATATTATATACATTTATCTAATTTATAACTTATATATTATATACGTTATATATATATATAAATAATAATGAAAAAAAAATATAATAAATAAATAAATAATATATATATATATATATATCTAATGTCGGTGACTAAGTCACCGACGGTACCCCTCTCTCTCTTCTCTTTCTATCTCAAATACCTTTATCCCTCTCAAAACCCTAACCCTATCCACCGCCACCATCCATCATCACCGTGATCCACCATAAACACCTCTAGCCGCCGACGGAGTTCTTTCTGACGACAATCCTTGTTCTCAGCCACCGACGAAACCACCTTCAAGCCACCATCCACCGACGTCGGCCCTTGTCACCATCCACCGACGTCAAGAGCCACCGACGGCGTTCCTCTTCACGTGCCTCCGATGTCGACGACCACCGTTGCCACATCGAACCACCGACGCCGACGCCTTGATTGCGTCACCTTCCGACGTCGTGATTACATCAATTTCCGACTTCCACCGTGGATACACCCACCGATGTTCTCCCTCTCTCAAATCTCATCCACCGACGGTTTATCCTCTCTCACTAGCCACCGACGTCTCTCTCTCATACAAGCCACCGACGTTTAACCACCAACGTTGTCTCACACCCTCTCTAGCCACCGACGTTATACACTCACCGAGGTAACCGTTACAAACCTTTCACATTCTTAACCCCTTAAAGATAACTCTTGACTTACCACTCTTGATAAGCAAGATTCTTTGTTCTTATCCCTAATGACATCATCAATGTCAGTACATGCGCCGAATTCAACCCTAAAACCCTTAGAATTCTGACCTTTCAATCACCAAAAGTAATCATTATTTTTGAAAATTGAAATTTCCCTCTCATATATAACCTCTTCCCCCACTACCTCACCACCTTTCTCGCACCTACTCTCCTTCACCTTCAAAAGCAAAAACCTGCAACTTTCTTCATCCTCTTCAATGGCTTCTCCCTCAAAGACTTCTGAAGAACAGACCATGACCTTTGGATCCCTCTCTTTTCCTGCATGCAATTACTTTGGACGTATTGGAGTTGATAATGCTCATCCAGAGTACAATGATGTTTGTCGGTTTCTTCGCAGATGCCCTCTACAATATGCAATCACAGCTAAACCCAAAATGAGTAAGTTTCTTCTTGGAAACTTTTGGTTAACATGCACATTTGATGCTTCATCGGATCAAATTCTTGCATCTGTTCTAAGTAATGATGAACATGATGTGATCTTCAATGTGGAAGATGTTAGAAGCATTCTCAAGCTTCCTGCTTATGATTCCTATAAACCTTTTCCTCTTGGAAATGAACACCAAATGGTGGTTGATGTGTTGAACTATTTGGAAGAGAAAAATGGCTCAAAGTCAAAGGGTCCAGGTACTTTACTGCGCAAGAATATGGGAAACATATGGAACTTTCTTTTTGCTCATCTGATTCTGTGCCTAAGCAAAAAGACAGTGGCTTGATCGCTCACCTTCCCAAGTGACTGAATTGGCACATGCTTTAATTTTTCAAAGGAGGATAGACTTTGCAAGCTATTTCTTTAATGAAATGATCTCCTCCTTCTCTACCATCCGACGTCCTCAGGTACCATTTCAGCGCCTTTTCTCTCTTATTATTCATGCAAAGTTGGCAGATAAACTAGAGAAAAGAGATGACATCATATATGATCTCCCTCTTCATCAAGTGGGAAATCAGATTATGAAAAAGGCTGTCTTAGCATCAGACAACCCTCTCCGACCATCTATGGTTGAGTTTGCAAGGAATGCAACTCTATCTTGGGGAGAAAATGAGCCCCGTCTGCAAAGGAACTCAGGTATGTCTTCTATCCTTTCTGCACCTAGAGTAACTGATGTGCCCAAATCTCGTAAGAGATCCAAAGCGTCGGGCACATCTACCTCCGCACCCACCGATGCTACGAAGCCAAAAGAACCTTTGGCTTCTACCCAAGCATCTAAGTCCCAAAAGCGGAGACACTCTAAAAGCCCCCCAAAGACTTCCTCAAAGAAGTCTAAGGGTACCCAAAGGGTCTCACCTCACAAGCCACCTACTAACTCCCAAAAGTTAGTAAGTGTTGAAAAGATTCCTACCCGACCCAAGGACCAGTTAACCCAATCTAGCTCCTCCATGCCCTCCCAAAAGGACATGGTTGTAAAAAGGGACATCCCTATTATTCCTTCATCAACTTTCTCTCTAGTTGATGAAGATGACTTGGAATCTCCCATCCAAGGTACCTCTTCTCCACCCCGTGAGCTCTCACAGCTCCCTTTCCTTACTCCACATGAGAGTGCATCACCACCAGGTGCATTTGATGGAGCATCCCAATTTACTGATTTTCTATTTTCTGACACTACACCTTGGATACATACGTTTCCCGTACGTACCAAGGTTGTGGAGGAACCCATTACTGAGGAATCCCCTCAAAGACACTCTCCTAAACGTGTCTCCCCCACATCTCCTAAATCCCCCCCAAGAAAACCTACAGGTTTGGTGGATTATTCTTCTAGTGATGATGATGCTGATCAACCACCACAGCCTCAACCTTCTGCTCCCATGTCTTCCAAACAAGGAGATGATCTTCTCCAAGCTTTCACCAGCTTTACCCGTGACACTATACGTCGGGTGGAAACTTTGGAAGACCAAGAAGCCAAAGACTTGGAAAGACTGGCTTCTCTTTCTTCTACTCAAGAGAACATTATGAAGTCTCTTGCCACTATTCTCACAAAAATTGACAAGATTCCAATCTCTTCTCCAACAATTGAGCTTGATGTGGATGGATCCTTCTTTCAGGAGCAAGACAGATTTGTTCTTCAAAGAATTGAAAGAAAAGTAAATACCATGGCTTCTGATATAGAAAGGATCAAGACTTTTCTCTCTTCAGTGGGTTTCAAGGGTTCAACCACTGAGGGGGAGAAAAATAAGAAGACCACCAATACCACCTCACCAGCCGCCGACGCCGACGCTGCCAAAACAGCCGCCGACGTCACAGCCGCCGACGTCATCACCACCATGACAGCCACCGATGATGTGGCAGCCACCGATGTGGCTCTTACAGCCACCGATGGTGGTATGATCACAGAGGTGGTCTCTGTTCCTTTGGTTACCGAGTTACCCGAAGCAGCTGTTGAGGGGGAGAGTATCAGTGCTCAACCCCTTGAAACTGAAGAAGAGAAGAAAAGAAAAGAAAAAGTCAAAGGAAAGAAGCCTGTTTCTTTCGAAGAACAACAGGAAGAGAAAAAGAGAAAGAAAAGAATGAGAAGTCCTCAAGCAGATACTCTCAGACTTCAGCCTGCCCCTGCACTGACCGATCCTCTTGGGGTAATCTTATCTGAAGCTGAAAAAGAAGAAGCCATTAGAGCATAACTTGAGTATGATCAGACAAATGTACTCAAGTTGGCTCAAGATGAAGCCACTCATGCAATGGTAAAGGATGCCCTTCAAGCTCAAAAAGATGAGCTTGAAAATATAAAGAAGAAATCTGAAGCTGCAAAGATGCTTGATGAAGCAAAGAAAGCCAAGGAAGTGGAGTGGTTTAAAAGAAGGCTGAAAACAAGAAAAGATGAGTCCAAGATTATCAGTGCCACTATCCAACCTCCAACCAAAAATTCTCCCAAGTTACTTGTCACCCTTAAGAGAGCTGACACTCTCTCAAAGGTCTATGAAGCTGAATGGTTGGAAGTGCTTGGGATAACTGAATGGATGGAAGTTGGCAAATGTATCTCCAAGAGCAAAAGCAAGTACAAGGAGCTGGTACTAAATATTCTCAGAAAACTGTTCATCAAGATGCTCAACATCCAAAAGGAGAATAATATTCTTGTGACATATCTTGAAGCACAACAAATGTACTTCATACAACAGGGTCTTAAAGGAGAGGTCATCACAGCTCCTAAAAACAAGAAGAAGGGACACTTTGTTATGCTTCATGAAAGAGGCATCCAGATAAATGCTTCGGGTATAGATCTTTCCATTCCTACTCCTATTGCTTACCCGGAGCAAACCATGCTGACTACTCCTGAGCTTGGGGTTTTCTTTGAATACATCTTTGGAAACATCGATTTCTTCAGAGCTTCTGATATCCCAAGGGCTCACAGCTCCTTCCTCTCTGCTATTCTAGGAGTACCTCCGGTTGAAGACCATGGAATTACTAGGCTTATCTTGGATGAGCTAAAAAGAAGATAACCCACTCCTTGAATATTCTTCATATAGTGTGAACTTTATTTTTCAAAGCTGTGTGTTGATTAATAAAAGTTCATACTCTTCTTCCTTAAAAATTCTTGTTAATATTTTTATTTTTTCTTGCACATACTTATACTTACATTTATTCTTATACTTATACTGTACATACTCAGTTAAAAAAAAGAAAAAAGAAATCTGAGTCAAAAGAACCCAAAAGAAAAATAGAAAGGGTCAAAAGTATTTCTTTCTAACTTACAGGTATCATCATCAAATAGGGGGAGATTGTTGGGTCACCGATGATTTGGTGATGAACCTTCTCTATTATTTGTTTGATCTTTTACAGGGTCTTTTGAAGGTTTGAAATATGCTTCAAGTATTGAAAAGTCAAAGACTATTCAATCAAGGGTTGTACATCAAAAAGTGGAATTTTGGATGTATCAACTAACTTCAATATTCAGATCATTTTGCCAAAGTCAAGATTGGGTCACCAATATAGTGGGTCACCGATGGTACATGCAAAAGTCATCAAAAGTACTAAGGACATCAAACAAGATGAGGTCATCAAGTTTGATGTCATGGTCACCGACACTATAATCTTGGTCACCGAAATTTCAGGTATATTTACTAAGGCTGTGATATCAAGACACAAGTTCAAGGGTGTACACTTCAACCTTTAGTGAAAGATGAAGTTTATCAAGCAAAGTGTACACTTATCATTTCCAGCCTTACAAGGTATCCACCGATGTGATACATAGTTTGATGTATCACTTAGCAATTTCAAAGAGATAAGTTCTTGACTCACATCAATTGCAAGACAAGTGAGCAGCAAGAACTTGGGCATCAAGCCTTAAATAAAGACATTCTCTTTTATTCTTATAAAAGGAATATTTATCTTTTAGCTAAAAGGTTTGATGGGACTTCACAGAGCATGAAGAAAAGAAGATAAAGTTATCTGACATTACGTGCTACAAGCAATGGTTCATCCATTATTCTAGTACAAAGGAAGTGGTCTCTTCCTTTGTCCAGCAGATAAAATTCCAGCTAATGAAACCTTGACAGCTGTCCACATGCATCCCATGCATGGGCACTATAAAAGGAGATGAAGTCCTTCCCAGAAATCTCACGCTTTCAACAAATCTTCAAAGTGATTATTTGTGTGACTGTGGCAAAGCTGTGTGCTATAATAGTATTGGTTTAACTTCCTTAGTGTATAAGTTAATTACTGTTATCTGTCTGTTTAGTTTGATAGAATAGTGTGCCTGTTCTTTTCCGCATCAAACTACCTGTGTGTAAATTTTTAATATTTATATTAAAAAATTTAAAAAAAGTATATTTTGTGTGTTTTATATTCAACCCCTCCTTCTACAAAACCCTCTCTTAGTTAGCCATCTCTCCTTGGGGACTAACATAAATCTTTTTCAATAACTTTTTCAGCCGCTCAGCAAATATCTTCATAAGTTCCACCAGGGTTCGTTCTAGCAAGGAGGAGTTGCGGAGGCTGTCGTATACAACCATCTCCATGATAGGAAGATCCAACACCCCGAGCACCCAATGACGGCTCTCTCCTATGCAAATAGGAATGTATACCTGGAATATAATAGTCACCCACATATTGTTAGTAAGAAATAGGTTAAATAAAATCTTTAAAAAACAATTACCGTACCATGTCCGTTAAATGCCATGGACGTTCGTCTAGCTCTGTTCCATCGCACATTCCAACTACTGAATCTTCCCTTCCCTTATTCTGAAGCATAAAACCGGAGAATTGAGGAATCATGACCGTCCACCTCGCTGTATTACTTCGGGTGGCGACAACCTTCTTCGCCCAGTTGTCAATGTGCTATAAACAACACGAACATTGTTAGTTACTACTCTACTCTATCTAACTAGACAAGGCACTTTAGGGACACAAGTAAATTAAATCCTAACTTGTTCCTGTAGATTGCCCGTTCCGTCCAGACCCAACAATACTCTCCAAAAATCCTTCTGAACGGGAATATGAGGGAAGAATGGCAGACGAAGTTCAGGGATGTCATCATTTTGAACTTTAGCAAATACCATTAGGCCGGTGAAGACTTCTCTATTGGTTGAAGAAGCCAAGGTCTTACTGTTTCGCTTTGTTTGTGCCTTTTTTTTCCAGCGACCGGTGTGGTTGGCCGTTGCTTACTCCAGGGATTCATTATTACTTTTGAAGCCCACCGCTCCCGGAATCCTGGACGCAGCGTGGGGACCTCCGGTCGATGGTCTTCCGATTCATCCATTGGTGCCTCCGACTCACTTTCCGGTGTACGAAAATGTTCTTCGGTAATTATAACACCGCATGAACTTGAAACCGGGGAACTATAACGGGACTGAGGGGTAATCGTAGTGCCCAATACGTCGTTGAACGCCCAAGCTCGGGTACCGAACTCCTGGTGGATGACTTGTTCTAAACTGCCGTAATCGGTATAAGCCATGTTGCCCTGAATATTGTTATTGGAACAAAATAAGTAACATATTTTCTAGATACCATTATTATAACACAAAGAGAACTTACAGACTGTTCGGCGGTGTCGAAAGCGGAACGAGACGTCATATGTGGTACGTAGCCCGACGTCCCAAACTGTCATGAAAAATCGAAGATTGTTATTATTTCACCTATGGATTTTAAACATAAAACATTATTTCACCTATAAATTTTTTGGTTTCACGTATGAAATTATTCTAAATTATCTCTTTTTGGTTTCACAAATAAATTTTGATAAAAAAATTGGAACAACCAAAGTTGATACACGAAATAACATTGTAAACTTTAAACAAAAATCATTGTTAACTTTTGAAACAATCAAAGTTCATACACTAACAGAAAGAAATTTAATCCCAAAAGGCACCGAAATTTAAGGGATAATTGAAATAAAAACCAAATTTAATGGATAAAGAAAAAAAATTAATTTCCAAAAGAATCCAATTTATGTTCCAAAATAAATCACAATTTGTTTCAATATGCCCTCATTTATTCCATTTCTTTTTTCATCAATTTATAATATATAATTTGATCATAAACCTTGATCAAAAAAGAAACATCTCAGATGAATTTTTAAAATTAGTACTAATTAAATGGTTAAAAAATGATTATATATATATATATATATATATAGAGAGAGAGAGAGAGAGAAAGAGTGCCAATCATTTGTTAACCCAAAAAAAGGTGCTAACTTTGTTAATTGATCTAGACCATTGAAAATGAAAATCGATGGATGAGATGAATCGGTGGCAGTGTTGTAATTATAGAGAAATTGAAGTGTGTCTTGCAAATAAAATCGCCAGTGAACAGAAGTGAACAAGGGTAAGAAGATAAATTAGAATCAAGCAACAAATTAGGAAGAAATCTACATTCCCTAAATAGTCTCAATCGAAGATGCGTGCTTCATGGAAACAGTTAAAGGATCGGCGTAGGTTGCTGGAGAAATTGTTCAAGATCCTGGATTTACACGATGCCTCGTTGGATTTGTTGCCTGATATCGACGTCGTTTTTTATTCCAAATCAACCGAATAAATTAGGTTCAGGCGACCAAGGTACTCTTTAAGCTTGTGGCCAGAAGGATGCCATCGGAGTTCAAAAATGCATTCCTTCGGGAACCTTCTCGAGTTCCAGTTCCCGGAGGAACGATTCATCCATCAACCAGGTATGTGATTACATCAAGTTCGAAGGAAAATCCAAACACTATAAAGACAACTTCTTGGCTCATTTGTTCATCATGAATGTAGAAGTTTGTAAGGATTACTCAATTATGTATCTCGATTACATCAAGGTTACAGTGAAAACATTTGTGAAGAAGATGAACATGGTGCTCGTTCACTCATGAACATGATGTTATTTCAGTGAAAATAACGGTGAAGAAGGTGAACATGATGCTCGTTCACTGATGAACATGATGCTATTCCAGTGAAAATAATGACGAAGAAGGTGAACATGGTGCTCGTTCTCTTATGAACATGGTGCCCGTTCCCTTATCACTTGTGAACATCGTGTGCACAAGTGAACAATAACATACAGATCATCATGTCCATCTTGTGTTCACTTCACAACCATCAGCTATTGTCGAACTCAAAAATATGCATTAGATCGATTATCAGTTAAGAATTGAACAAAATCAATTAAAAAATAATAATAAAATAATCAATTAAAAATAACTTCCATACTTAACTATCCTTTAAATAAGGAAATCTTTAATGACCATAACATATTATAAAAATTAAATGAAGTTATAAAACACAAAACTACCATTCCTTAAATATTGCAGCGCCAACTAATTCTAAATCGAATGAATGATTCTGATTGGTTGAAATCGGTTAACAAAGTTAACACTTTTTTTGAGTTAAAAAATGAAGGGACCTCTCTATCTCTCTATCTCTCTCTCTCTCTATCTATATATCTATATATATATAGGGGAGGGATCATACGAGAACCACCCATTTTTAAAGGAATAAAAGAACACTTTGTGGACCACATATGATGTGGGTCCCACATAATATTAAATCATTTCTGATTTAATGTGATTTAATATTAAATCAAAAATGGTTTAATATTATGTGGGACCCACATCATATGTGGTCCACAAGTGTCCCTTTATTCCTTTAAATTTACAAAGTTCTCATTTGAATCTTCCTCTCTCTCTCTCTCTCTATATATATATATATATATATATATAGAGGAAAGTTCAAATGTGAACGTATCTTTGATTGTGAACATGAGGACAAATCTCAACCCTTGATCTGAGCCATATTCAAGCTGCTCTTTAAATGTGAAGAGGGGTAATTTTGACAAGTTTTATATTTTAAACAGATTCTCCTTTATTCTTTCCTTGTTATCGTTGATATCACTTCCACTTATTTCTTCCTTCTCTATTAATCGTCTTCTTCTCCGTTAATCATCTTATTCTCTGTTAATCGAATTCTTCTCTATTAATCAGATTCATTGCTGTGAATAACTTTATTAATTGGATTTGCCATTTCTGAAGCTAAATTGTTAATTTCCTCTTTGCAAATGACTCTGTTTCTTCATCAGAAAATTCAATCGATTGTGATCTCTGTTAGTTCGATTTCTAATTCAATGGACTCTGTTTCTTCGTCGCGAGGTTCAATTGATATTGATCCAGTTGAAAATTCTACTCTTTTTGTTGATCAAACATGTGATTTGTTCTCTTATTGTGATTCGATTACGAATTTTGATATTACAGATCGAGAATTTTGTTCTAATGATTCGGTCACAGATTTGAAAAATACAGAGCATCAAAAATTTTGTTCTAATGTTGAAGATGCGTCAATATGTAAGTATTTTATTAAACTAGTTTCTAAATCTGCCGAATAACTGTTTTTTGAAGATGATGATGTGTTTTGAATCTGTTTTATATTAAAATTGATTAATAGTTTGTATTCAGTTTGAATATTAGCTTATATTCAGTCTGAATATAAGCTACAATAATACACACCACAAAATGTTTTAGCTTATATTCAGACTGAATATAAACATAACATTTTAATATTATACATTAATGTTTATATTCAGTTTGAATATAAAAAAATAATCTTTACTCAGTTTTAATATAAAAAATAGTGAAAACATGGTATTATTAAAACATAAACATGACTCATGTTACTCAGTTTGAATATAAACATAACATTTTAATATTACACATTAATGTTTATATTCAGTCTGAATATAAGCTAAAGCATTTTGTGGTGTGTATTATAGTAGCTTATATTCAGACTGAATATAAGCTAATATTCAAACTGAATACAAACTATTAATCAATTTCAATATAAAACAGATTCAAAACACATCATCATCTTCAAAAAACAATTATGGTTTTGTGTATTATTACAATGTTATCATCATCTTCAAAAAACAATTATGGTTTGAAAATAAGTATGCAACCCCAAATTGTTTTAGCTTATATTCAGACTGAATATAAGCTACAAGCATACACACCACAAAATGCTTTAGCTTATATTCAGACTAAATATAAACATAACATTTTCGTATTACACATTAATGTTTATATTCAGTCTGAATATAAGTATGCAGACCACAAATTGTTTTAGCTTATATTCAGACTGAATATAAACATAACATTTTCATATTACACATTAATGTTTATATTTAGTCTGAATATAAGTATGTCAGACCCTAAATTGTTTTAGCTTATATTCAGACTGAATATAAGCTACAAGCATACACACCACAAAATGCTTTAGCTTATATTCAGACTGAATATAAACATAACATTTTCATATTACACATTAATATTTATATTCAATCTGAATATAAATTGTTTTTAACAAAATATTCAGTCTGAATATAAAGTAGTTGTTTATATTCATACTGAATAGTAGTTAATATTCATTCTGAATATTGTATTTGTTTTAATAATACCCTGTTTTCACTATTTTTTGTAGATGAATTTTATAGTGGAGGTCAAGATCGTCATTCATGTATTAGTATTGATGGTGATGATGGATTGAAATTTTGGATTCTTGTTGTAGATGATAATTTGAAACCTGTTGTTGGAACAGTGTTTGGTACATTGGATGAAGGTATAAAAATGTATGAAAATTATGCTTCTAAGTCAGAATTTGATACTAGACTAAGTACTGTTAAAAGAGATGCAAGTTTGGTAATTACTTTAAGGTATTTAGTATGCAATAGAGAGAGTTTTCCTGATTCTGTGAAATCCAACAGTTTAGATGGATCCGATAAGCAAGCTAGAACTACCAATATAATTAGAACGGGTTGTAAAGCAAACGTTAAGTTCAAGATTGCTGGTGTTTCTAATAGGTATTATATTTTATATGATTTTGAAGAGAAACACAACCATTGTTTATTTGATGAAGATTCAAGGCATTTGTTGAAGAGTAGTAGGAAACTAGACTATTCTCAACGAAGATGGATCATGAAAATGTCGAATGCTAATATTGGTGCTACAGAAGCCCACAATATTCTATGTCAGCTTAAGGGTGGTTACGAAATGGTAGGTGGTTCAAAGGTAGAGTATAAGAACTTTCAAAGGGATCGTAATTGTTTTATTGGAGATAGTGATGCAAACTTGTTTGTTAGGAAGATGAATGATAGGAAGATGTATGTTCCAAACTATTCATTCGAGTATAAATGCAACAAAGGGATGTTGAATTATGCTTTTTGGGCTGATGAGACAGCTAAAGTCAATTTTGAGCTGTTTGGTGACATTGTGTCATTTGATGCAACCTTCCGAACAAATAAGTATGTATTTGTTCTATTTTGTTTTATAGTTTTTTATTCTCGTTGTTTTTACTACTAGTTTCTATTTATGATATGTTATTTAGGTATTGTATGGTGTTTGTTCCATTCATCGCAATTGACAACCACAAGAACTCTGTGACTCTTGGTGCGGGCATTCTTGATTCAGAGGACATTCCCTCCTATATATGGTTGCTACAATCATTCTTGAAAACATTTGGAAGGCAACCGAAGTTGGTTGTTACTGATCAATGTCTAGCTATCAAGCAAGCTGTTGCTGAGGTTTTTACGGAGTCAAGGCACAAGTTTTGTATGTGGCATATTAGCACAAAACTGCCTTCAAAGGTATTTGAATTTTTTATATTATTATTCAGTTTGAGTTATAATATATTCACTAGCTTATAATTGTTTTATCTCATATTTAATCTGAATATAAGTTACAAGTATATACAATTTAAAGAGATATGTATATGCTCTGTTTGTCCTGTTTCAACAAAATCTATTTGTTTATTGACAATCATTTTGTATGCAGGTTACTGCAAATGTGATTAGAAATTCCGATTTCAAGAAACGTTTTCATGCAGAACAAATTAATGCTATACAATTTGAAGAGAGATGGACTACTCTAATGACAGATTTTGCTCTTATTGGGCATAAATGGTTATCTTATATGTTTGAAAATAGGCGCAGATGGATCCCATCATTTTATAGGGAAATTCCAATGGCTTGCTTAATGACAACATCAAGATCTGAAAGTGAGAATTCGTTTTTTTCACTATTTTTTCATCATGGTGCGAATCTTATGAAGTTTATGGATTCATTTGATTCCGCTATGGACAAACAATGCAACAATCATAGGCTACTCAACCGTCAGAAAAAAACAACAGTACCAAGGCTTAGCACACCACTTCCAATTGAAGTTCATGCTTCTAAGATCTATACGTTCAATTTTTAGGGATGTTCAAAATGAGACAAAGGAGTCAGTTTGGTCGTGCTTTCAATCGTCGATGAGCTTGGAGAATGGTTATGATGTTATTGTTGTTGTTGAAAAGAATAAGGTGCAAAATAAAGTGAAGGATGCTGAATGCAGTAGCAATCCAGGGTTTTTATGATACATTCTGAGTGCAAGGTACATTTACTTGTTATTTTATATAGCTGTAGACTATATTCAGATTGAATATAACCTACAAGTATTCAAACTGAATATAAGGTTATATTCAGACTGGAAATTGTAGGTTATATTCAGACTGAAGATAAGCTACAAGTCTACAAATCCCAAATATTCAGACTGAATATAGTCTACAGGTAATATAAACAACTGATAGTAGTGTATATTCAGACTGAATATAACCTACTAGTATACAAAACACAAATATTGTATACTATATTCAGACTGAATATACCCTACAAGTATTCAAACTGAATATAAGCTTATATTCAGACTAGGAATTGTAGGTTATATTCATACTTAATATAAGCTACAAGTTCATTGAAATTCCTTAATTGTAGAATATATTCAGACTGAATATAAGCTACAAGTTATCATTCATTGTGAATAATGAATTTTTTAAAAATTGATTTCAGGTTGTTCATAATAAGTCCACTAGATCATATGATTGTAGCTGCTTATTTTTTCATCATTTTGGTATTTTGTGTCGTCATATATTTTATGTTATGAAGAATTTTGGCGTTGAAGAAATACCTCGGCAGTATATTGTGAAGCGGTGGACAAAAGCTCTGATTTCTTCTGAATTATTGAAGAAACGTCATTATGTTGGAAAAAGAAACGAGCGTCGTGAGAAACTTGAAAATGATGCCCAAGCTGCGTTTGATAATTGTCTTGGTCTAGTAGTTGATGATATGCAAAAGCTTCAAGATTTTGTTCTGAAAATGCAAGAGTTGAAGGATAATTTGGTGGCAAATGGCTGTATTGCTCCTCGTCGTAATACAGAAGGGACGATAGAGTCATTGCTTGGGGTTTCAAAACCAGATATTATAGATATTCAAAATCCGAAAGATATAAGAAACAAAGGTTGTGGTACTGGCAAAAGGTTGAAGAGCGGTAAAGAAAAAGCAATTGCTAAGGCTCAAAAGGCAAAGAGATTATGTAGTGTTTGTAAAGAAATGGGTAACCATGACTCACGTAATTGCCAATTGAAAAATGTTTGATTTTTATCTTTGTATTCTGCAAATAGTAATACAAATAATCAGTTTATTTTTTAATTGACAATCAATAAAATTTCATATTCATAATGAATATATAGTGTTTTAGTTTTCTCCTTCAGCCTGAATATAAGTTACAGTTTGGTGATTGTATAATTGTAGGTTATATTCAGACCGAATATAAGCTGCAATTTGCTTATTTTTTAATTGTGGCTTATATTCAGTCTGAATACAAGCTACAATTAAACAATAACCAATTTGTAGTTTGTATATTCAGTCTGAATATGAGCACTAACAGTGTAAACACTGTTAAATATACAAACTACTAGTATACAAACTCCAAATATGGTAGACTATATTCAGACTGAATAAAACATACTAGCATTCAAACTGAATATAAGCTTATATTCATTAAACATACTAGCAACCCATTAAAGCTGAATCATTGCATAATAAGCAAACTGTAGCTCATATTCAGTCTGAATATGAGCACTAACACTGTTAGTGCTCATATTCAGAATGAATACAAGCTACAATTACACAATAACCAAATTGTAGTTTGTATATTCAGTCTGAATATACAATGTTAATCAATTTCAATGTAGAACAACAGATTCAATGACCTTAGAAACTAAATACATCATTCAATTTATAGAACACATCATGTATGAATAAGATACAAAAAAAACTTAAAACAATTGTTCAATAATCTTAGAAACCAAAACCATCATCCAAATAAATTCAGTCGTTCTTCTTTTTTCAACTTTACTTCTCTTTTATGCTCATCTTTTTCAACCTTTGGTTTTAATGCGTATTCACTAGCCTGCTGTAACACCCACTCCTTTTTCAGGTTCATGTATGACATTAGTATCTTAGTTAAATAATTGTACCTTAGGTTATTTAAGATTCTCTTCTGCTCATCTTTTTTTGTTGCCAATCCACAATCCCAAGTTTTTATAGGACCTTCCATGAAGCTCTCCATATGTCTCATCACAAAGATTGAACAATCTTTGTGATTATCAGTTGTCCTCCACTTCATGAGCTCTTGTTTGGGTTGGACGTTGATTAGCTTCCTAAGTATTGAATCCTTAATGCTTCCAAGGAATTTTATGAACAGTTTATGCTGTATTATATAAAACATAATTAATATTTAAATAATATGAATAATATAATATATTGATATGATATTTGTTATTCATATATTGTAAATGAGATGTTCTTCTTACCAATGTTATTGGCACAGTCCCATATTTTTCCTCAAACTTGACTTTCGTGGCACTGTTATCAAACAGATGTGCCATTCCATTTTTCAAATCATAACAAATTACGTAAAAGTGATCTGATTTTATGATTGGGAAGAAGATCTGCAGAGGAATATTCTAGTTAATTTGTGTTTTATTTAGTAAAAATAGAACAGAGGATATATTAAAAAAAGATGCAAACTTTTTTTAAAGTTTCAATAATATCTAATATTCAGAGTTCATGTAACTTGTTATTGATTCTTCCTTTTATTCAGTCTGAATATAACATTGTTTTAATAAATATTCAGACTGAATAATAGGTAAATAGTAAAACATGTCATTCTATTCAGTTTGAATAATGGCTAGTAATTTAAATTCTTAAATGTATTTGTGTCATACCAAGTCAAACTTCTTTATATTATCTAAATCATCCAATACTTTTTCTTTGATATTCTCTTTGAAAGTGTCACCATATGTACGCCAATCAAAATCTGGGTAGAACACATCATGTCTCTGTTCAAAATTAACAAATGCTAAATTAATAAAAAAAATTAAGTTATAATTTAAATTAGAAAAAAGATTAGTGATCATACAAGAATGTCGGTTGACATGAATAATCTGCTTGCTGAGTCTTTGCTTTTTAATGTTTCTTCATAATTTAGAACTTCTGCCCAGTTGTCAATAACGTTTGAAAATGCTTCAGAATCTTCCATCATGCTTTCAAAAATTATTTTGAAAGAGCTTTTATTTGAAGCAGTTTCAAAAACAATTGACCTGTTGAAAGAAATTATATTTAAGAAAATTTTATAATAAACAAAACTGTTTATATTTAATTTTAATATAATGTACCATTTTTAGATTATATCCAGTCTGAATATGAACATTACAGTGTAGTGTTTCACTGTAGTGTGTATATTCAGTACGAATATAAGCTAGAAGTATCCGAACCACCAAATTCCAGCTCATATTCAATTAGAATATAAGCTAGAAGTATACAAACCAACAAATTATAGATCATATTTAGACTGAATATAACCTTCATGTATCCAAACAACCAAATTGTAGCTTATATTCAGTCTGAATATAAGATAGAAATATACATAGCACAAATTGCACAGCTTATATTCAGACTGTATATATAACCTTCAAGTATCGAAACCAAATATCCTCTTCTCTTCTTCCTTTTCTCTTCCCTTGTAGCTCATATTCAGTCTGAATATGAGATTAAATTTTAGTTTGTATTCAATCTGAATATAAACTAAAATGATGCAAACATTTAATTGTAGACTATATTCAGACTAAATATATACATAACGGTGTAGTATTTCAATGTTATGTTTGTATTCAGTATGAATATAACCTACAATTAAAGATTATATTCAGTCTGAATATAAACTACAAACAAAAAAAATCTCAGAGTATTATTAAACTATATTTTAATTGTAGCTTATATTCAGACTGAATATAACCTACCATTATACAAATCATTTGAAATTCTATAAGCCCCAAATTCTGGCTTATATTCAGACTGAATGTAGTATTTAATTGTAGCTTATATTCAGACTGAATATACAAACTACAATTGCATAATAACCAAATTGTAGTTTGTATATTCAGTCTGAATATAAGCACTAACAGTTGTATATTCAGTTTGAATATAAGCACTAACAGTTGTATATTCAGTCTGAATATAAGCACTAACAGTGTAAACACTGTTAGTGCTCATATTCATACTAAATATACAAACTACAATTGCATAATAATCAAATTGTAGCTCATATTCAGTCTGAATATGAGCACTAAAATTATAGTTTGTATTCAGTCTGAATATAAGTTAAAATGATTCAAACATTTAATTGTAGACTATATTCAGACTGAATATAAACATAACGGTGTAGTATTTCAATGTTATGTTTGTATTCGATATGAATATAACCTACAATCAAAGACTATATTCAGTCTGAATATAAACTACAAACAAAAAAATCTCAGAGTGTAATAAAATAATGTAATGTTTATATTCGGTCTGAATATAACATAAAATTCTATAAGATTCTGGCTTATATTTAGTCTGAATATAAGATGGAAATATACATAGCACAAATTGCACAGCTTATATTCAGACTGTATATAACTTTCAAGTATCCAAACCACCAAATTGTAGCTTATATTCATTCTGAATATACTCTACAAGTATCCAAACTACAGTTTATTGTTTCAGTGAAGTGTTTATATTCATACTGAATATAAACAACAATTAACTTGTTTTTAAATGATTATTATACAGATTAATAGTAAATTCAATTTTATACTTACAGAAAGTCCCCTATTAGTGAAAACATCTATTCACCAATCTTCCTCTCTATTGAATATAATCTTGCTTCCACATCAACAATTCTTTGTACATACGGTGATTTTAGAAATTCACCTACTTTCTCTGTTCTCTTCTTTCTTTCTTCAACTTGTCCTTTATCTTTTGCCAGTTGCTTATCCTTTGCTTTTATTTTGACAACAAGATTATCTTTCTTTGATTTATTTTCTTTGGATGGTTTTGGTGGTGAATCCAAATAAGTGAAAAGCTTGAAAGTTGGACAACTTGCTGGAGTTTTTTGACTAACATCTGTCTTTTGTGATACTTGTGGTGTAATCAAATCCTGGCTTTTCATGATGGCATCCTGTCCTTCTTCCCCTGTCTCAATTCCCTCCTTTTCTAAAGCTTTCTCTTTCTCTCTTTTATCCTCTTCTTTCTTCTCTTCTTCCTTTTCTCTTTCTTCATTATTCATTTCATCAACAACAAGGCTTTTGACAACATTAGCTATTATTGCTTCAGGACTACTCTCTACATTTTGGTTTGTTTCTTCATTAACAACATTTTTCTGATTGTTGCTTATATCCCTTGAAGCTTCTTCATTAGCTTCTTCATTCTCTACTCTTTTTTCTTCTCTTCTTTATTCATTCGGCTGCACCACATCAACGATCATGTTTTCATTAATCTTAAATACCTTTTCATATTCAACCTTCCATTCTTTTAACGGTTGATCGCTTGGATATAACATCATTGCTCTTGTCATCTTAAATTCAAACTCGGCTTTCATTATCAGCAGTTCTTCGAGATCATGATTAAGGCTTCCCCAAGAATTCCAGTTTTTTTATGTTTTCTATTAGTAAAGGTAATTATAATTAATGTTATTATAAACTACAATGTTTATATTCAGTTTGAATATAGGTTAATGTATACCATCACACAGTATATATTCAGACTAGCCTAAGTTGACTATGAGTAAAAACCACAATGTTTATATTCAGTCTGAATAAATGTTAACACATACTGAATTCAGACATAATACAAACCAGCTTATTTTGATTTTTATTGTAAACTACATTGTTTATATTCAGTGTCAATAGAGGTTAACATATTCTAAGTACAGACCGGATTCAAACTAGCTTATGTTGATTTTGAATTTAAACTACATTGTTTATATTCGGTCTGAATAAAGGTTAAAGTATACTAAAACAGAGTAGTTAGACAGAACATTTTTCATACCACTGCTGTTTTCTCTCTGTTTGAGGTCATGCAATCCTGTACCTCATCGGTGTTGAGCTCTAATATTCCAAATTCCACCATTTTCGATCTCATAGTTTTCTCTCTCTTTCAACTTCTTAGATGTCCACTCAAGGATTGCAGGTTTTACTCGTCTATGTTTAACTTCAGTACAGTGTGTTGAATTTACATACATGAGCTGCATTTTTGGTAATTAAAATTAGATTATGTTATAAAATTAAAAAAAACAGAAATATTATAAACGAATACATACCGTAAGGAATGTTGTTGGTCCTATATAGAAGTCCGTTTTGGAGCTGTTGTTCCAAAAAAGCTTGCTTATCATTAGTTGATTATAGATGTAATCGCACCAGTTTATCTTTTTAAAATCATAATTTTCTCCAACATTTGTCAAGAAGATAGTATTGCAGATTCCCATCTTCATTGTCTCAACCATTGTGCTTATGAAAAGTATAATGAAGTTCAGCTTGAAGTTTATATCCAAAATGTTTGATTCCTTGATTAGTTTTACAAGGTGCTTCTGCCTAATCTTTTTATAATCTTCAAACTGGGATTTCCACTCCTCACTAACCCTTTCATGGCCCGGATCAAATTGAAGTTGATAAATATCATCTCCTTCATTCTTTAGTCCAAGGATCTCTGTAACAGAGTCCTTTGTAATCTTTATATCTCCTTTCAATGTTTTGATCACCATGTCCTTTGCATCAAAATTGTCAACAACACTATATGCTAGTTTTGACGGAATAGTGTCGATGTTCATATCAAGGATTGGTCCTAATCCAATGTCGTTAATCCATTTGACTTGTATTGGGCTTAAACTCCCGTTTATCGCCGTTATGTTCTTTGGAGATGTTCGTATTTGTAGACAGTTGTACATTATATGCTCTGACGTTTCTGCATTTTTCTCATCATTTGAATTTCTTTTGATTTTCTTTTTCATTCGACTTTCATTCACCTTCATTGTTGTTTTTGTTGCTTTTCTCTTTGTTTCTTTGTCATGTAGTTCTTCTTTTCCCCTTCTTCTGTTTTTTACTAGCCTCTCTTTCCTTCAGATTCTTACACATTTTGGGTCTTGATGGTTTCGTTGTTCTTGTAGATCATCCTTCTATTATATAAACATCAATTTATATAATTACACAATAACCAAATTACACAATAACCAATAACCAAATTGTAGTTTGTATATTCAGACTGAATATACAAACTACAATTGCATAATAAGCAAATTGTAGCTCATATTCAGTCTGAATATAAACTAAAATGATGCAAACATTTAATTGTAGACTATATTCAGTCTGAATATAAACATAACGGTGTAGTATTTCAATGTTATGTTTGTATTCAGTATGAATATAACCTACAATTAAAGACTATATTCAGTCTGAATATAAACTACAAACAAAAAAATCTCAGAGTATTATTAAACTATATTTTAATTGTAGCTTATATTCAGACTGAATATAATTTACAATTATACAAATCATTTGAAATTCTATTAGCCCCAAATTCTGACTTATATTCAGACGGAATATAGTCTTTAATTGTAACTTATATTCAGACTGAATATACAAACTACAATTGCATAATAAGCAAATTGTAGCTCATATTCAGTTTGAATATGAGCACTAACACTGTTAGTGCTCATATTCAGACTAAATACAAGCTACAATTACACAATAACCAAATTGTAGTTTGTATATTCAGTCTGAATATAAGCACTAACAGTGTAAACACTGTTAGTGCTCATATTCAGACTGAATATACAAACTACAATTGCATAATAAGCAAATTGTAGCTCATATTCAGTCTGAATATGAGCACTAAAATTGTAGTTTGTATTCAATCTGAATATAAACTAAAATGATTCAAACATTTAATTGTAGAATATATTCAGACTGAATATAAACATAACGGTGTAGTATTTCAATGTTATGTTTGTATTCAGTATGAATATAACCTACAATTAAAGACTATATTCAGTCTGAATATAAACTACAAACAAAAAAATCTCAGAGTGTAATAAAATAATGTAATGTTTATATTCGGTCTGAATATAACACAAAATTCTATAACCCCCAAATTCTGGCTTATATTCAGACTGAATATAGTTTTTAATTGTAGATTATATTCAGACTGAATACAAACATAACACAAATATTTATTTGTACAATATATTCAGTTTTTATATGTACAATCATACAAACATCAAAATGTATGTTATATTCAGAATGAATATAACCTATTTATACAAATTAATAAACATTATTTAGTTTTATAAGTCTAGATTTCAAGCATTTATTGATGAAATGTGATTTACTTACGGATACGTTCATTAAATATTCAGTAAAACCAGAAAACGGAATATTCAGTAGATTTCAAGCATTTATTAATTAACAAGCCTTAACTGTCGATAATTTTCAAAACTCTAAAACTTGCCTGTTTCAGAAGGCTCTGTAAACGGAATAATCTACAGATCGTTATCTCCGGCCATTGTTGATTTTTTGAAGTTAAAGGAAGAGGTTCGTTCTTATCGACGTGAACGACGGTGGTAAGTGTAGAGAGCAGAGGTTTTTTAGCGAGAGAGTATTTTATTTGAAATGATGAATATGTGCATCGTTCTGAATTCCATCGTGTTCTATAGTTGGTTTTGAACCGTGAGGGTTTATTTACAATAATACCCCTACGCGATAAAAATAAATATTTAGATTTAATTATATATTCCGTCTTAGTTGTATAGTGGTTTTAACACTCTGGTCCCTAAACATAATTTTAGGTTATATTCAGACTGAATATAAGCATAACATTGTGAATATAAGCATAACAAATTATTAAAATATCTAGTTGTAGCTTATATTCAGACTGAATACAAGCTACAATTACACAATAACCAAATTGTAGTTTCTATATTCAGTCTGAATATAAGGACTAACACTGTTTGTGCTTATCTTCACTCTGAATACAAACTACAACTGCATAATAAGCAAATTGTAGCTCATATTCAGACTAAATACAAGCTACAATTACACAATAACCAAATTGTATTTTGTATATTCAGTCTGAATATAAGCACTAACACTGTTAGTGGTTATCTTCACTCTAAATACAACCTACAATTGCATAATAAGCAAATTATAGCTAATATTCAACCTCAATATGAGCACTAACACTGTTAGTGCTCATATTCAGACTGAATATACAAACTACAATTGCATAATAAGCAAATTGTAGCTCATATTCAGTCTGAATATAAGCACTAACACTGTTAGTGCTTATCTTCACTCTGAATACAACCTACAATTGCATAATAAGCAAATTGTAGCTTATATTCAGACTGAATATACAAACTACAATTGCATAATAAGCAAATTGTAGCTCATATTCAGTCTGAATATGAGCTACAATTTGCTTATTATGCAAAATGTAGGTTGTAAACACTGTTAGTGCTCATATTCAGTCTGAATATGAGCACTAGCACTGTTAGTGCTCATATTCAGACTGAATACAAGCTACAATTACACAATAACCAAATTGTAGTTTGTATATTCAGTCTGAATATAAACTTAAATTATTCAAATACCTAATTGTAGCTTATATTCACAATTTGGTTATATTTAAATTATATTCAAACCTTTAATTGTAGTTTATATTCAGACTGAATATAACTTTTAAATCTTCAAACCACTTATTGTTCATTCAAAGGAAACAGTTTTTATTCAAAACAACCACTGATTTTTAAGCTAGTCTAACAACCACTGATTTAGTCAAAGAATTCTAAGATGCTTTGAAAATAATCACTGAATAATTCATTCAAAGCAATTTAACAACCAATCAAAGTACTTAAAAACATATATTAACAAACAATTGTTTTGATGTTGAAACCTTCAAAACCTATGTAAAGCTAATAAACCTTGCTATGGTGATTTCAATTCATGCTCCACTTGTTCATTCAACTCCTCCTCTGAATGTTCCTCCTCTTCATTCTCTTTATCTTTCTCTTTTTCCTCCACCTCTTTTTCTTGATTTTCTTCTGCTACCTGAACAATCTCTAAATCATCATCTTTTCTTACTATTTCCTATGAAAGAATCCCTTCTTCATCATTTTCAGGCTCTATTCCTTGCATTACAAGAATATCTTGTTCATTATTTTGTCTTTCTTCACTAGCATCAACATCATTATGTTGTTCTTGAATCTCTTCTTCATTACTTTCTTTTTCTTCTTCGAACCTCCTTTTTTGATTGAATTGCAAAAAAGTTTCATATGTTTTTTTCCACTTCTTTAAAAGATTGTTGTTTGGATGCAACTCTGTTGCTTGATTGAAAATGGATTCCAAATTATGTTTGTTTGCGAGAAGTTCTTCCAAACCATCATTCAACGATTTTATAAGGTTCTGTTTGTCAATTTTGTATGTAAGTTAGTAGAGGAAGTTATACAATTCAATCTTTATGATACATTATGAATAATTGTATTTAAGTAATAACCAATGTTCTTAATGAATAGGGTAATAGTTAATACCATCACTTTCTTATTTTTTGCCTCCGATGTGTTTGTGTTTCCTTTTGCTTTGACATATGGTTGCTTCAGCTTTCCCAATCCAAAACCTCTTAAGCTCAATTCTTTTCTCTCTCTCATCTTCATTTTCTCCGATGTCCACCACCTTGTAGCTAGACTCATCCTTTCATGATCAAGTTCATCACATGTTGTAGAGTCAAAATATAATAGCTGCATATCATTCATAGTGAATAGTTAAAATTGTATTAGGCTGATTAAAGGTTGATAATAAACTTTATATTCAGAATGAATATCAAATACTATTCAGTTTGAATGATATGTACTTAAGTAAACTTTTTATGTTCACCCTAAATATAAGACATCATATTGTTTTATTTGACTTCTATATTCACTCTCAATAAAGCTTTATAACAAACTTATTTACAAATATTATAAAGTTTGAATATAAGCTAGCATATAGTTGTTTATCACGGCTACATTCAGACTGAATATATAAAAAGATTTTGTTCAAAACAATTTATATTCAGTCAAAATATCATAAAGCTTGAATAAAACAGAGATTAAAATCAAATATATACCGTCAAAAACGTGATAGGCCCTGTGTAAACACATTCATCAGTTTCTTTCTTCCATGCTTGTGTGCTTTCTTTTGCACATTTGATGATGTATTTGCATCAATTTATTTTTGAGAAATCCAACGTTTCTTCAAGTTTGGAGAGAATGGCTAGGTTGCATGTACCCATCTTTATTGAAATCGCCATAGCATTTACAAACAGAACAATGAAATTTGTCTGGAATATCCATTTTGCATTATTGCATTCTTTGAGTTTGTCCAGAAAATCACTTGGACGGATATGTGAAGGTGCTCCCAAATTGTCTTTTCCAAGTCAATAGCTGTTCACCGCAACTTTCTGCTAGCTGAACATCATCAATTATGTCTAATCCTTCATTTTTAAGTCCTAAGATTTGACTAACAGAGTCCTCATTCACCGATATTTCTCCGGCTGGTATTCTTAACAACATCTTCTCCATATCAAAGTTGTCAACAACATAAAAGGCCAACTTTGATGGGATTGAATCAATCTTCATATCCCAAGAAGATTCTAAAATCCAATTTTTTTCAGACAATTTGATTGATGTGTTTTTAACTGTCTGATTGTTGTCATTAAGTTCTTTGTCGTTGTTCTTGTAGCTAGCGATTTAATTACTTGGTTGTTGCTTGTCTGTTCTACTATGAGTTGGTTTTCTTGTTGTTGTTCTTCAACTCTAACAGTTTTTATTGTTTTCTTGCTTGTCTATTCTACTGTGAGTTGGTCTTCTTGTTGTTGTTCTTCAACTGTAACAGTTTTTTTTTGTTTTCTTCTTCATTCTTAATAAAGAAGTTCCTCTGATATTCTTTCTTTATTCTCCTATTTAATTTAACATTTAAACAGTGGGTAAAATTAGAAAATTGACATATGTTATGAAATACAACAGTTCATAATGATATCCCAATGTTATTCTTATATTCAGACTGAATATATACTACAATTATACAAACACATAATTGTAGATTGTATTCACACTGAATATAACCTACAATTATACAAACACATAATTTTAGCTTATATTCAGACTGAATATAAAGATAACTATGTAATATTACAAAGTAATGTTTATATTCAGACTGAATATAAGCTATAATTATACAAACACATAATTTGTAGCTTATATTCAGTCTGAATATCACAATGTCATGTTTATATTCAAACACATAATTTTAGCTTATATTCAGACTGAATATAAGCTACAAGAATACAAACCCATAATTGTATCTTATATCCAGTCTGAATATAAACACGACATTGTGATATTATAATGTTATGCTTATATTCATTCTGAATATATACTACAACTTTTTAAACACATAATTTTAACTTATATTCTGACTGAATATAAACATGACATTGTTATATCAACATGTTATTCTTATAATCAGACTGAATATATATTAGAAGTATTCAAACACATAAATTTAGCTTATATTCAAACTTAATATAAACCACTGTTCCAAATAACTCGTTATGGCCTCGTTTTGGCGCGTTATGGCGTCAAGGCTTGGGGTCGCCGTCGCGTTAACCTCCATGGCTCCACTCTAAGGTTTGACTTGCATCATAACATGTTATGGTGCGTTACGATACGTTATTGGCACGTTACGATGCGTTATTTATACGGTGTGCGGTTACTTTAATATATAACGTGCGTGATAAATGATAATTATGTACAAGAGTTTGGACTTAAATAACCTTAAAAAGGAAACTTAAAAACTAAAACCTTAAATATGTAAATGCTTATTGACATTCCCATGCACAAAAAATTGAACACGAAGTCTTTGAAAATTGAAAAAAGTAGTGAGCAGAGATTCAAGATATTTAATCCCGATTTTGCACTCTTGATTTCATTTTCTATTAACTCTATTTGTTTGGTATAAATGGTTCTTCTTTATTCTTAATTTTTATTACTTTATACGAATTTAATTTAAGTGTTTATGTCTCTCTCTCTCTCTCTCTCTCTCTCTCTCTCTCTTTCTTTGTGTATGTGTATGTATCTATATATATAGATGCCGCCTTATGACACGCCTTGGAAAACGCCATGGCCTCGTCGTAACTCCTAAGGCTTGAGGCTTGACCTTGCCGCCACGCCACACCTTACGCCGTTTAGAACCTTGATATAAACACATAATTTTAGACTATATGTTAAGTACAAGTGCATTATAAGGTATAAATATTCAAAATAAACTTTTATTTATGCAAAAAAACTTTTACCTTCTTCAAATACTTGAATAAGAGGAACATCGTTGCTTTGTTCACTGTTTGAATCCATTTTAATATTTTCAAATAAAACCTAAATACTCTGTAGCAAATAAGTTGCTCGGTGAAGACGAAGATGAACTGATGTATGTTGAAATCGTTTTTTTAGGGACGACGATGATGAAATGATTGACGGCGAATTTGTGTTTTTTAATGATGGTGATGTAGTTTTGGGGGCGACGTCTTTTGCAGTAGCAGCAGTATTCAGCATGATGATGACCTATGTGTAATTTGAACGGTCATGTTATATATGATGTTGCCCCTACGCGCTAATAATTGTTTAAACCATGGACCGAGTTTTCCACTTATTTACAAAAATAGTTAAATTCAAATTTAGCTTATATTCAGTCTGAATATAAGCTACGATTATACAAACTTCAAAATTTAGTACAATGTTATGTTTATATTCAGTCTGAATATAAGCTACAATTAGGTATTTGAACAATTGTAGGTTATATTCAGACTGAATATAAGCTACAATTATACAAACTTCAAAATTTAGCTTATATTAAGTCTAAATATAAGCTAAATTTTGAAGTTTGTAAAATTTGAAGTTTCTAAAATAGTAGCTTATATTCAGACTGAATATAAGCATTGTATTGTGATATATAGCTACAATAATTTTAACTGAATATAAACATAAAATTGTAGTTCATATTCAGTCTGAATATAAGCTTCGATTTTACAAACTTCAATTTTACAAGCTTCGATTTTATTTTAAATTTAGGTTATGATTCAATTTAGCTTATATTCAGACTGAATATAGGTTAATATTATAAAAACACATAATTGTAGTTCTTATATTCAGACTGAATATGAGCTACGATTTTACAAACTTCAAAGTTTAGCTTATATTCAGACTGAATATAAGTTACGATTATACAAAACCCCAATTGCACATTATAGTCAGACTGAATGAATATAACTTTCAAGTATACAAACACGTAATTCTACACTATATTCAGATTGAATATAAGCTAGAGATATAAAATCACCAATTCAGCTTATATTCAGACTGAATATAAGTTACAATTATACAAAGTTATGTAGTTCATATTCAGACTGAATATGAACTACAAGTAAACAAGCCATGCATTTTAGGTTATATTCAGACTGAATATAACTTGCTGATTAATTGATTCAAAGCAAAACACAAGACAGTCATTCAAACAAATTATATTAACATACAATCTTTTTAATTTTCAAATGTTAAACTAATATTCAACAAACGTTGGAGCCTTTAAAACAGTCATCGGCACCACTCCTTCCATCACCTACCACCACTTCCCTGAACCACCTATGTAAAGGCTGCAAACCTTGCATCAATTTGCTTCTTTGTTTTTTTTAAATACGTTTTCTTAAAACTTGATTCAAGGTTAAGAAAATATTTGACCTCTTCTATGACATAGTCTCTCCTTTTATTGACATCTACCAACAATATTTTAGAAAAATATTTTGTTATGATACTATTGAGTTGTTTTTTCTGGTTTTTGGATGATTTATCATCCAATCCACAATGCCAATTATTCAAATGCTCCTCTCCATTGAAGGTTTCCATGTGCAGCATCATGAATCTTGAGCAGTCTTTGTTATTTTTTTTTTTGCTCCTCCATATCATTTCTTCCCTTTTAGGCTTTTTGTCTTCTAAGATCTGTGCCTTTCATCCCCAATCTCTTTCAGATAGTTGATGAAGAACGTTTGCTTTATGATAAAAATTTTAATGAAAACTTTATTAAAATCCAAAATAATAATAATATAACTTATTAAAATCTCTTTTATATTCAGACTGAATAACATACTTACCACGGTTTCTGGGACACCCTGATATTTTTTAGCATTTGATAGTTTTGCTGCACTGTTGTCTAGTATATGGATGGATCCATTTCTCAGGTCAAAGCATATTACATAATAATGATTACTCCTCACAACAGGGAAAAATACCTGCATAAATAGTTTATATCATTTATAAATAATGTATGAATAAAAAGATAGTTAATTGAATAATATTAAAATGCTTGTTTCATACCAAATCTACATTCCCCATCACTGCAATATCTGCATATTTATCCAGATTGTGAAGCAGATTTTTTGAGAATATGGGCTGGTTTTTCTTGACATCAAACCTTTTGTCCAAGATGTCATGCGGCTGTTGTAAAAAACAAATGTTAAACTAGTATTCATCATGAATGTCTATGAAGATTATAAAGTATTATAAAGAAGAATAAGAAAGTAATCTATACTATGTTAAACTATAATAATTATATTCTTACCAACACTTCTGTTGAACAATATAACCTCTTTGGTTGATTGTTTGTCTTCAACATTTCTTCAGAATTTAAAATGTAAGAGAAAGTGTCTATTATATTTGAAAGAGGTTCCGATTCTGGAATTAAGCTTTCAAGCAAAACTTTTATAGTTGTTTGCCCTGTACTTGATTCAAAAACCTCGTTCCCTGTAATTAATTAAATTTAATAATTAAATAACATGATCAATAAATACCATATAGGTAATGAATAACATTTCATATTTATTATGATTATATCTTAGAATTTATTTAAAAACATCTTGATATTCAGACTGAATAAAATGGTGTGTTGAAATTTAAAACTTACATTTGATCTCCTCTGAATGAGAACATCCATTGGTCAACATTCTTCTCAATGTCTGTTTCCTCTGTCCGTGGATCCACTAGTTTCAAATTATATGGTGATCTGAATTCATCCACAATATCTTCATTCTGCATATTCTCTCCTACATTCTTCTCCCTCTCTACATCCACCATATTCACTAATTTTTTGCCCTTGTCATCACAGGCATCAACTTTTTCATTCTCCTCTAACTGCTTCTCTACATTTTTATTTGCCTTTGCCTCCTTCTCTCTGTCTTTATCTTCATCACTTTCATCAACAAACTCTTCTTCATTGACAGTGATTATTTTAGTTTGAATTGAAAATTTTCTTCATATTTTTGTTTCCATTTCTTCAAAACTATACTCTCTGGATACAAATTCATTGCTTGATGTAAGTTGCGTTCTAATTCGTCCTTGTTTGCAATTATTTCTTCCAAACAATAATTTAATATTGTTACAAATTCCTGTTTTGTCAATTCTTATTTAAATTAGTAGACGAAGTACTATAATTCAAACTTTACTAATGACTAATTTACTCAGTAAATAGTATAAAATTTAATACCATCAGTGACTTCTTTTCTTCTGCATCTTTTGACTTCTTTTTTCTTTTTGGTGAAGAACATTCTCCTTCACTCTTTCTTTTTCTTCCTGTTTTAATTAAATATTTATTATGAATATAACATGTTTTCCACAAAATAGACTGTAGTCTTTATATTCAGACTGAATATAAGCTACAATTTTTGGTTTGTATAATTGTAACTTATATTCAATCAGAATATAAACACTAAAGTGCATTGCTACACTCTTAGTGCTTATATTCAGACTGAATATAAGCTACACCACAAAATCTTTTAGCTTATATTCAGACTGAATATAAGCTACGATTAAACAAACAACTAATTGTAGTTTATATTCAGTCTGAATATAAGCTAAAATTATTCAGAATACTATTTGTAGCTTATATTCAGTCTGAATATAAACACTATAGAGTATAATAGAATTTAGTGTTTATATTCAGACTGAATATAAGCTACAAAGTTTATTATTAGACCGTAGTGTTTATATTCAGACTAAACATAAGCCACGATTATACAAACAACTAATTCTAGCTTATAGTCAGACTGAATATAAGCACTCCGGTCTAATAATAAATTTTGTACCTTACATTCAGTCTGAATATAAACACTACAAATTATAATAGAAATGTAACAGTCTTAGTGTTTTTCTTTTGACTGAATAAAAGCTACAATTTTACAAAAATATATACCCTGTTTTTATTCAGAATGAATGTAACAGTGTTTATATTCAGTCTTAGTGTTTTTCTTCTTCAGTTTTTGTAACAATCGAACATCATTTAGCAAGAAGATATTCAATACGATTACATTAAAAACCCTAAATATTCAAAATAAAAATTTATATAAACATAAAAACTTTTACCTTCTTCTTCAAAAGCTTCAATTAGATAAATATCGTTGCATTCTTCACTACTAGAAGCCATTTTTGTTTTATGAATAAGAGTAATCTCGTTGATTTTCAGTAGATAATGGATTTTAGGGCAAAGTTTTCTTTCGGGGAAGATGAACGCAAGAAATTTGGGACGGTATCGAAAAGGCGTAAGAGTACGGAGACGTGTTTCTGATTTTAATCGATTATACCCCTAAGCGCTTAATATTCTTTAAGCCGTGACCTGAGTTTTCCACTTATTTACGACAATGCCACCACACGTTTTGCCTCTTTATTTTTTGATCTGATTTTAAATGGATGGCTGAGATTCATCCTCATGTTCACAACCAAATATGGGTTCACATTTGAACCCACCCCTATATATATATATATATTATACGTACACTACAAAAAGTAATAGCGTTTGGAACAATTTTTATAAACGATCAAAACCGATTTTAAAATTGTGAAAAACATCTCAACTGTCTCTGAAAAGTTTTTAAAATATTTTATATCCAAACTTGATATCTGTAACATGTTTTTCCAAATTTTGTAGTCTAACTATCTACATCGTCCACCGTCAGATTTCACCAAAGTTCAAACATTGGCTGTCTGCATATGCATCCATATGGATGTTCGAAGCCTTTTAAACAACATATTTGTTGGACTATATTTGAAACTTAGGAGGTGTTTGGTTCGTAGAATGGAATTTGATGGAATTGGAATCCATCAAAGAATTTTGACTTTGAAGAAATTAGAATGAAATTTGCCCACGTGTTTGGTTGATAGGAATTGGAATGGAATCTCGCAAAAAAAAAATAGAAATATGCATTTATCGGGGGAGGGTGACAATTGTGTCGACGCCGTTAGTGGTGTGGTGGTGGTAGGGTGGGTGGGTGGCGATTATGACAACAAAAAATAGTGGTGTGGGGGTGGCGGTAGCGGTGGTGGAATGGCAATGGTGGAATGCTAATATTATTGATGGTATATTAATTGACAGTGGTGGTGGTAGTGGCAACAACGACGGTGGTGGCGGCGGATATGTTGCCGGTGAGGGTGGGACAGGGAGAGGTTGGTGGTTAAATTTATTTTTTGTCTTTCTAAAAGAAAAGTATAACTTATATATGTTACATTTGCTACGAAGTGGAATTCAAAATACTTCACATATGCTAAGGAATGATCAAATCCCTCAACCGTGGAATCCGATTGAATCCAATGAAATCCAATTTATTCATTCCGCGAACCAAACACCATTAAGGAATTTAGTCAAAGAAATTTGTCAGTCCATCGAATTCCTTTTAATTATGCGAACCAAACAGCCCTTTACTTTCATTCAATAACTTTTGGAATGCTTATTATTTGGTATCTTTAAATTCAATGTTATTCTATCATATTTGAGAGAAATTTAAAACATAAAACACTCATACAAATTTGAGATTCAAGACATTTGTGTTGATCATTGATATATTTAGTCATTGTTGGTGATTTATTGAAGATACATTTCAACAATTGCCAGAAAAAAGAGTTTTATATAAACAATTATATAATAGTTTTTCTTCTACCTTAAATAAGAACATTATAGTAGACCATTGCCACCAAGATGAGTTCGAGGAAAGTGGAAGTAACCAAGGTTAGGTAAACCACTCTAAATCTCATGTTGTACTTTCTAACTCAAACAATTTATTTCCGCATTATTACTTATTTGGGTTAAAATTTGTTGGAAACCAAAAAACTTATTTGGGTTAAAATTTCCTCTTGTTTGCCATAGAACAACGAGATCGTGTAACACAGCCACGTTATTTTCTCTTATTCGGGTTAATATCGTGACAAGAAGGATCAGTCTGCTAATAGATTTTTGATTGAGGGAGCCGAATGTACATAATTAAAAATTTAGGACAATAATTGCAGGTTAAGAGTTAGTTGAGGGACTGTTCCTGTAAGTTACTTGGGTGAAGTGGGTTAAAAACTGAATATTCCTGAATCAACCAAAAGGTAAAAATCTCTCGTATTCCGGGTCAAGCCGGTTTTTTTAAAAACTAACTGGAATCAAATCTTGCAAGAAAACTATTTTATTATTTTTTATATTTATAATTGCATAAAAATATATTAACAAAATAAAAAATGTAATTTGGAGTTGGGATGGATGCCGCTCAAAATAAATAGGTTGTTTTTATAAAAATATTACATATATAATAATCTATACTTATATTATAAAGTATTTGATTAAAAACTTTTAAAAACAACATTTTAAGTCTTATGTACTCTTATTTAATGTTAATTATTTAATTTTTAAGATTACAAGAAAATTGTACGTAAGTACAACTTATTAAATCTTTATTTCTGAATACGTGTAACTAACTACAGATAACCATCATCCAAAATACATGATAAACATTTAATTTTAAATATAAAAAAATCTAAAGTATAATTAAGATAATTATTGAGTTCTAACAGAAAACTTAATTATTATTATTATAAAAAGTTATATTATTAAACCAAAAATAAATAATTTTGTTATTAAACATAATTAAATTATAATTAAAAAAATTGAATTAAATAAATTACATAAAAAAGAGCTTTTAAATGAACATTAAAATCATTTTTTTAAAATCACATAAAACCATTAGAATATCGATAGTAATAAAAATTAAAATAAAACCTAAAATCAAGACGTATCTCACTGCATTGCGCGAATACCCTTCTAGTTTTATTAATTTATAATATTTTTTTCCTTTTAATAAATCATGACACATAAATCGTTAACATTAGTTAAAATAATGGATATCTCTTAAGCAAATTATTCATTTTATCTCAATTATTCATTGATCATAATTAATTTAAAGTTATATAAAATTTATTTGATAAGATTTTATGAGTGATTGTTCAAGTATATAATTAAAGAGTGTAAGGAATTTTTTTTATTTACACTTTTGTAGTTTTATTTAGCATTTCAGTAGCTTTTTTATTTTTTTATGCTCGTTTAAAATCATAGATTAGACCGAAATTTAGTGACAAACCAAAATCCATGTGCAAATATTTTTGATCAATAGCTATAAGCTGTAATCTTAATCCTTTTTTTTGACGTGTTCATAACCTTTTATGAAAAAAGTGTGTTGTTATTTTAAATTTATGAGAATTATTTAATGAAGCGTATTTTGAGATTGTAATTTTAAAGTAAAAAAGATAGTATGTGTTATTAAGCAAAATTAATTTCTATATTATCAAGAATGCTATTTTTTCGATAAAGGTATATCTGGATCATTATTTTTATTGGTTTAATTTATAGTCAATAAATGTTGTTTATTGATTTATTGATTTTTGTAGTAAACAAAAAAAGAAAGAACAAATCATATTTTGTTCAAAAAAAAAAAAGAAAAAGAAAGAACAAACCATAGATACAAAAATAAAATCTAACTCAAACATAACTTCATGGTACTTAATTCTATCAAAAACAGTTAAACCAAATCCTCCATGAAATTCAGATCTAAAACCCTAAATCTAAATCAAAAACCTAAATATATATATAAAAAACCTGAAAAACTGTTGATCATAACTTCTCTCGGTGATTTAATATGATTCCTCTGTATACTTAGTGAAATTTCATGTGTAAACTTATGCTTAAATTCAGCGATAACATACGCTGATTATTATCAGCGATCACTGAAAATCAGAAGCCTCAAGTCTACCTCTGAAGATCTGAAGATCAACCAACACACCAAAAGAACATTCAGCGAGAGTCGAAGACCAAGCTGAAGAAAGAGATAATCAGCTAGTGATCTGAAGCGTTTCAGTGACAGCAAGAATTGTCTAAACAAAGTGTGAAGTCTTGTAAAGCCTCAGCGAAACTCTGAAAGTTCATCATTGAAGTTTCAAGTTCAGCGATCAAGTGAAGCTTCTCAAACAAGATTAAAGTTGATTTTATCCTCGATGCACAAAAGTCAAACCTTATACTATGTCAGAGAAGGACGTATGGATTGTCTCATATGTCCCCATCATATCTGATATGGTACTGTTCACACGCGGCCAAAAGCATGGTTACGTTCTGAACAAAGGACAAACTTCCTATGAATGCTTGATACGTGGCATATACCTTTTGTCTTGCATTAAGTGCAAACGGGTATAAATAAGATGAAGATATCTTCTTCATCTTCATGCATGCTACTTTCTATTTCCTAAAACCCCTGTCTCTATTCTTTCTCATTTCCTTGTGCATCAATCTGTGTGATTTCTTAAGTTACAATAGAATAGGTTTACTTGTTCTAATTCCGCTTATAACTGTAAATTTGTTTATTCAATATAAACTCATTTAAAAACGAAAATCTGACTGTTTGTATTCAACCCCCCCCCTTCTACAAACTGTTCTTATATCCTTGAACTCTTGTAGACTCCTTTGGGACTAACAAAAACAAACCCAAATAAATGACGGGATGATAAACCAGAGATTTCCGTATCGATCAATGATTCTTGGCATTCACACTGCTCATCACACATCGATTCTAGTCTTTGATGACATCAGGAACAATGATTCTTGACATGGGGATGGCAGTAGAAGGAAGTAGGGATTTGGGAGGATGAGATAGGCGTAGAGGGCGATGATAGAGGACAGAGAATCTGCCAGAGGTGGAGATCGGTGTAAAAGGATGGTGAATGGCACGTTGAACCTACGGAGAAGATGACCAAAAGACGTTGGTTCTTGCCTTCTTTATGTATGAATGCGTCGGCATTTTTGTTCTTCAGGGTTGAGGACTGAGGGGAGAATTCACGGTCGTTGAGGGATGATCCAAGATTTGAAATTGGAGCGTGTAATTTGAAATCTCAATTACAATTTTACCCTGTAACTTTTAGATTAGAAGTGAGATTAGGTACGATTTTCATAGATACTACAAAAATGTCATAAATGTTTAATGACTTTTGATTAAAACCCTTGGATGACTGAGATTGACCCTTACCGTCCTCAACCTTTTCTTGGTCCTCACATGATTTAACACTTAAATCAAATGAGAACCACAAATATGTTACAAACCGTTATATAAAAAAAATTACATGATATTTTTCATCAAATGTTAGGATTTTAGATATTGCTTCGTATATGTTTGTATCATAATATGATAGTTTCACACGTATTTATTTCACCACATTAATATTTTTTTACGTGTATTTTTCATTTTTTACTAGGTGAACCAATTTTTTTTTCCAGATGTCATATTTTCATAATGTGAACACAAACATATGTAAAACTAGGTTTTGATGAAAAAAATCATGTAATTTTTTTTCATCGGTTCTCACAGGTAAATGGAGATTCAGGGAAAAATCTAAAAAAAAACCCGAGGAACACCCTAAAAATCATTGGATTAGAAAATTCAAAGGCTGGTATACTTGTACAATTAAACGGGAAGGGTTTAATTGGATCGGAGGGTTTCACATGTGCATGCAACAAAGCTCTTGAATAGGGGTGAGCTCGGGACCCGACCGGTACCGAAACCGGAAATGTCAAATTTCAATACCAAATACCGAACCGATTAATGAAATTCGGTACCGGTTCGGTACCGGGATTTTCGGGACTAGAACCGTTTGGTACCATTTTTTTGATCAACTAAGGGTTTTCACCGTTGACCATTAAGCGCAATAAAAAAAATCAAAATCACTTAACCAAACCGGTACCAAAACCCCGAACCAAACCGGTACCGAAACCGAAAGTACCAAAAACCGAAAGTTATAAATCCCAATACCGAATCCTAAACCAATAGTGAAATTCGATACCGGTACCGGTTCGGTTCGGGATTTCGGTCCATTCCGCTCATCCCTACTCCTGAACGTTAACTCTGGAATTTAAATACATTTTTTGATAACCGATAAAACTAAATTTTAATCAAAGTTTCATGCATATGGTATTTTACTGAATTTGGAGATGGATAATGCAAGTTATAAATTCATTTAGTTGGTTTATTTTACTATTATGAATTTATGATACATGAGGGATGAGACATATACCATCACAAATACACAATTTAACAAATCATATTCTTTAACCACATATAAATATATAGTCCATAAAATATAATGCTTACAAGAACCAAATGATGTATCAAGAAAAGAAAAGAAAAAACAACAATTCACATCTTATGTTGATCGAGAAACGGACTTGTGGGCGTAACAAGTGGATATGAGATATCTCCGATTACATGCGGGTTTGTGTTCATTGGTGTTGCAATATTACTACTATTCGTTGCAAAACTCTTAACGGAATATACTTCCGATACCTCTTCTTTGCTCTCATCTATGTAAACCACATCCTGCATTGTAAGTTGGTGGTATTCCACAATTTCTCGAAGAAATCGGTTCTCTCGAGCATAAACTGAGTTCTCCTGTGCCAACCGAGCTTTCTCTGCTAAAAGCGATTCCAATTGGAGTCGAATCTGCCATGTAAACAAAATGACAAAATCTTCATCCAAAGTATGAAAAAATGTAAAAAAATGCCCCCATGAGTTAATAGAATCCGTTAAGAGGGAGGGGCGATCTTTGTAAATAATGAGGTTTAAGGACCTTAGTAGCGGCTGTTTGCAGTTGCTGAATGGTTTGGTGCTGAATGATTAAGAGGGTTTTATGATATAGTGCAAAAAGAAATATATTAGTTTGGTAATTGTTTGAAATAAAATTTGGGCTCTGAATGGTTAAGGGATATCCAGCATACATAATGATTCAGAGTTTTTGGAACCATTAAGAGGCAGACTTTGTTTTTTGCCAAACAGGATTCACCTCTTAACGATTCAGAGGCTGCCTCTTAATGGAACTGTTAAGAGGTAAACAAACAGCCCTTAACAAGTGCCAAAGCACATGGACCAAACATGTAATTTATTCTTAAAAATATATACTCTGGTTGAAGAAAGAAAGTGTTTATTATGGTAAAAAAAACATACATAAGTTTAAAATTATCTTCTTAGCAATTGAATTATGCATTTCTACTAGATATTTAATAACAAAATGCTAAAAGGGTCATTAGGGTTTTTAGTAGATAAAATAAAAATATATACCAAATATCATCTTCAGGGCGGTCCCCATCTCGACCAGTCTCCCTGAGGACTCTATTTTCTTCTTCTAACTAAGCACAATGCTCCTTTACGAAAGCAAGATCGGACTTAACCGTCTTCAACTCCCGAAGTAGAACCTTTGCTTTGGTTGCCATTGCCATTGAAACCTGTTATGGAAATCAAAACACATATCATACATCTCATAGATTAATAGAAAGGGTTACATTCCATGATTTTGTTGATGTGATCATGACTTCCTTCTCTAAACTTATCAGCTACAGCAAAACAATTACATTATACATCTATTGTCTAGGACATGAAAGCCACAAATAACACACACACACATATATATATACACATATATAGGGACGGGTTCAAATAAGAACTCAAATTTGGTTGTGGATATGAGGACAAATGAGAGCGTGACACTTGTCATATTAATAATGAAGGAAAATATTTAGGAAACATTCAGTCCGAATATTTTCCTTCATTATTTAGTCTGAATATGAGACGTGTCACGCTCTTAGTTGTCTTCACATCCACAACCAAATTTGAGTTCACATTTGAACTTTCCTGTATATATACATACATATATAGAAAGATGTTCATGCGAGGACGGTAACTATTTATGAGAATGCGAGGACAATTCTCAGCCAATCATTTTGTACATGAAACTTTTCATGTACAAAATCACATACGATTCACGTACAAAATCATATATGATTAGCGGCGACTTTTCTCGTGACTTGCCCACGAAAAAAATCGCGCATGTCCTTTTTGATGCTTACAAAATCACATATGATTTTGCACATGAAATCATATATGATTTTGTACATGTCCAAAATGATTGGCCGAGGATTGTCCTCGTATTCTCGTAAATTGATATCGTTCTCGTATGAACCCGCCTCTACATATATATATATATATATATATATATATATATAGAGAGAGAGAGAGAGAGAGGAAAGGTCAAATGCGAACTCAAATTTGATTGTGAACGTGAAGACAAATGAGAGCACGACACGTGTCTGAATGTAAATTATTCAGTCTGAATAATCAAAGAAATATTCAGACTGAATAAAACTAAATATAGTGTTTATTCAGTCTGAATTATGCTTATTCAGTCAGAATAACCATTAATTCAGACTGAATAAACACTATATTCAGTTTTATTCAGTTCGAATATTTCCTTGATTATTCAGTCTGAATATGACACGTGCCACGTTCTCATTTGTCCTCACATTCACAACCAATTTGAGTTCTCATTTTGACCCGCCCCTATATATATATATATATATAAACCTACACATGTGAGATATATAGATATCATAACATGAACCAGTAATACACATCTGCCACCTTACGTCGCGAGAGGCTTTGAGTTAAATTTCTGTATCAGTCTGCATCTGGGGTTGAGAATTATGGGCATGCATTTGTGACGATTGCCTTGTACTCCCAACATTTGAAGGTGGATTTTTCTGACTTTTTCTTAATATGAAGTTTGCGTGTTTCTTGAATAATGTCTGCGGTTCGATTCTCCACAACTGTCATCCCCTCCTGTGAGACTAACATTAGTAAAAAAGCTATTGAATCCTTTCTTGAAACTGTATCAGTAGTCTTTAGAAATCAATAACTAATTTTTTTTATAAGGTAGTCCAATTTATTAGCCACTCCAGAGTATAATTAAAACAACATTCTCGTTCAACTTATCGAATTCATAAATGGATACAGCAAAAGCTTACCTCAAGAGCATTACCAATGGTGCCACCAATGTAATTGAGGGATGACGCAATTGCATCTATCCCCTTCTGAAGTGCTGGATTATCTGCCTTTCGACGATTTTCTGGCAACTGAAGAATATTGTATATAACAAAAGACAACACTAGCTATATAAGGTTCATGTTCCCCTTTGATGTTGAACAAGTAATGGTTATTCATACTTGAAAAAATCAGTCTATAACCCAACCCCACTTAAGCCACACATAGTTCAGTTATAGTAAAAAGAATAAATAGTAATAAATAAATAAAGAACGCCCTTCCCAACAAAAAAAATAACTATCATATTTAATTATTACCTGGCCCTTTGCTTCTGTATCAGACATCTGTTGTCTCCTCCTTTCAGGTGTTTCATACTGTTGGGCAACATCATCATCCTCAATGATGGCTCTGGCTTTTCTAGCAAGAGCACCACAAAATCCCCTTTTAGGTTCATCAAAGTTCTTCATCGATGCATAATCGTACCTGGTTGAATCATCCTACAACCACGAGTAACCATCTGCTAAGGGAACTACATGATTACTTAAGCAACATATGTTTTCACATATAATTTACTAAAGGACAACATCAACTACAATTTTCCATCAAGCTCATATAATTAACAGCAACGTAAAAATAACAAACAAATGGCAAAACAGAGAGAAGGTGGAAAATAGAAGTCCAAGGATCAGTCTATGATCAATTGGAGCTACTTGAACCCCCTCTTTGTTCATACTTATCATCAAGTCATCCACTGTTGATTTACGCCAAAATTTTATTGCTCTAGTTTATATCAAATCCTATTATAAAATAGAAGTCTTTCTAGTTACGTTTGTGATAATTATGAATATAATTCTAGGCTATCCACAAAAATGACATTAACGTTTTATGCTTATATTCACTTGAATTGTTCTATTACATGCGCTAGACTTTAAATTGTTGTTTGACAACTTCATTAAATCACAAAAAAGTCATGGTTCAACTTGAAAATATTGTAGCAAATAAATAATAGGTCACTTTGATGTTGATTTTGGATTCTCTGAACCCCATAAATTCCTAAAAACTTCATGGTTCGATTTATTCGACTTCCATTTACATTGGTCTATATTGGTGCTTTCAAATCATAATGTGTGATTTGCAGCAAAGGGGGGAGATGCATCTATTCTATCAGTCATTATTATTAATGTATAGCCTTCTTTGGTATATGAGGAACACATGAAAATTACATATCCAGAAACTTTGGGATACCCCATTTACTTTCATGTTCTTTGCATTCTTGTATTGCGACTGTAAATAGACTGAAAATGCCAAGGATCAGGCAATACAATGTTTGTTTGTTAAAGGTTGGTTTTTACCATTGAGTTTGTGTTATTGTATGGATATATAATATAGGTACACAGTCCAGTTTACATCAACATAGGTGGCCAGTGCACTGTTATTATCATATTATGATTGTTAAACTTCAAAATAGCATGTCTGCCTATAGCAAGAAACAGACAGAATGCCAATCAATTATGTCAAATATGGTACTCTTCCATTCCATCAAAAGATACAAACTTTGCCATTTTATGACTAATATAAGATAAAAAAAATTATGCAACTTAAACATTGTTATTCTAATTGTCACACTGGTTACACAAATGCTAAGATTCCCCTAAACAATTTAAGATCCACCATCAATTCTGAAGTTTGAAAAGAATACCATTTAGCATTAGAATGCAAAAGAGCACCTACCTGTTACCTTTTTATAAAGAAGGGAGCATATCCAACTATCAGATCAAAAGTAGAACAAAATAAAACATAACCACAACTCCAACGCACAACTTCCCATCAGAAAATTTCACATACATAAACAAGCTTACACACACAGAAAACGTATACGTACACAAACATAACTTATAACAGTGAAAGTACCTTGACATAAGATGAATAAGAAGATCGAGCAGGATTGGAGTTGACTTGTCTGGGTGAAATAGCGGATTGATAGTAGGCAGAAGAGAGAGAAGAGTCACGGTGAGCGGAGGATGCTCTGATCGCTTGGGCAGCGAGTGACTGTGTAGCTACAGGCGGAGTGGAAGACGATGTTGAACCATCTTCCGTTGGAGATGAAGAAGGATCATTTGATCTATTTGAATTATTAGGGTTAGGTATTGCGATTTCTTGTTTCAACGTTGAATCCGTGATAAATCCTTGCCGTCTCCTATACGCCATGACACTGTTGTAGAATTGAAAAGGTAAAGTATTCCACCACCGCCGGTACCTCCACCGCCAATGGCCGCTGTGGAGATAGAGACACCGGTGAAAGGAAGTGGATCTGAAGTTCCTTTCAGTCTCTCTCTCTCTCTCTCTCACACACACACACACGTAGTCCGACTATCACTGGCAGGCTTCTGAATTGTCAACGTCTAAAATTCGGGGATTACTTGTGTTTTTTAGCCCATAGATTTCCTATTGGGCTTTATCGAAAAGCTTCGTTCTTTAATAATGGGCCTTTCAACTTTTGCCTCATCTCTTTGTTAGATACTTATGGTTAGAATTAGGGATGGCAATGGGGCGGGGATTGGACGGGGAATACAATCCCCGGCCCCGGCACCGGTTTCACTATCTCATCCACGGTCTTGGCCCTGATCCTCGGCAGTACAGGGAATCCAATCTCATCCCCGGTTTTTTTGTGCTCATCCCCAGTCAATCCCCGGTTAAACAATAAATTTTTCAAGAACTATTAAAAATTGCATTAAAAATATGTATTTTTTTAGTTAATATATACATACGGGGACGGGGCGGGTCGGGGAATACGTCACCCGGCCCCGGCCCCGGACCCGGTTTTCAACATTAAGGGAATCCCCGGCCCCGGTACCCGGTTTAACGGAGAATCCCCAGCCTCGGTCGGGGCGGGTAAACCAGGTTCCCCGAGGGGGCGGGGCAAATCACCATCCCTAGTTAGAATTACCGCCACCGGTTGGTTCCAGTGATAAGTGAAGTTATAGTGAGAAGGGTGATAAGGGATCTCCATCTTTGGATGAAAATTAGAATGAGATGTATGAAGATGAGATACATCGAGATGTACCAGATCAATCGTATCAAACGTGATTCATGGGTGGGTTTGAGATTAAAAGTGATTCAAGGATGAAGATCCCTTATTACGCTTCTAATCTTAACTTCACTTCTCACATGATCCCATGCCTAGACTTACTTTAGTCTACCAAAATGATACATTGATTGAGCAGCAGCTCGTAGATCACCTAAAAAAGAATATTTATTATTTGAGCCATATCCTGACATAAGAATGCCGACAAGCGCAATACTTGAAATAGCAATCCATAAAAATACAGTGATACTGAGATCGGCTAGAACAAGGTGATAACCAAAAGGAATTACTAAATAACTTAATAAAATTGATATGAGTGTTATAGAAGGTCCAATACTGAATAAACGAGTATCTCCTCTAGATGGAAGAAGATTCTCTTCGAAAAGTAATTTGGTACCATCTGCTAGAGCTTGAATAATTCCCAAAGGTCATGTGTATTCAGGGTTAATACGTTATTATATACCCGCAGAGATTTCTCTTTCTAACCAAACAATTACTAATACACCTATTATGATTCCTAATATATGAGTAAAAACAAAGATAAGCATCCATATGATCCCATAGACCTCTTTTAAGGATTCAAATCTAGAAAAAGAATTGATAGTTTGTACTTTTGTTGGGAATGAATGAAAAAAAATCTTAATCTTAAATCAATTCCCATCGACTCCGAAAGTTGTTTTCTTTCCAGAGTTTGTGATACTTGATGATAAATATAAAAAGAAACCTTGGTTTATCCCAAGCAAATTACTTCTATTTAATTTGAATATAAATCCAAATTTTAGTGAAAATAAAAAATATCAATGTAAAGGAAGAAGAGGATGACAATGTAAAGGAAGAAGAGGATGAGGATGTATGGATTCTCGAGAAAAGAGGAGCCATGTTGGTCCCCCCCCCCCCCCCCGGACCGGCCGGATCCCACGAGTGAATCGAAAGTTGGATCTACATTGGATCTCACCTGAATAGCCCCATCTATCCTCTTGAGGAGAAGTTTAATTTCAATCCACTGTTTGAACAGGAGGAGTACGCCATGCTAATGTGCCTTGGATGATCCACATCTCAGGGTCAGGCGCCAATGAGCATATTGAACTATCTATGTGGCTGAGATCCCTCACAGCCCAAGAACAACGACGTAACTATCAGGGGCGCGCTCTGCCCATTGAACTAATATCCCGTCGTACGAGCCCCCCTCTAAGGGCACCCTTCTTCGACCCTTACTGCTGCCCAACTTGACAGCGGATAGATAATGTGTTCCACTTATTGAACAGGGCATACTAGAACCATGATGATTCAATAAGAATACTAAGTTAAGCCGAAAGATTCCCTGAGTAAGAACCATTGGATCATCACTTATTCGACGAGTAGATAATGACCAAAAATCTAAAGAAAGATTTGTCTTTACCACTTTATTCGTACATGGAGTCGGGGGAGAATGGAATTTGGTTTTTTTATTTTACAAATAGGCATGCTGGATCATACATCTATCCATATATCGGGATAGATAGATTGACCATCACACCTGAGATCTTCGTTAGACCGCTTAGCCCCGTTCATCTTCGGCGCAAGAGCGCTCGTTCAGTAAGCTACTACGCACTCTTTCAAGGGTGGCTGCTTTTAGGCAAACCTCCTGGCTGTCTTTGCACCCCTACCTCTTCTTTATATCCCTTCTAAGTCTAAACGTCCTATTTCGCATGGTATTTCGTAGGAATAAAGGATACATGGATAGCTTACAAAATCCTTTTTTCCTTGTCTTTATTTTCTATATCTATATATAAAAAAGACTATTAAAACTAATAAAAAAGACTTCGAATCACTGAAAGTATGAAAATTTCTTAGTAATGCATGGCTAATGTATGTTCACGTCATTTGGAGTAAAATAATATTACTCTATCTAAAAAACATGAAACATCTCAAGAATCAAATTAACTTATTTAAACGTTCCCAGTATTCTCTATTTCCTTGAAAATGCCGCTCAACCTACAAGAACTGTTTAGGATATTTTAAAAGAGGTAGAGATTTTTAAGGGTCGTTCCCCACCCAGGAGCTACTTTACCGTATTGTGAATTCAATGGTTTTAATAAATTCCCTACAGTAGTTCGTCTTGGACCAGATCTAGAACCTTTCTCAACAGTTTGTGTAGCCATAAATCCTATTATATTCAGAGAAGCAATTCTCCATTGGTAGCAAATGCTTATCCATTAAGCTGAGAAAACATTAGTTAACATAGACCCCTCTTGCAAGAACGGACTAAAAGGGTCAGCTACCCAACCAGCCTTCATAATTAAATATTGTTACTGTATAGGTAGAGCTCGTTGTAAAAGACATATTATTGGATAATTCATAGGCAGAGCTGAAGAATGTGAACCATAAAAGGTAGCAATAACATTGATTAAATGATGTAAAGGTTCTGGCGTATAGAGAAGACCTCACCGTTTAAGAAGTAATATGTACTTACTTGTTTAGACTATGGGGCTGGTTTTTTATACTAACTCTCAAAAGCCAACGAGTCACACACTAAGCATAGCAATTTTATCAAAAGATTAAATGAATTTTTATTCAACCCTATAGAATTATAAGTTTTCATTTTTTTATTGAACAGAAAAGAAAAAGAAGAAACGAATTTATCATTTTTTGTTCCATCGCTAGATAGAATTGAAAGGCAAATAAAGGTTTATTATTCCTCGTCTCGTATGCAACAATTTACCCGGTAAGCTCTAACCGCGAAAAGAGTCGTCGTTCTCATTTACAGAGTAAGATTCTCGGGCAGTGCCTTTGCTCCTACCGGGTAAGATTCTTGGTCATTGTCATATTCATCTGATAAATAAGGTAATACGACTTGATAAGCGCTTACCCTGGTAAATCGGTTGGTAAACGACCTCTTAGAGACGACCAAATAGGACCGGACACGGAGAACCAGGATGGGGATCGACCCAGACCGATTGTGACGAGGACCAGTTCGAAGTAAAGGAACCGGTTACGATTTATAGGAATTTTCACGGTCCAACATGGGACCGGTTATACATAAGCCCAATTTTTTTTTTAAAAAAAAGTTTTTATAAATTATATATCAAGTACACGGTGTCGTGCTCTCATTTGTCCTCACGTTCACAACCGAATTTGAGTTCTCATTTGAACTTTCCTCTCTCTCTCTCTCTCTCTCTCTCTCTCTCTCTCTCTCTCTCTATATATATATATATATATATATGGGTAGGTTTAAATGACAATTCAAATTTGGTTGTGAACGTGGGGACAAATGAGAGCGGGACACGTGCCAGAGTCAAACTGAATAATCAAAGAAATATTCAGACTGAATAAAACTGAATATAGTGTTTATTCGGTCTAAATAATGTTTAAGCATTAGTCATACTGAATAAACACTGTATTCAGTTTTATTCAATCTGGATATTTTCTTTGATTATTAAGTCTGAATAATCTACATTCAGACAGATGTCGCACTCTCATTTGTCCTCACGTTCACAATCAAATTTGAGTTTGCATTTGAACTTTCCTCTCTCTCTCTATATATATATATATATATATATATAATTCACAAAAGCATTGATATATGCATTGGTCATTTGAATCACACCTTTTTTTTTGTTATAGCTAATTCCCTTTTTAGTCAAAGACTCCCCGTACATGTACAACAAGCCTTAATTTTGTAACCGATGCACACATATATACATATAATATATACACAGACACTAAGGGGGTGTTTGGATTAGCTTATTTAAAACAACTTTATGCTTTTTATAAAAAAGTGTTTATTTAACTTATGTGGTACCACACCGGAATTCTAAAAAAAGTGTTTGGATTAGTTTATGGCGGTTCCACACCGAAATAAGTCAATAAGTTGTTTTTTTTAGTGTTTGACAAAAAAATGCTTATACAAAAACTCATTTTCACTAGTGGGGAACCGGTATAAGCACTTTTTTATTTTCTCCCATCCAAACACTCAAATATACTTTTTACCGGTTCCACACTGGTATAGGTTAATAAGTTGTTTTGATAAGCTAAAACAAACACCCGCTAACACTACATCATAGATTCCATCAAGTTCTTGACATTAATCTGACAATTAAGTTATCACATGGCTAGATCCCATATCATATGTATGTATAGAGGCTGATTCAAATACAAAGTAGTTGAAGGGTACAAACTGGAGTCAAATCAATATATAAAAAAAATCATATTCAAATGCTATGATTTAAGATATTATTGCACATATGTTTGTTTCATCTTGTGAAAAAATTACATGTGAAATTTTTACATTATGAAACAAATAAATGTGAAATTTTTTCATCAAAAAATATACGAGAAACTTTCAACTTATGAAAACAAATACATGTGAAACTTTTACATTATGAAACGAACATATGTTTAATAAAATCTTAAATCATAGCATTTGATGAAAAAGAATTATTTTTATATTGATTTGAACCAGTTTGTATAGTTTGTACCCTACAACTGATTTGTATTTGAACTCCTCCCCCCCCCCTCTCTCTCTCTCTCTACATATATATATATATATAGGGGCATAATCAAATGAGATCCATGATATCTCATCTCATCCCTCATTTCAAATCAATTAATTATTTAATATTTATATCCATAAAAGGTAAAATGGTAATCTTGACAAATTAGAAAACCCTATTTTAATAAACAAGCCTCCTCAATCTCATTTCAATCTCGGCCCCCACCATCCAGCCTCCTTCCTCCGGCCTCCTCCCTCCGGCCTCCTCCTCCGGTCTCCGGCCTCCGGCGTCCTCCCTCCGGCCTCCGGCGTCCTCCCTCCAGCCTCTGATCTCCACCGTATTTCACCTCCAACCTCCACCGTCTTTTACCTCTGTTGGAACCCTCCGTCTCTGACCTCCACCGTATCACCACCACCAACACCATCGTCGAAGCCGACGGATCTCAACCATTCTTTTCGACCCTTGCACAACCCTTGCACCATTCTTGCCGACAGATCTCAACCATTCTCGCCGACCAATCTCAACCATTGTAGTCGCCCGACCACCGAATCGAAGGTCTACATCTCTCCATCTCCATCAAAATCAAATCTGAAAACATCCAGGTCTGAAAAAATCAAAAAATCACGGATTCAACATCAAAGAAGATTTACGATATTGAAGGTCTGCATCAATTTTTTCTGGTATAATCATCGCCGAGAAATCAAAGGTCTTTGTATATATTTTGGTATCACAATAGTTATCATAGGGTATCACAAAGTGTATCACAGTGGGTATGGCATGGTAGTGGGTATCAAAGGGGTTTCACATTGGATTTCATAGTATCACAGTGTACCTTGTATATATTTTTGAAGTTATTGGTATCACAGTAATCAGTAAGTTTGTGTTATATTGTTTTGAAATTATTGGTATCATAGTGGTACATAAGTTTATTTTTGTTCACCGGAATCTGTTGTTAGATGGATGTAAGAGGAGAGAGAAGAGAGAAGAAATTTTAAAATACTTAAAATACCTTTTCATTAAAGTTTTAATTCAAAATTGCCAAAATTATAAACTTCCTAATTTATCCTTGATATATGGTTGAGATTTGATCTCATGGATCCCATAAATTAATTAGATCTAACATAAAGAGCCCCCTACATATATATATATATATATATTAGGAGGGTCTACAAGACTAGATCGAGTACACTTGCTACATATATATATATATATATATATATATATGTAACAAGTGTACTCGATCCAGTCGTGTAGACCCTCCTAATCGATGTAGGGATAGTTCGAGAGTTCACAAGGCTCTTTCTCGATCTTTGGAAACGAAAGAAACAATCTCGAAGGATGCCCGGAAGTTGGCATCGAAAGGGTTGTAATAGAGGTCGAATAACAAGTCGATCAAGGAAGCAAGGACGAAAGCCCTTCCCAAGTTGGTTGAGCAGCTTGGAAGCCCGCCTAATTTTCTGCTTGTTTTCAACAAATCGGGTGAGAATGCGGGTAAGAAGGCGGGTTCACTCGCCTAGCCCACTGTCTTCGTCCGGGCAGGTTAGAAGGTGGGCTAGGCCGCATTGCCACCCGCCTAGTTCACTATTTGGTGTTTCATTCCAGCATCTTTCACGTGCCCATATCCATGCATGCCATCACCGTGTTTCCTATGTCTACATGATTCCTTATCTCATTTGTTTTTTTTTTTCTTTTATTAGTTTATAATTATCATTTATTAGTTAATTATTATTAGTCGATTAGGATTAGTTTTAAACTTATGTTTAATAGTTATCTTTAGTTCTAGTTTAGATTATAAATAGGGTTTGAGTTCTTCTTTGTTATTTACATTATCAATCAATAATATTTCTTTCTCTTTGAGAGTAATTCAAGTTTTCTCATTATTCAGTTAGTTCTTATGCTTGTAAGATCTATTATGTTTTGGGTTTGACGTTTGTCGATCCATTCCGCGTTTTCCTACTGCGTCAGTTGGTATCAGAGCACATAATCCCTATCTCTTTTTCAATCTAGCGATGGGAGATAATCAACCCATCACCCCGAGCAGATCTTGAAGGTATCACTACTGCTTTCAATAACACTCTCACTAACTTCACCACCACCACCTTCACCAATCAGATCGGCGAGTTAGTCGACAATCGACGGAGAAAAGGCAGGCACCCAGTTCACCACCGATCACCACGTGGTGGCCGACCAAACCCAACCGTCAGTTCCAATTCTGAATCTGAAGCCGAGGAGGAAGCCGATTCACCCGGAATAGACCCCGATTACCGGATGAAGGCCGATATCCCATACTTCTATGGAACCATGGGCATAGAAGAATTTTTAAACTGGAAAATTGAGGTCGATCTATTTTTCGATATCGTAGAGATCCCGAAAGACAAGAAAATAAAGATGGTTGCCTTGCGGTTAAAGAGCATCGCATCTTGTATGGACCCGATCACGGACTCACTCTTTAGAGCTTGAAGACAGAATTGTGGATCTGAACGTTGTGAAGAAACGAGTATACGAGTCAGGTGAAGATGTGTTACAAGTGAACTCGAGGTCGAGTTCTTTTCAAGTGAGGGTGTCTGATGTAGGGAGAGTTCGAGAGTTCACAAGGCTCTTTTTCGATATTTGGAAACGAAAGAAACAATCTCGAAAGATGCCTGGAAGTTGGCATCGAAAGGGTTGCAATAGAGGTCGAATAACAAGTCGATCAAGGAAGCAAGGACGAAAGCCCTTCCCAAGCGGGTTGAGCCGCTTGGAAGCCCGTCTAATTTTCTGCTTGTTTTCAACAAAGCGGGTGAGAATGCGGGTGCCACTGTTTTCTTCCGGGCGTGTTAGAAGGCGGGTTAGAGCGCATTGCCACCCGCCTAGTTCACTGTTTGGTGTTTCATTCCAGCATCTTTCACGTGCCCATATCCATGCATGCCATCACCATGTTTCCTATGTCTACATGATTCTTTATCTCATTTGTTTTTCTTTTCTTTTATTAGTTTATAATTATCTTTTATTAGTTATTTATTATTAGTAGATTATGATTAGTTTTAAACTTATGTTTAATAGTTATCTTTAGTTCTAGTTTATATTATAAATAGGGTTTGAGTTCCTCTTTGTTATTTACATTATCAATCAATAATATTTCTTTCTCTTTGAGAGTATTTCAAGTTTTCTTGTTATTTCCGTTAGTTCTTACGCTTGTAAGATCTATTATTTTTTGGGTTTGATGTTTGTCGATCCGTTCCGCGTTTTCCTAGTGCGTCACAAATCATGACCTAGGCAAGTATACCCAAACAAAGATCTTGAAGTTTAAGATCCTAGAATTATGTCAAAATATGTCATACCATTGGAGTTCATCAGTTTTATATATCTCCTACAAGAAAAAATCAAATCCATTAAATTATTTTATGTAAATTGAATATAATATATATATATACATACATTATATATATGTGCATATATGAGTTTAGTGATTCATTTGCCAACTGCTTTGTATTTACTAAAATCTTGAATATAGAACTTAGTGATCGATCATCAGTTTTCTAAATGGTAGTGATTTCTTTGAAAGAACGTAAACACCCAAGCTAAGACACCATCTCGTGTTCTAGATATATGTATATATTATTATAATACAATAATTGATGACTGTTATGGATGTCAGACAAAATAAGTTCTAAAGTATTATTTTATTGGTATCATACTTACTTTACTATTTACTCTACATACAAAAGGTGGGTAGAAGCAACAAATGCATACATCATATCACATAGATGATATGAAAAGTATAAGGCTACAAGGATCAGCAAATCAAATGAAAGCACACGTTGAAGTTGCAGTGTTGCATTAAATACATGGATTGCTATAAAAGGTGGACTCTGAATCATATGCAACTTGCCTCTTTAAAGAATTTCTATGTGCAAATATGAAACATTTAAATTGTACCTTGTTTTATTCATATATGAAACAATACCTTATTTTATTCATATATGAAACACTCAAATTGTTTAGGATTAAGAATTACCTTCCTATATTCCACAATAAATATGTAAATCTTTGTTTTCATAAAATATACGGATTTAAAAAAGTGAAATTTTGTTGTCTTTGTATTCAATCATCTCTTCTATAAACACCTGCATTATAAGTCATTTACCCATCGGGACCAACAATTTTTACACCAAAAAATATTTGAAATTATTCTACGACATTGCTTTGTCATCAAAACATTAAGTGTAGAGAACACCACAATGCAAGTTTTAAAAATCGTCAAATCTCAATATAAAATCCAAATGTCCTTTTTTTATAGTTAACTTCATTTTTCAATCTTACATTCATTCATCGATGTGGGATGAGTAAAACTACACTACAATGCAAAATTTTAGAATATCCAAATCTCACATTGCTACATCATTCTCTATGGTTCTCTCTTATGCTCTTCACCAATATGTGGCTACTAAAACCCAACCATAAATCACCATTTCAGAATACTAATTTTTTAAGGATGCCATCTCGATACCCAAGATTTTCCTTTTATATATATAAATATTTGATTAGTTTTTATTTCAATAGTGGATATAGGTTTTTAAGCTTCCATCATTCTTTTATATATGATATATCCATCATCTTCTTCCAAACTATCATTTTTTCGACCAATGTGAGATGATGAAAGGCAACCGTAGTTGAAGATTTAAGGAATACTCAAACCTTATGTTGCAAATTCATTATCTTTGGTTTCACTTTTAACTTTCATTATAGAATTTACCATTTGGTTGGTTTTGATTCTAACCATGGTTAAACTTTAGAAATTTTAAAGAGGGTCATCCAAAATAAGACAACCCCATGGGACAAACTCCATGAATTGACACAAAGACATCCAATCAACCTTTCTTATGCACTTCATATAGTTCAAAATTTTCAATCCTTCACCAATGTGGGACTTCTAAAACTCAACCATAAATCATCATTTGAGAATACTCACTTCTCATGATGCCACCTCAGTGCCTTTGGATTTTGCTTTTATATATATAAAGATAAAGATGTTATCTCAGCAAACTGTAACCAATTAAGGGTTTAGCAGGTTACTTGGTCCCTAAAATATCTTTGAAGTTTGCTTCCTAGACCTAGAATGGAAGTTGGTTCCCCAAAATAGTAGTCGACACAAAGTTGATTTCATTTTCCTGTAATCTTCTTTTTTTTGTTTTAAATCACAAAAAGAACATGAAAACCATCCACGATATGTGTAAAGTAGAGGTGGAATTCAGACACTGGGACCAACCCATTAGGGGCATACATTCCTTGCCTTGGCATGTAATAGGACGAGGACTCATTTCTGTGCTTGAAGCGGGTTTAGGGATGATGTGATAACAATCGAGTTTGCTAAGAACCGTGAGAATATCTCTAACCCTTTGTATTGGTCTCGCTTATTTGTATTTGAATATGATAACATTTCATTTAGTAAAATATGTTTTCTTTTAATTATAAGACACTAAACACATGATCTCCTCGTTTGAGATTGTAATCGATGTTCAGTGTCCCTTTGTCAAATGATCAAATCGATTGGTACTTTAATCCTATATTTTCGATTTCATTATCGTATAAGCCCAACTTTTTTAGTGAGTCGAAGACAAACGAAAGAGTATATAGGAAGTCGTCAAAGTTGATCAATGTGAAGACTAGCTAATGAACCCATAAAGCTGAGAAGACTAACAAATATTTTTCAAGATTTATTGATCAAGTTCTCATGCACCAACTTTCAAAAGCCCATGTCCTTTTGATGTAGACATTTTTTGAACGTGTTAGTAAAAGTATGTTTGCCCGTATATACTTCTATTCTTAATCCCATAGAAAATACATTGGTACAATGCGAAAACCGAGTGTATAGGGCGAAAATGATATTACACTTATGGTTACTACTAGAAAATTGAGTATTTTTAACGGAAAATGTCGTTGAAAATTTTCTACGAATTTTAAAGGGATTATTGACAAAAAATAATTTTTCTACGAATTTTCAACGAATTTCCGTCGAAAGTCTCTCACAAAATGCATTTTCAACCAAAAACTTTTTGACGAGACATTCCGTTGAAATTTTTTTGGTTGAAAATGCATATATGTTTGTGAGAGATTTTCAACGGAAAATCGTTGAAAATTCGTAGAAAATTTATGTTCTGTCAATAATCCTCTAAAATTCGTAGAAAATTTTCAACGACATTTTCCGTTGAAAATACCTAAATTTCTAGCAGTGTTAGATCAGCTTTGGTCATCTTATATTAAGATGAAAAGTGTTCAAAGATGGTGGCATCCATTAAATGCATGGCTTGCTATAAAATACAGAATACGTCTCCTATGCAATCTATGTGTTCAAGATTTCTACGTGAACTTTCTCTCTTAAGAAAAATTGGAAAGAAGATTTCAGATTTCTTAACATCCACCTTCAATATTCAAGAATGTTCTTATATGAGTGTTCTTGTTAGATCTTAGTGAAACAATTTGTCAATCAAGTAAATTGTTCAGGTTGTGTTTTCTTATCAGTATTCCATTACATTCTTGATATTCTTTTATTTTATGTGAATAAAAAGTTAAATTTTGAAATAAATTTTGTACTTGTATTCAACTACCCCCTTCGTTTCTAAGTCTACCATCTCATTTGAGACCAACACTTCAAATGGGTTCTTTTATGTGATCAACCACGAAATCGTGTTTTTGTAAATAAATGAAACTTTAATAGCATGGGTGTGAGGAAGACCTGGCCTTCATCAACCTTCACCTACTTTCACATATATTCGGTCACTTTCACATGAATGAATCTGTTATGTCTACAGTCATGGTGATAAAAGTGTACTGATATAGGTAGGTAAAGGCAAGTGAACGTGGAAGAAGATAATGAAGTGAGTGAATGTCTAATAATTAGAATACGAATGTCAGAAATTCAACAAAAATAACAATATTTCGTCAAGAATCCATAAGAAACTATATTCATTGACTAAAGTAATAAGTTAGTGGACGAGTGGATTGTTGGTTATTCAATCAATCATCCGACGTCCGACTCTAAAATCATAAACCTAAGCTAAAGCTGAATTTTGTGTTTTAGGTAATCATACTATAAGTCTATAATGCAAAAAATAAAGATAATTCGCTTGACTTAAAATTTGACATGATTGTTCAAGTTTAGTTTTTTAAACAACTGTACATATAGCAACCACCCTTTCATCGCGGTCTTCACCACCATGCCCTCCCCATCAGAGTGTGTCCCTCATATCATCATTTTCTCTTTAGCCGTTGTCGCCCCACTACCACATTGCTCCCTCGTGATCCTCCTCTCTCTGACCCGTTTTGGAACTTTAAACGATTTGGCATTTTGTTCTTCATTCGATCTAACTTGCTAATAGAATCTTGACGAAAATATATGCAAAAACGAAGATAAAATTGAAAATGTTTTTACTGTATGGATCATATCAAGTATACTGTAATTGGTTAGATTCCTTTTTTTCTGTAATGCACACGTGAGGGGTTCAATATAAGTGGGAGTAGTGCAATATGTAGGGACGTTTTACACTTTAAACATTACAAAAAAACACATCTGGAAAGGGGGAAGTGAGATCAATATAAGATTGACATGTTTATTTTCATCGATTTAAATAAACCAACAAAATCTTTTTGATGAGACATGGAATAAATAAGGAATGTTTCTTATCCACTAGTTTTTTTTTACAAAATTATAATTTATTTATTTATTCAAATAAATGTGATAATATGTTGTTTGTATCATTTTATGTGTGTACACAACTAGAAAATCAACAAATACATGGAATTTCACCATCCATTTCTTCCATAGTTGAAGTATACATCAAACGAAACTAGACACTACAACAATACATGGCTCTTTATGGTACTAAAAAAAACTGAGGCTTTGGTAAAAATAAGCTAGCTTATTTTTAGTGTACACGTTTGACAAACCATAAGTTAACTTATAAGTCAGTTTATAAGCTATCTTATTGAAACGCTACTTCAAGTAGCATTTTAGGAGCTTATTATCATTTTTTTCAATTATAACCCTCGTTAATATTAATTATTAATTATTACTTTTATTTTTGTTTTTAAATGTCTTTTTTTGTTATTTTACATTTTTATATGCTAGTTTTGTCAAACATGATTTTTTTCATCAGCTAGCTTATCAGTTACCCGCTAGCTTATCAGCTAGTTTGCCAAAGATAGCCTAATTAAATGACTTTTAAATGATATATAAATACAATTCGATAAGAATTTGTTTCATAAGAATACAACATTTTACTCTAAGATTACCATATAAAACACACAGTCATTGACCGTATCGTGATAAATCAACTTTGTATAGTTGATGTTCACGTCCATCAAGTATCGTTATTGATGTTTTGACCAATGCCAATGTGGTTTTTTCACCAAATAAATTCTAAAAATCACTACTAGAAAATTGAGTATTTTCAACGGAAAATGTCGTTGAAAATTTTCTATTAATTTTAAAGGGATTATTGTCAAAACATAATTTTCTACGAATTTTCAACGAATTTCCGTTGAAAATCTCTCATAAAATGCATTTTTAACCAAAAACTTTTTGACGAGACATTCCATTGAAAAAATTTTGGTTGAAAATGCATATATGTTTGTGAGAGATTTTTAACGGAAATTCGTTGAAAATTCGTAAAAAATTTATGTTCTGTCAATAATTCTCTAAAATTCGTAGAAAATTTTCAACGACATTTTTCGTTGAAAATACTCAATTTTCTAGTAGTGAATCCAACATACAAGTTATTTACGGTTTGCTATTGGATTAATTTTAATCCTAAATACAAACCGGATGACAAACGTATTTGATATGGTAAGATGAAAGAATATAACAATTAAAATAAATCTTAGAAAGATTGATCGTAATGATAGGAAATATAAATATATTTTTAATAAATACATAAATAAATAAATAAATAAAAAATGAAACCGAAAGTGATTGAAACATATGCCAAGTGCCAACTAATAAAAATGAAATGGTCATAGAAAATGTCGGAATGGGCGTGGGCGGTGTCCAATTCTTTATGGGACAAGCAAACACGAGCCATCCCCTTCCCGACGGTCGTGCCACAAAAGTACGCTACACTTCATTATTCATATATTCCATTCCCCATGTTTATTTTTATTTTAAAATTAATAAATTAGATTTTTTTATTATATTTATTATTTCGTCATAAACTAATTTATTTTATTCTCATGTTTAATTTTCATTGTGTGCAAAACCTCTTTTGATCATGACAAATTTTTTTATAGGAAGGGTTTTTTTTAGTTTTAACACAGTCTGACAATAAGTATAAACTACGTAAATTAATGACACATTCGGGTTGCCGATACCACTTTTAGGAAAAACACACACCATGTCGGAAATACACTAACCTAAATCAAAGTTTGAGACTTGGAAAATGCGGAAGTGCACTAACCCAAATCAAAGTTTGAGACTTGGAAAATGTGGATCGACTGCAAATGACTGAAACCTTATGCAACAAAAACCTGAGTACAGTACTGGGGCTGCAACTGACGCAGCGTAGAATTGGCGGAAGGATTGACAAACGTCTAAATCCAAAAGGATAATAAGTCTACAATCACAGAACCTGGAAATTAAGAGAAAACTACAGATAAAACTAGAGATAAAACTCTAAAATAACTTTATTGATCAATAAGCTGAATAAGAATGAAAACAATGAATCTTATTTATAACTAAAATAATTAAAATAACTAAGAAAACTAAATCAATTCTAAACCTAAACCAACTATAAAACTAATTAATAAAAAAGAAACTAATAATGATAATTTTAATTTAATTATAAAGCTTATAAATAAAAAATAAATAAATTAAATAATTATCCTAAACTAATTAAGAAGTAAAATAATCAAACAAAAATATAAATGCGATCCGTTCGGGACTCGTTAGAACGCGCCCGCGACCCGGCACACAACCCAAGTCAAGTAAGCGATTGTTTTCCTATTTACGACGCCAAATTCCGGGCTTCTTTCTAGCTCATTTTCTTCTTTTCCACATATAATAAAACTTTCATTAACTCTTGAAATCTTTCTGTATCAGCAACCATGTATCATTAATGGCATATTTTAACATTCACTTGTTGGAATATGGGTTTAAATTGATGTATTAATGAAAAAGCTTAGATTGAAACTATGTCATGAAGGGAATTACTTTTAATAAGTATATTTTGGCCCTATTTTCGGCCACGGGTCTCACGAAATTCACTTCGAGTTAATCCATATTCATACTTTGTATTTTAGGAAAAACTGAGAGTAAAACATATAGATTGTGTTTTTTTTGAAGGGTGCTTCAGGCTATGTCTAGACTAATTCTGACAAATTGTGACTATAAGACATCAGCCCTCCTGATAAACTCAGTAGCCACAATTGTTTTGTACGCATGGATTCACACTCTTGGCAGATGAAATATTCCACTACATTTCTCAAGGCCTCAACCATTACGTCACAACCCTTGTGGTTTACACAGTTATGTATGTATAAATGATATCGAAAACTACTTATATAGATAGTTAATCGACATTTATTTTATATTGTTATATGGTTATTTGATTGTAAGAATAGTAGTCAAATAATAACGACCAATTAATATGTTAAAAAGCAATGTTTAGATAAGACTTAATGGTTGTATGAGACATATAGCTTATTCGATAAGTCACACAAGGTTGTTCGATTATGGTTTAATGGCCTAAATGTTGCGTTATACGTTAAAAGTCAATTAAAAGGTGTAGTATCCATTAGGCCATCAATATTCCATCCATGCCCTCCCTTCCTACTTTAAAAGATATTTCCTTATTGCCAAACCCCCTTTAGAAATGGGACTCCATTTGTTGCTCAAACCGCAACAGGAAGTGCTATTCGTAAGGTAGTACCTTCTTTTTTCATTTACATGTTTGTTAACAGTTGTAATTATATTTTTTAATTACATTTGAATATAATTCAAAAAATATTAACAATACTGTAATTAGCAATAGTATTGAATTCATATCGCTATGTTAGATCAAGTTGTTTTAATTTGAAAAACGTTTAAACCAATATTTTTATCATTCAAAATCAATTATTAAGCATGTTTATTAATAACTTATTTCAGTCGATGTTTAATGTAGTCTGAGGAGTAAAATAATTATTTTTTACAGTTACACTATTTATTAATCACAACAAGTGAACATCAGTTTATCTTAATCATACAATACATATGATTTAACTCATATAGAGATTAATGGAAAACAACTTAAGAACCCCAAAGTCTCGCCTTCAGAAGTGAAGGGCCCCTACCTCGTAAAGTAAAGGCTTGCCTTATGAACTAGACTTAACGTTCTGAACTTCAGACTTAGCAATATGAACTTTAGACTTAACTTTATGAACTCTGACAATTAACTTTACTTAGTACGTACTTGACTTCGCAAGGGGCGAGACCCCTTAACCCCCGCTTTATGGCATCTTTAAATTTTAGGTAAATGATATGAGGGTGCACTTCGGACATTGTAACTCAAATTACAACTTAACTAAAACCCATCAATCTCGCATAAAGCTAGAACTAGACCAAAAGAGCTCAATGACATTAAAATCATCAACATTGCTAACCTCATCAATGATGTAGAAACTGAAAAGTTTTGATAATTGAAAAAGACCTTCCGATAGTGAAAGTACATGTCGAAGAAAAGTAATGATCAACTTAAAATTGGCCTTTAAGTAGGCATGTGAATGGGGCGAGGACCCCAATTCCCATCCTCATCCCCGATTCCAATCTCTATCCCCGTTCCCCGTCCCCATCCCCATCCCCATCCCCGATAGGGAACGGGAATCCCTAACGGGGAATCAGGATATTCTTTTCCCGTTAATTCAAAGATGTTTTATATATGTTTAACATCGCATTTTATTGATAATGGTTCATGTTTGAATCTCACATATTTTCAAATTTTGTTTTTATAGAGTATCAAATATTCACATGTGAACAAAATCACAACATCAAGGTAATTGTTTGATCAAACGCTTTCGATTTTCAACCTTTTTTTATTTAAAAAAATGCATATAAAAAGAAATGTCAAAATACTATTTATAAATCTAAAAGATAATAATCTAATTCTTTATAAATAATATATTTAATAATAAAAATATTTAATATTCAGGGATGGGGCGGGACAAGGACCACATTGCATGGCCCCGTCCCCAACTCCCCATCCCCGGGTTTTAACTTTTAGGGATCTCCGTCCCCATCCCTGGTTTCCGATTTTGCAGAGAATCCTCGTCTCTCCGTTACGGGTATACCGAATTCCCGAATGAAATGTGCCTCATTCCCATGCCTAACTTTTAAGTGTATCCAAACACAAATTGAAGTGCAATTGATGACATGACAAAAGTGACAGAAATTGGTAACCAAAGAAAATGGAGTGTGATCTAAGATGCATGAGACACAAAAGGTTGTTGACAAAACAAAATCCCTCCGCCCCAAATTAAGTATCCACCTTTCTAATTATATTTGTTCCAAAATAAGTGTCCACTTTCAAAAGTAAATAACTAAATTCTTAAATTACCCTTAATTAATGCACAAATTATTAAGAGTTGTGAAGAGAGAGAAATTAAATAAGGGTAAATATGTCATTTGGTTAACTAAAAAGTGTACTAATTATGTTTGTCTAAAACTATGTGTCATTTTTATTGTTGACACTTATTTTGGAACGGAGGGACTAGTTTTTTGTGGATTCTATTAAGTACCAAGAGACCAATCCCAAAGACCAAATAATAATTACACATTAGAAAAAGCAACGGCAATTATACTTCAAAAGCATAGTTGTTGGTGCTAGAAATGCACCAAGGTAATTGGTTAGAAAAGAAGTTAAAGCAAGAAACATGTCCATGGTCACTCAAAGCATAAAAATCGATTGATCCTTCCCTCCTTTATAAAAAAAATGTGCTGTTATTTGAACCGGATAAAAGCTTAAAAATATTGTCGAACTAGAACTATATATATATATATATATATATTATATATTAAACAATGTATATACAACTAAAATAAAAAGGAACAAAACATAAATAAAAAGGAGGAAATGACTAAAAATATTGATTTGAACTCATTTTTAATTTTCACTATCGATTAAACCAAACTTTTCAAGTTTCAATAATGATTAGTGTTAATATATTTATCTTATAAATTTTAAAGTCTTATTAAACAATTTATTATGACTTATAAATTCGTAATAAACCAAATTTATCATAATATTCTTTAGGTCACATAAAAAATAAGGATAAATGGTAGCCTATATAATGAGTCTTAGGGTTGCACAAATGATCCCAATTATGGATGTCATTATGTTAAATTAACATTATCTTCAAAGAAACTAGGATAGGATTAAGAAAATAAGGCCTTAGTTTTTGCTTATTATATTATAGAAAGAAGTTTCTAATCACTATTATATTTTTATATTATGAAAGTAATGTATAATTTTTAAAAGTCAGTGAACTTTGTTAACTTATTAAAATGGTGTTTAGTCATTTCTATTCTACAACATCTTAAATAAAAGACGTTATTTGTTAGGGAGTCATTTGGTGCAATGATATTATATGATTAAATTATCTTAAGTTTATGATACAACATTCTATCTAAAAATGGTACAATAAACTTATAAAACATTCTATTTGTTAGGACCAAATAATACAATATTTAAAAGTGTAATAATAAGTTTATAGATTATTTTTAGATCTTAACAAATTTTTTAAGATATTTTAAAATTAAAATATGATATTAAATATTTTATAGGATACTTTTGAGAAATGTTCGATAAAACATCTTTCTACAAGCATTTGTTTTACTTTTTATAGAACATTTTTAAAAAAATAATTAATATCATACGTTACTTTAAAAATATTCATAAAAATTTGTCTAGGTGTCAAAAACGTTATATAACCTATTATACACAGTTTTAGATTTGATAATTTGTCATTGTTTGGCAAACAAAAGCTAAGGGGTTGTTTGGTAGTTGCTGGATGGTTTTGTGCAAAATGATTAAGAGGGCGTTTGGTTTGCAGAATGTTTTTAGATGGAATGTAATATGTCAAAGGAATTTGACTTTGAAGGAATTGGATTAAAATGTTATCAGGTTTGACCACCTGTTTGGTTGACAGACATTGGAATAAAATCTGTTAAAGGAATTGGAGTTTGTTTGTTTGGTTCACATAATGTAGCTTTGGAGTTGAAATGAAATATTGGTAAATGACCAAAATACCCTTTCTAAATATTTTGAAACCGAAATCCAACAACTATGGTTCGATGGTGGTCGATAGTGATTGGCAGTGGTCGATGGTGGTTCATATCGGCGGTGGTCGACATTGGTTTAGATCGGTGGTGGTTCAGATCGGTGTTGGTCGGCGATGGTTCAGACCAGGGGTTGTCGGCGGTGGTGGTGGTCGATGGTGGTTCAGACCGACGGTGGTCGACGGTCGTCGATGGTGGTTCAAATCGACGGTGGTCGACGTTCGTCGACAGTGGTTTAGACTGGTGATGGTTCAGATCAAGTAGGGAAGATGGGGATAATTTTGTCTTTTTGAGAATATGGGATGGAATGGAATTGAATTCTTTCTCAATTGTGAAGGAATGACCAAATCTATGGATGGTGGAAAGTGTGGAATTCAATTTCATTCCATAGGTAAACCAAACGACTGAATGAAATTTGATCAATGGAATTGATCATTCCAATTCCTTCCAATTCCGTCAGATTCCTGCAAACCAAACGCCCCTAAGTGTTTAGAATGAGTAAGATGCTCTTAGGATATAGTGTAAAATGAAATATATATATATATATATATAATTGTTTGGTAATTGTTTATGATATAATTAAGGCTCTTAATGGTTAAGGGAGGTCCATGATACAAAATGATTCGGCGAGTTTTGGAATAATTAAGAGGGAGATTTATTTCTTACCAAATATGATTAACCTCTTAGCGATTCACAGACTGCCTCTTAATGGAACTATTAAGAGGTAAACAAACAGCCCTTGACTTAGGTCTGGATACAAGTTTGAATGAACATAAATTAACTCATTGAGACGGTAGTTGGAGTAGCTTATCGTAATCTTTTTGGAACCTTTTTAATTAGAACCCTCATTAATACTTATTATTAATAAATAAATATAAAAATTAATTATTACAAATATCAAGTAACTGCAATTAATACTAGTTGAAATTAATTATACATTGTACATTAATATTAATTATTAATTCTGTATAATAATAATTATTGTTTTTATTTTTTTGTTTAATTCTTATTATTTATATTTAATTATTAAAAAGTAAATATAACGATTCTAGTAAGGTTATATAAATTATATAAAAATTAAAGTTATATTTATTTTGTTTTATTGATGATAAATTATGTTAAATGATTTTATTAAAATATTTAATTTAATTATTAATTATATTTTTCGAAAAATTACTATTTTGTATATATGAGATTGACCAATTTAGTTTTTCTAAATATTATATGTTATGGTTTTTAAAATCATAAACTAATATAGACTTTTTTTTTTAAATTGTTTTAACAAATCTAAAGTTTATACCATGTACAATAATAAATTTAAAGTAATTTTAATTAACATATTATATTATTTTAATTTTAATTTTAATTTTAATTTTAATTTATATCTTGTTTTATTAACAATAGTTTTGATACATACAAATTTGTTTTGATACCAAAATTTTGGAATAAAGTTGAATAAAAATTTATTTTTTCAAAGATACAATCCCTTATTTGATGTCGTTTAAATCCAAATTTTTGAAATTTGAATATCTTTTTGGCAAAAAAAAATTATACATTAACTTAATATTAAAAAAATTATCGGATTTGACTACTCCTTTCTTTTCTAGGGAAGATATCAATCACATAAACCATGGAAGTACCATAATGATTGAAGATACCTCTGACATTACTTGCGAATAACAATTCTTGTTGTGCCCCAAAAAATGGAGTCTGTTTAGAATCGTTAACGTAAAGAATCAAATGATTATGTTGATACATTTGATTGATTAAACGTTTCACAATTAGTAAGCTAGATTTATTGTCATAACCTGCATTTTTCAACAAAATCAATCTATTTAGCCCGTAATCTTGAGCAAGTACATAAATATACTCCTGAAAGATAAGTTTAGCATGACAATCAAGAATGATGATCATTAGTAAACATAATAATAAAAAATGACTAAAACATTATTTCCATACTATATTTTGGAATAAGTTTGACTGAAAAAGTATATTTTCTAAGTCAAATAGACAATCTACCACCTTGATGTTATTTGACTACAAAGTTTTGGAAAAAATAATATAATTTTTTTTAAGTTTGTCAATGACCCATGAAAGTGATTTAGATTTGATGTTGTGTTTGTAGGGCAAATTCATTGTGAATGCTCCAATGACTTTAACATCCCATCCACCTTTTGGCTCCCATGAAGGTAAGTGGTGTTGTTTAAATACTCTGCAAATTAGTGTCTCGATATCTTTTATTCGTGGTTAAGGCGATACGATGATAAGACCAAAGGTTGTGTTTGGTCTGGTCAAGCAAATCTTCCTTTGCGGTTTCCCATTGGAAGTTCGAGAATGGCTTAAGGGGATTATTGAAAATCAGTCAAGGTTCATCAAGCCCATCTCAACACTTAAGACTGACATAAGTTTTTAAATACTTATTGGGCTTAGTTAGATCTCAAGCTTGATAGTTTTCATGGCGGTTCTTGTTGTGTTCTCAATTTCTCATCTTAAAGGGTCGTTTTTCAAGAGGTTCATGGGTAGGAGGTTTCTCAAGTTACATCTCTAATATCATGATGTTAGTTTCAAGGGGGAGTGTTCATGTCATATTTCTATATACTATCCTTCTTTACATTTATATTCTCATGACTGTTGCTCAGTTTTTAACCATCACTTTGCTTGATTTTAATGTCTTTCCATTGCTCAAGTTTTTCCATCACTCAACTTGATTTCTCCATCGCTATCCGGATATGATTCTCTAGCTTCTATTTTTTTCTTAATTGATTTTTGGTAGAACCCTATTGGTTTTGGATCGAACAATTGGAAAGGGTGGAATGGCAGATACGCTCAGATTTATTCCGGTCAGTTTTTGATGCGAGCTTCATTCCCATACTCCTCGCGGAATGTGTCTACTCATTGTGGGTTGCTTTTGCGGCTGAAGTAGTTGGAGTATTCGATGGAGCTTTTCTGTTATCCGATCTGTATGTTCTTCACGGTTGACTTATGAATCATGTTAAACTGTAACACCCTCAAAACCAGAAAGAGTGACTAGATTAAAATTTCCAATTATACTACAATTAATGAATAAATCTGTCTCTTTATAAATCAATAATTAAAATAACCCAAATGGAAAAACTACATTTAACACCATCATTAGGCAAAACCAAGTCTTACACAAAGACTAGGACAAGGTCGGGTGTTACTAAACCCAATAAGAGTCGCTATCTCCAAATGTGGAAGACGTCACCACATAGTTAGATCTTTATCGTGCCACTCTCTAGCACTCAAATCAACATGTGTCGCTAGTATCAACCCCAACGAGGGCCTGATTCACATGCCGACAAAGGAAAAAGGTCAGACTTAACGCCTAGTGAGTTCAAGAGTTTATGTCATAATTATAAAAGATAGAAATCGAAAGACTTCTTAATCAAATAATAATTTCTCAAATGGAATGACTTCATTAAAAGCAACATCTTTCCCTAAAACCACCATTTCTGTGATAAAAGAGTTAAATCGAATATCATTATTGATGAAAGCTTTAAATCGAAATACCCATTCAAATATGAACCCAACATACGATACTTACTTGAAACGTGAACAAGGTTCAATACACAAATACCAACTCGGGTAAAACTCTAGAATGCAAAATACCAAAACATGGTTAAGTCTCAATAATCCAATATTATAAATTATGGATAACACTTCATGTTGAGAATTTATGAGTTTGGATTAGTCACTATATTAAAACTCAAAACTTTATATAAAACAGAAACAAAGTTTTATATATAAAGGTGGAAACTTTATTAAAATTGATGAACCAAGATAGAGTCTTTTGTTATATTATAGGTCCAATGAATTATAAGGAAATCCTGAAACCAAATTGTTATGTACCCACTATTTAAACCTATCCTTTGCGATAGATTTAATTGAAAGAAAGGAGGAGAAGCAGATCGTTCACTCAGTGAACTATATTTAAATTCAAGACAGAAATATTAAAGATGCTAACCTTTTGATTAATTCGGAGAAGAAGAGAAACTGCACGGTTTGTAGAAAACCTGCCCTTTAAGGTTTTATACGACACCCTATTTGTTGTGAGTATGACAGCCGCAAAGCCCCAGGATTCAATGCAGAAACACAAAGCAAAGCAAGATTGATGCAGAAACGGCTGGAATGCAGTTGCAGAGATCGATGGCAGTGGGAGCAGAAAAAACGAGAGAGAGAAGTAGGCAGTTTGCTGCTGTTTTCGGTGTGTCAAATGGGGAGGGTTTACACCAGTATTTATACTGGTTAAACCCTAACTGCCTTGCTTAATCACCAAGAATCGCAGAGTCAGTTAAGACTCAGTCTCCAAGCATATCCCCACGTTTTTAATAAATTAAAATTAAAAGATTTATTAAGTTTGAAAATATCAGTAACAAACTAGCTAAAAAACTAAGTCAAAGCACTTATTAAAAACCTGGAATTTATCTGCTGAATCTCTCTCTCGAAAATTTCTATAAAAAGAACTCGGGAGCTCGGGGCGAGGCTCCTCTTGCTCCGATGCGGCGTGCGAAGTGCAAAGTGCGCCTCCTCGCGCCACTTCGTGAATTCCTGCACCCGCGTCCACGTCCTCGGCCTCGGCCACAGCCACACGCGCGCGTGTACGTTGGACCTACCATCCACAACCCCCACCATGAGCCCATCAACTAGTTCAAGACCCAATGGAGGGTTAAGCCTTATAAGGCACTCTAACTTTCATCTCCCTTCCTATGTGGGATGGATGAAAAAATTCCAACCTTCAACCTTTTATTTCCAACAATCCCCCACTAGGTTGGAAAGTTTTCTGACATTCGTAGTAAATGATGTCACAGTGGTGTCACTAAGATTAAACCATGTTTATATAAGTAAGCAAGGAGAGATCAATTCAATGGTATCCTTAGGATTTAAACCTTGAACCTTAAAATCACTTCGGATTATTTACACACATCATCAAGCATTCTTGCTTTCTCACTGAGCGCGAATTATGGCCATGCGCTAAACCCTGCTTCATGACCTTTTAGAAGAAGAACCACTATTCTACATTTGAGGCGGAACCACCTCTTAGTCATATAGGCAAAGTTCTATAACATCTTCGTTGCTAAGATGCCTCTAAACTTTGTTAAGAGTTTTAACTCAACCTTATTCTTGACAACACCGTACTATCTTCTACCTTACATGGATCTATCATTCGATAGTACCTTCTATCAATTAGTGACTTGTTGTTACCCTTTAAACTTGGTAGATAGGAGCACTAAATCCAAGTTAGGTTTCCATCACCAACTGATTCTATGTGGTTTCAGACCCATGTCTCTAGTAGTTGATCCTACTAAGTCTCTCATCAGAGGCTTTGTTAGCAGATCAGCCAAGTTCCCACAAGACTTGACATACACAATACTTATGGTACCATCATCAATTAACTGTCTCACGAAATTGTGTTGGAGACCTATGTGTCGCGACTTCCCATTATACACGACATTGTATACTTTTGACAGTGTGGCCTCACTGTCACAATACATGGGAATAGAAGGGGTTGGTTGAGGCCACAGATGAATATCTGTTAATAGATCCCTAATCCATTCAGTCTCTTTGCACACAACAGCTAGTGCAATAAGTTCGGCTTCCATAGTCGGATGGGCTATACACGATTGTTTCTTGCTTGCTCAAGAAATTGCCCCACCAGCAAGAGTATAAATCCACCCACTAGTGGATTTTGAATCACTAGAGTGATCTATCCAGCTGGCTTCAGAATACCCTTCCAAAATTCCTGGATGTGTCGTGTATTTTAACTCTAGATCACTGGTTCTTTTTAAGTAACCTAATACTCTTCCAATAGCTTTCTAGTGATCTGGACCGGGATTGCTAGTGTATTGACTCGTCTACTCAAGGTAAAAGCAATATCCGGTGTAGTGCAATGCATTGCATACATCATGCATCCTATTGCACTCGCATACTCTACTTGAGCCACTACTCTACCAGAGTTTTTATCAAGTTTCACACTTGAATCAAAAGGAGTGTTGTACTGTTTTATATTCAGACGTTGAAACTTTGTCAGTATCTTCTATATGTAGTGGGATTGACAAATAGAGATTTGAGATGCTGACCTTTTAACCTTTATTCCAAGAATAGTGTCTACCTCTCCAAGGTCTTTCATCTTAAAGTTTGCGGATATGTAGTTTTTGGTTTCAAGAATTCCTTTCAGATCGGTTCCGATGATCAACATATCATCTACATATAGAAAAATAATCACAGTGGATTCTTTTGTGCATTTTGAGTAAATGCATCTGTCGGCCTCATTGTGTTGGAATCCGAAAGAGGTGATAGTCGTATCAAATCTTTCATGCCACTGTTTGGGGGCTTGTTTTAAACTGTATAGAGATTTAACAAGTCTACACACTTTGTTCTCTTGTCCGGTTACTATAAACCCTTCGGGTTGCTCCATATAAACCTCCTTGTTTAGATAGCCATTCAAAAAGGTTGTCTTCACATCCATTTGATGAATGTACAGACCTTTTATGGCTGAAATTGCTATAAGAGTTCGAATTGAACTAATTCTAGCAACTGGAGCGTAGGTGTCAAAATAATCGACTCCCTCTCTCTGTCTATATCCTTTTGCTACTAATCTAGCTTTAAAGACTGAAATCGATCCATCTGGATGTCTCTTTCTTTTGAATATCCATTTGGAGCCAATGGGTTTTGCTCCCTTGGGTAAATTAGATAATTCCCAAGTACCATTTTCCATGATAGAGTTCATTTCATCTTTTATTGCTTCTTTCCACAATGGAGCATCTCTTGAAGACATGGCTTCTTTAAAAGTCTTAGGATCATCATCAATATTGATGGAAAAGATGACCTCTCTCGTCACATTCTTTTGAGTTCCTTCTACCAGGTATGAGTAGAAGTCATCTCCTAGACTTTTCTCCTTTCTTGCTCTTGTACTTCTACGTGGTTCGTCAACCTTTCTTAGGGCTTCCGAACTATCACGAGGTGTGCAAGGAAGATGGGGAGCCAATGTTGGTTCCGAAGTTTCAGCATCGCCTGAAAACTTATCTTCAAAGAATTCCACGTCTCTGGATTCTACTATAACACCTGATTCTTTATCCAATAATCTATAAGCATTGCTATTTCTAGCATATCCAACGAATATGCTTTTAATAGCACGGGCTCCTAGTTTGGATCTTTTAGGGTCAGGGGTTCGATAGTAGGCAATACACCCCCAGACTCTAAGATGGTCAAGATTTGGTTTCCTTCCTTTCTATAATTCATAAGGACTGGTTGGAATCACACGACTAGTGATTCGGTTGTGGATATGACAAGCAGTGAGTAGGGCTTCTCCCCATAAATTATTTGGCAGACCCGACTGGTTCAACATACAGTTGACCATCTCAACAAGGGTTCTATTCTTTCTTTCCGCCAAACCATTTTGTTGTGGGGTGAATGGTGAGGTGCGTTCATATTTGATTCCATTCTCTTCGCAGAATGCATCAAACTCTCAATTAAAATATTCGCCACCTCTATCTGATCGTAGTATTTTGATTCGTTTCTCGAGTTGATTTTCCACTTCAGCTTTATAAATTTTAAATGCCTCAAAAGCTTCGTCTTTTGAGTGTAAAAGATAAACATATAAAAATCGGCTGAAGTCATCGCAGAATGTAATGAAATATCTTTTGCCTCTACGGGTAAGCATTCCATTTAATTCACAGATGTCAGAATGAATTAACTCTAAAATTGATGTATTTCTTTTAACACTTGGAAAAGGTTTCTTAGTAAATTTTGATTTTACACAAGTTTCACATTTTCCAAAGTCTTTGTTGTCAATTTTAAGTAAACCTTTGTTTTGCATCTTTTCAATATTTTTCACGTTTGTGTGAGCTAAATATTTATGCTATAAAGAAATAGAACAAACAATATAATTCAAAGACTTGGTTTTATTAGAATCATCAACTGAAATTACATCAACATTTGAAATCGAATAAAAAACAGAAACATCATCAATAATTGCTAACACATTGCTACCCACTGAGCTACTAGGTCCGGCTTCCAACGCATTCACGGACCACACGTCATTCACATCTTCATTCTCTTTCAGATTAAGGCGATACAAACCATAGATATTGTATCCCTTACCAATATACGACCGCCTGTTATAAATAATGAGTTTCCCTGATTCGATATTCAAGCCAAACCCGTTGTTGTCGAGTTTTTTTTGCCGAAACAAGGCTCTTATTTAAAGAGGGGACATGAAGAACATCTTGGAGAGTGACAGTCTTCCCCGATGTGAATTTTAATGGCACTTTTCCAATCCCAACGATGTCAGCACGACCGTTGTTTGCCACCGCCACTTGTCTTCCTTCTCTCGTTGGTCCGTACTCAATGAACTGGGATCTGACCGGACAAACATGAACAGTAGCCCCAGTATCCATAAACCAACCTCCTCGCCCCGCTATAACTCTAGTGGCAGCCTCAGACACCATATCAATCTCTTCCATGTGAAGAGTTGCCACATGGTGTCGAATTTCTTCAACACAATTGGCAATAGATGGACCAGACTTCCTTTGCTTGCATTCGCGAGCATAGTGCCCCGTCTCTCCGCAGACATGGCACTTTCCGATCCTCTTGATATGTTGACTAGAACTGGATTAGCCCGGTTTTTTAAAGCTTTTCTTTTGTGGGCCGTTCCACTTCTGTTTTGGACCTCCACACTTGCCCTTCCCTTTTGCTGCAGCCTGCACGCTGTTAGCACTCGGAATGAACTTTGCTTTCTTGTCCCGATTACGTGCCTCCTCCTCAATTCTCAAATGCTTGCATAAATCTTCCATAGAGTAGTCTTCAGATTTATGCATCATTCTCTTAGAGAAGTCTTTCCAGGATGGTGGCAATTTATCTATAATTGCTCCAACTTGGAAAATTTCAGGAATGACTATGGAAAGCATCTTGAGTTTATTAACTAAAACTTGAATTTCATGAACTTGTTCCAAAATGGGTTTGTCATCTACCATTTGAAAACGCAAGTATTGATGCAATATTGATGCAGAAATGGCTGGAATGTAGTTGCAGAGATCGACGGCAGTGGGAGCAGAAAAAACGAGAGAGAGAAGTAGGCAGTTTGCTGCTGTTTTCGGTGTGTCAAATGGGGAGGGTTTACACCAGTATTTATACTGGTTAAACACTAACTGCCTTGCTTAATCCCCAAGAATCGCAGAGTCAGTTAAGACTCAGTCTCCAAGCATATCCCCACGTTTTTAATAAATTAAAATTAAAAGATTTATTAAGTTTGAAGATATCAGTAACAAACTAGCTAAAAAACTGAGTCAAAGCACTTATTAAAAACGTGGAATTTATCTGCTGAATCTCTCTCTCGAAAATTTCTATAAAAAGAATTCGGGAGCTCGGGGCAAGGCTCCTCTTGCTCCGATGCGGCGTGCGAAGTGCAAAGTGCGCCTCCTCGCGCCACTCCGCGAATTCCCGCACCTGCGTCCACGTCCTCGGCCTCGGCCACGCACGCGCGCGCGTTCGTTGGACCTACCATCCACAACCCCCACCATGAGCCCATCAACTAGTTCAAGGCCCAATGGAGGGTTAAGCCTTATAAGGCACTCTAACTTTCATCTCCCTTCCTATGTGGGATGGATGAAAAAATTCCAACCTTCAACCTTTCATTTCCAACACTTCATACTCAAAACGTCACCGAAAACGATGGATAAAAATCTATACCCAAAACAACACCTTTCGGTAATGGGGGAGACTCGATTCCCATGGTTAGTAGTGGAAAACAAAAGTAGGTCACATATTTAAACTTATTCACGAAGATCAACCACTTCAGATCTATAGTTTAATGAGTTAACAAGCTCAATAACCCTATGTTTATTACTTGCATGGGTACCAAGCTCAACAACTCCATGCTATCACTCACATGTGTACCAAGATCAACAGCTCCATGTTTATCGCCTATTTAGGTACCAACCTCAAACAAGGAATTATGATCCCATTTTCAAATAACAACTCGACTCATATTCTTATGGATCAGTTGCATTATATTCTAAAATTACATGACACCAAATGAATGACCACACACTCAAAGCGTGTAATGTTCCAAGTAAATATGTCATAAATGCTTATAACTCTAAAAGCCCGACATAGATCAATTTAAACCGGACAAGTATCCCCAAGACTATTTTAGTCAAAACCGAGCAAAAACTCAACAACTCAACACTTATGTGATTACTCAAAACAAACATCATTGGTTGAGGCAAACCATTTTCCAAAATAAATCATACCCCTATATTTCCAAAATGTTTTATAATGCAATAACGTGTATTTTCCAACGGTTTATAAATAAAATGCACCAAAAACTCCTCAACACTAAATGACTTCCATTAATGAGATGAATCATCAAAAGAACCAACACATATGTTTTATTTATTAAGATGTCCAAAAACCCAAATATAAACATTTTACATGATTTATAAAACCAAATATACCAAATATGCAAAACTCTTCAAATAACTCACACATTTGATAAATAGCTAGTAAAAGTTATTAATACTTCAAAATGAACATTTTTGGCATGCACGTAGTTTTCACAAAGTAACTTGAACTCACCTTGCTAGATTTAGGCTAAATCTAGGTTTTACCTTAATCTTGAACTTCCAAAGTTGAAGGCTTGAGTTACAATAGCTAGACCTCTAGATCTATGGTGCAAACCGTCTCAAGAACACTTCCTTTACTCCCCACACATACAAAAACAACTCGATATAAAGAATGGGAGTTGTTGGTGCAAAATAATCAAACCCTATATTCAAAGGACCAAATATATGATCTTACCTTCACTTCTATGAAATCCAAAATCAACCAATAACTTCTAATAATCCTTGTTTCCATGTTGAAGAGCTTCAAAACACGCACTAGCAACTTAAATCATCCAAATCGGAGTAGAAGAGAGATATGACTAAAATGAGGAAAACCCTGATTTTCGGTCTTTAAAACGTTGAATAGAGGCGTTGGCTAGTTATAACTAGCGACCTAACTAGCCCGAGAAAAAAAACGTAACCATTCGCTAGTTAGTTGGCTAGTTATAACTAGTGACCAAACTAGCTTCAGGTGTTGGCTAGTTTCAACTCTGAAACTCAATTTGAAACTAATTTGCCTTTCAAAAAAAAGTTGAAACTAATTTGACCCACTTTTCCTTCCATAACCAATCATTTCCTTGAGTTTTGAAGCGCCAACACTAAAACACCCAAAAACATTCTAAGTGGCTTAACTTAGACACTAAAGAATTATATTAATTTATAGATGAACCCACAATGGAAGATAGTAAAGAAAATTTCGGGTGTTACATAAACTGCTCTTATTTTAATTTGTTTGTTGGGCTGACCAATCGAATTACTCATTTGGATTATGTGGGTTCTTTTGATGTAAAAGGAATTTCGGTCTGACTAGTATAGTCGCCAACCGCCACTAGTATATCGACCACCACCACCTCCACCTCCACCATAACCACCACCAATACCTCCACCACATGGCCACAACTACCTCCTCCACCACTATCGACTGCCACTACCACCATTATCCACTTTCTTTACATCCTCCACAACCACCATAATCTACCAATCACCAATGTCTACCTCCGCAACAATTGTTGTTGCAACATTCTTCACCGTGCATTCGCCAATTGATAAGGATCTTCCAAATCAAATGAAAAATAAATTTTCCTTTGTATAAATCGGATTTTTCCAAACTCCCATCAATTATATCAAATCTTCATTCAAATTTGGTACTATTATATATGTATGTATTTATGTACATGAAAATTGTGTAAAAATGTTTATAAATTAAACTATTTACTTTATTTGTGTTAATTGTAACTATTATATGGAATATAAAATCATCAAATATCTTTTGAGGCAACTTGTCTAATCTGTCATGTTCAGTCTTAGTCGTACCAAACATCAGACAAACACCTGTTTTGTCTTGTCTTACTCTCTTCTCCGGTTCAGTCCAGGAAAGTCCAGTCCATTTATACATTTTTGTCCCGTCCAGTCCTGTCTAGGGATGCAGTATCACTACATTAATTACCAAAATTGAAAATCAAACATATTTATCATTTAATAATAAACATATACATATATAATTATTTATACAACACATTATATACATATATTTAATAAATGCAAATAATCCCCGACCATTTCGGGTATGACAATAAAACCCTGTCTCCGTCCCGTTACCCGCCAAAATTTCCATCTCTAGTCCAGTCTTATCCAATCATGTCTGCGTACCAAACATTACTCTATTGAGCATGTCTCAATTGGATCTTTGTGGTAATTATGTTTCTCAAAAAAAATCAACTAGGAGATCTACCGCGCTTCACGCGGTGGTTAAAATTAATTTATAAAGAAGCTCGAAAATTTTCAATTCAGTATAAAATGTTTGAGATGTAATAATAAATATGGTATACTTTTTGGGAATTTTATTCAAATGGCCATTTCAGAAAAGAAAAAAAAAGTTCTACCTCCTAGTCCATTTCTCCCTAAAATTACCAAACCAACCATTTTGGTCGTAAAAAATAAGGTCGCAATTGCAACCTTACTATAACATAAAACACAAAGTGAGCATCGCCAAAACACTTTAATACTACTACTCAAATAATGAGGTCGCCACCCATGAATTTTTTTTACTACCAACAAAACAGATGAATTTTTTTACTACCAAAAAAAATGAGGTCGCTACCCAAAAGTACTCAAATAACCATGAAATTTTTTGCGACCTCAATTTACATGTTAGTTTTGGCATTTTTTTTTACCCCAATTTCCTATAAGCTTATTATGACATTATTTTTGGCGAGTATATTGGCTATTTTGGCAATTTTAGGGAGAAATAGGCTAGGAGACAATTAAAATTGTTTTTCTGAAATGACTATTTGAGTAAAATTTCCTATATTTTTATACACGAATATTTAGTTTTTTTAATATGTAGTTGAAGTTTGTTGTGTTTTTTGAAATATGCAATTACACTTTTTTGTGTAGAGTTTATAAGACATGGCATTATAGTTTCAGAAGGATTCATTGTCATATAATACAATAATTTATCATGCGAGTATATTTAAAATACGTCCAATGAATTTTAATCTCTTTTAATTATATTCTACCAAGAATGAAAATTAAAAACGGTTTCTATTATTATCAAAAGAGTAAACTACATACTTGGTCCTTAGGGTTTATTGGTTTTAACAGTCTGGGTCCCTAAAATGAAATATTTATGGCTTGCGTCCTCGTGGTTTCTATTTCATAACGTATTGGGTCTCTAAAACTAACTTTGTTAGACTTTTTCTGTTAAGTAGGTTAAGTAAGAGGGTCATTTTGGTCATTTTAAGTTTAGGGACCAAACATATAATAAAAACCACAGGGATCAAACATGTAACTTACTCTCCATATATTTTATATATACTTAATAATTTATACTTAATAATTAATAATTAATAACATATATATTGTATATAATTTATCACCATAATTTTCACAATTTTTATATAACATTGTTTTTTTATTACAACAATATATTTTTAATTTTGTATTTTTATTATGGCATGATAGTTACATTTTCTTTATTATAGCAATATATATTCAAATTATTTTTTTATTATGGCATTATAGTTACATTTTTCTTTATTATAACAATATATTTTTAAATTATTTTTTTATTAGGGTATTATAGACTATAGTTACATTTTTCTTAATTATAGCAATATATATTCAAACTATTTTTTATTATGTCATTATAGTTACATATTTTTCTTTATTATAGAGATATACTTTCAAATTGTTTTGTATTTAGCCATTGTACTTTTAATTTTTTTTTTATTAAATTGTATGAAAATTATATATTGAAATGTAACTTATATTTTAAACATATATGATTGTTTTTTTACCTTAAAAAACATAATTTTTTTTAAATAAATTACGTGGCATAGATAAAATGGACCATCAATTTTTTAGATAGTTTCATCACTTTACCTTCGGATTATTCATACATTTTTAAAGGAATTCTTAAAAAGTAGATGAAAAGCATAATATAGGTGGTATATGAATAATCGGGAGAGAAAGCGATGAAGTTATTTAAAAATAAAACAAAATTATTCATTACTATAACAATATTTAGAAAATTTGTAAAACACATTTTACATTGCTAACGTTTAAAAAATGTTAAAAAGTATGTGTTTTTTGAAGAAAAAAAATGTATCTGTTCAAAAAATATGTTACATTAAAATATTTAATTTTCATACAATTTAATAAGAAAAATTAAAAATACAATGTGTGAAAAAAGAAATGAAAGTATGTTAGTATAATAAAAAAATGTAACTATAATGCCATAACAAAAATACAATTTGAAAATATATTATTTTAATAAGAAAAACGAAAAAAAATGTTATAAAAAGAAATTTGTGAAAGTATTTGATAAATTATATATAATATATATATACACCCACAATATATATGTTATGAATTATTAATTGTTAAGTATATATAAAATATATATAGAGTAAATTACATGTTTGGTCCCTGTGGTTCTTATTATGTATTTGGTCCCTGTACTTAAAATGACCAAAATGCCCCTCTTACTTAACCTACTTAACAAGAAAAGTCTAACAAAGTTAGTTTTAGGGACCTAATACGTTATGAAATGGAAACCACGAGGATGCAAGCCATAGATATTTCATTTTAGGGACCCAGACTGTTAAAACCAATAAACCCTAAGGGCCAAGTATGTAGTTTACTCTTATCAAAATAAAGAGTTGTAACATATTGTGTGTAGAAAATGAAACTACAACAAAAAGAAAGTTAAGATTTTGTTGCAAGTCTGATTTGAGAAACACCGAGTGAGCAAGTTGAAAAATTAGGTTTCATTACAATACATCAGTAGAATTGTAAAATGGTTACAAATTCGTTCATCAAATACAAAACACATTTTTCTGCTTTTGCTTGATGAACTATATGAAACATCCTCAGATCCCCATACAATTAAACTTCTCAACGAAAAACCCAAAGCACTGTATACTTTGCGATGAAAAACCAAAACCTTTATACATAAAAAATTACACGTGGTCATATAAGCATGACATTTACATAAATTACAGTTTTTATAAAAGTGAGAATTAAAAAGACGTTCTTTTATTTTAAGAATAATAACAATAACTGAAATAAAATATAACCAATATCATAACTTTAACTAATGACATAAGAGTGAACACTTGACATTTAATCAACCTTCTAATGCTTTGTAAGCTATAAGAAATGTTTGTTAAGACGAATCAAAGATAATGAAAGTTGAGTCTCTGCATATACTCGTCCTTCCAAATTGCTCTCATTATCTTCAACAAAGCAATCACTAGAATATGTAGACGTGCTATTAAAGATGCTCTTTGTTTTCTGATTGATCGAAGCTCTACTAACCTAAACCCAAATTATGTGCATATAGGAATCACAGCAGCTCTCTTAGTTCATTGAAACCTCCTATACGTGGTATGTGGATATTAGTAAGCGTTAAAGCATCACGAAATTAGGCTGCAAAAAATAACATAAAAGGGCCATTATGTGGAAACAATAACATCATAAGTGCATGCCACCAAGGGCGGACCTATCCATGTCCGAGCAGGTTTGTGCACCCACTGAACTTTAAGCATTGCTCCGAGATATTAGGAAATACAAAAAATATCAAACCAAAAAAACCAAAAAAACCAAAAAGCCCTTCGAAATCAACCAAAAAACTCAAAAAAGTCCACTGAAAAAAAAATCCCAAAAAAGTTCATTGAAATCAAGCAAAAAGCTTAAAAGAAATCCCTCAAAAACAACCAAAAAACTGCATGATTGCAATATTCAGTTATTCACCCATATAATTGCAACTTGACAAACTCTACTATTGTCTTCACATCAAATAACTTCAACCTTGATAAAAGTCTATTTTTGTTCCGCCTTAAATTATAACATGATCAATTGAAAATCTACCAACCGTAATCCCCAAATTACATGTTCACATAAAATATAAATCAGAGCACCCTCTGTAAGTGTGTTTGAAGATCAATACAGATACTAAACATGACAAAGTAAGGCTGAAAGATATAACATAAAATGAAGTATGAGGAAACCATAATATACTTGTGTACCACCACCAGTGTTTAGTTGACCGACTTACCATCACTTTCCAGGAACATGCTCCATTCTACCAATTTAGAAAGAAAATATAACAATTGTACTAAGTTGAATGTACTCACATTGATGTTTAAAATGATAGGATTTTTGATCAATCGAGACACTACAAAGTCACTATTAACAATGTGTGTTTAAAAATAACTTAGACATACCGCTAACACAATGATCACAATGATGCTTGATAGTTGATGGTTTAGTAATTTACTACTTGTTTATGTCTGTTGCACCTTGAATATCCATTTCTATGGAGAACAAATTCATAATTGCAAATGAGAGGGAAACATTGTCATCACTACGAACATCTCTGATCAATGAACTCAATGAAATATCTACCAGCCGGTCAAAATGATGCTTATGATTAGAGAGATATTTCATGCGCTGTACAACAAATAATAGAGGAGAACAATAGAATTTCACATCACATAGCATTAGCCACAAACTCTCAACCTTTAAAACAACCAACTTACCAAAGAGGATTTTGCAAAAGATCAATCATAAACTACAAATGAACATTGCTTAGAGCTCTAATACATCTCATCTTCATTGAGAGCCATAAAACCCCTAAATAGCACCGCCTCTAATAGTTCTCTGCTGCAAAAACTTCCTGCCAAGGTTTTGTGTCATCTAATCACCCAAGTTCTAAGAAAACGATGTATTGAAAGCCAAAATTTGATAGATAGATAGATGCAAAGTCATCTAATCTGCCAAGATTGTAAATGATGTTCTATTTTATATTAAGAGATGCAAAGAAGCATGGGATGAATCAATGGAGAAAAAAACATACCAGCTTTGAGGCAAGTTAGTTGACCCCTAGTATAATCTTTTTTATTTTATTTAAAATTAGATAGGTCATCCCAGGTTTAACTTATTTATTTAATAGGTTGGGTTGAAAAAATAAAAAATAGGTCAACCCGTTGTCAACCCATTTAAGTAGTACGTTGGGTTGGGTCGAAAATTTCAAGCCATTTAATTAAATGAGTTGGGTTGAGATTTCGACCGGTTTAATAAATGGGTTGAACCCGAACCCAACTTGACCCAATGCCACCCCTAATCTTATCATAACTTAGGTTCCATGTGATACGTTTGTATTATGTAAAACGAATATATGAAATCGGGTTTGTGACATGGATTATATAATCGAGTTTTAAGGATGACCAATATCGGTTTGATTTTAATTCCAAACCAGAAAATATTAAAGAAATTTGAAACCAAAAGCAAAAATATTATTAAGCTTTTATGTTTAACTTTATAAAAATCTAATACATTTGAAAACAAAAATATGATAAAACACAAATTTTTAAAACTTTATGTTTAACTCTATAAAAATCTGATAAGCATATAAAATAAACATTAAATTTTATTAATATAAAAGAATATTCAGTAAACTTTGAATTTTATTTTTTAACGAAAAATTAAAGTAAATTTTCATTTTTAGTTTGTAATAAAATTTATACCCATTGTAACTTACAACGAGTACCCATTAGAGTATTTTTAACAGATTTAAAAAAAAAATTAAAATAAATAAACAAAAGTCAAAAAATCTAAAAAATAATTACATTTATTTGTAAAAGATTTTCTATTTTGAAAAAACCAACATTAATTATAATATTAAAATATTTAATTTATCTATTAAAATATTGTTTTTTTATAAATATTTATTTTCAAAATTTTCTATTAATAGTCCCGCTTTATAATATTGTTTAGATATTATCCATTATTGAAGAAAAGAACCTCCTCTACTCTAATTCTTTTATTTTGAAGATAGTTTTAAAAAAGTTGTTAGAAACAAATTTTTGATTCAAATTTTTTATTTTTTCTATTTTAAGGAGGAGGCTAATGGCAGCCCTAAGGTATACTAATGACATTCCTGCAAAAGTGAATCATCCTTGTATTCATCGTTGTCAAAACCTTATTAGAATCCCAATGCTAGAAAAGTACATTTTATTTCGTACACACCCCTTTTAAGGATGACATTAGCACCTCCCTTTAAAAAAAAGCTATCCGAGAAATGCTTGCGTAGAAAAGAGAGTGAATCTTGGAAGATGAATAGAAGTGACATTAAATCCAAGAAAGTGAAACAGAGATGTAATTAAATGGGTCAAAAATAACCCCCCACCCACTTCCTAAATTTCTTTTCCCATAAAGACCATCATAGTATGTATGATGCATGTACAGTAGTACCCTAGCTCTCTACATTTTACCCCATTTTCAATCTTCCTTCTCCCTCCCTCCCTGCCTCCAACCATCAATTCTATATCAATATATGTTTAACAATACAAAATATATATACTTACAATTAAGCTATATAGTTTTATTTTATTTTTTTACTTAGATTAGTGGATTTAAAAACTATTATACTTTCCACCTTTGAAATTTTAAGGTAATTTTGATCAACAAATTTACAAAATGTTGACCGTTTTCAAATAATTTTTAAGTGTAACAATTTTCATTGATATTGATGTTAAAAATACAATTACAAAATTAATAATAATGAAAACACAACTATTTATTACAGTATAACTTGCCTCTGTGTGTGTGAGAGCGAGAGTTGGAGTATATATATGTAAATTATGTTGCATATATAATATATATACACATATATGGACAATAGTACGCAGGAAAAAGAAAGGGCCTTTTATCTCTCTAAATTGGTAAAGATCTTCTTTCATGTGTGTGTCTTTTTAATTTTAATTTTTCTATTAAAATTTCTAACTCTCATGAGGACAGCGACCCATCATCTTTCATCCTCTTCTATAAAACCCAGTTTTCCCTTCCGTGATTTCTGCTTCTCCCTTTTTCTCCCCATTTTCGTCACTAATTTTCCATTCATTCCATTGCTTTTTGTTTCAATATTTAATATTTAATATTTTTTTTTCCTCTTTTAAGCTCTTGAAGGTTCAGCAATCTCTGTAATTAGAGCTTCATAAAGCAGCTGCAATGGCGGTCTAGCCTCTCAAAACTGTCTAGCTTTCTTCTGTAAGCTCTAGCTTTTTTTCACACACAGACACCAATTTATGATGCATGATCTCACGTTACATCTATTATTTGAATAAATTCTCTATTATTAATTTATAATTATATCTGATCGTTTTCTTGTATTTTTCTTGCTATCATAACATAGAAAATGCTTAATTGAAGTGTGTTTCTTGGATCTTTTTTATTTTAGAAATGATATTTTTGGTCTTATTTTTCTTTAGGGTTAGGGTTTCATATGTAGCTAGTTCTTGGTTTTAGGAGTTATTTTATTTATTGGATTTCCACTTTATTTTAAAGATTTATCTTTCTAATATATCACCGAAATAATTTGATTATTATTTCATAAAAAAAACCCTAGATTCTTCTAACCTACATAAATAGATAAATTATTTGCTTCAACTTTATGTTAGAAATCTAATACTACTCATTTTAGGATATTATTTCTTAATTTCAAGATTCATACTATGCCCCCAAAATGATACCAATCATCGGTTTTGGATTTTATCCTTCCATTATAAAGATTATTTTCTGAGTTTTAGATTCCTTGTAACATAAAATCCATTTCATTTTAGGTTTATTTTTACCTTTAATATTTTAAGTTTTACCATTAATGATTTTCATCAAGTAATTTCTTTTAACATTTTCAGGAAATCTCTTGAAACTACTCTATTGGGTTTGGATGGTTACTCTTCACATTCGATTTTTGTTTCTAATTCTTGTGAATTATGTAGACTCATCTGCCCAATTAATTCATGTGGTTCACCTCTTTGTTGTTAATTTGTAGCCCAATATAAATGAACCAAGTTTATAAAATTTGTATATTAACCAGATTTTAAGTTAATCTATTACCTTACATCTATGAACCAATTTTTTAGCAACGGTTCTACAACAACCGTGTGACTAATACATGGTTTTTATTTTTAATTTTAAAACTGTGTATAATAAAGCGCGTATAGAAGTCATATATTTATAGTAGTGAAAATGGATGTTTGGTTATGGTAGAGATGATGGAAGAATTAAAGGGAGCTTCCTTCAGTCCACTCATAGGTGGGTAGAGGGTACGGATTTGCTGCCGACTCATTCATTCAAACACAATAGAGAGGACGGAGATTGGCTGCCTATTGTGAATGTGTGAATGATACGGGAGACAAATTTAACCCTTTTCTTTTCTGTGCTTGGACTGAAGGGAGCTCCCTTAATTTCCCATCTTTCTATAATACACAAATTTCCCTAGAACACATCTGAAATTAAGTTAGGGTATATATGCATGTAGATGAAATGATGTAGAAAATAATTTTGTTATTCACATTTTTGTTTGCTTTGTTCTTGTTACTTGTTATTGTAGTATCAATATTGAGTTTGGTTTTATATTAATTGTTATCATCTTCCTTTGTTGTTTGTTGAAAATCCTATTTGTTTAATTTTTTGTATAAAATTAGTGTTGCTTATCTAGAGGTTATTTGCTTCTTGTGAATTTGATGTCTTTCCATATACAAACACCACTACTGTATTGGATGAAGTCCATTAGTTAGGTGAAAAATCTTGTCTTGATTAATTCTTTGTGCATAAAGTTTTGAGGTTTACCATCAAGAAACTGGCAGGGAGAGTATGAAGTAGTATTTGTTAGGATATGATCATCAGAATGGATCTCCAATTCATCCGTAATTCGTAGGTTGTGACCTTTTAATTTGCATCTTTTCTTTTCTTTGTGTTACCCGATTGAAGGGATTATGTGGCGGGTCGATCTTAAAGATTAATCTGCCGTCTTTCAGATAGACAGACGGTGGAGTTGTCTAAAATATCCTGTGTTCAGGTATTACACGCCTTCACCCTTATTACTTCCCCTATACAGCTTGTCGTCATATATCTGCTTGAATGTTCTTTCTTAAATATATTCATATATAGCAAATACTTGCATACACTTCAAGCCCTTAATTTTGTTAGTTTTTTTGGTAGGTGGAGATGTTCTTTCGGTATATATATATATATATAGGGAACATTCAACGGTATCCATTCAACTTAACCGCATGGACATGTGCATACAGGTACTTAAGTTGATTTGTTGTTTTTTCAACTTTTTTGCGGTTTTCCCGAACTAGACCTTATATATATATATATATATATATATATATCTTGGGTTCTGCTTAAATGTTGTTGGCATGGTTTGATTCTTGTTTTTGGTCTCATTGACCAAAACCCTAATCTGATCCTCAATTTTATTGAAGCTTTATGTTGACAAACAAAGTAACAAAGATGAGGCACACATTCTGTTCATGTTAATTGGGTTTTTTTTTGGGAACTAAAATGTACCAATGGCTAGAGATATAAGGTGGACAGTGACATTTGACCGTCTTGTACTTTAATATATTTTTAGCAGTTGCAGGTTTGAATACGAAATCCATCATTCATGTATATACATTTTTTATATTTTTATCATTTTTGTTCCAAGTTTTATATGGAATTAAACAAACCTTTTTAGTAGGTGTAAGAGAGGCTTGCCTACTGAGATCCATAGGAGTTGCATTTTCTCGTTTGTTGAGACAATTGTTGATGAATATTATATATTTTAAATTAAACTCTTATTATTATATTGTTCATTATTCCTAAAAACATCGTATCTTGTAGTGCTATGTGAGTAGTTATAATATTATTTAATTACACCATTTCGTTGGTATATTTGGTGTAAAAAATTAATATATTATAAAATGTTCTATTTCCTGAAAATAATTAGTATATATTGATGGTCAAAGTGAGTTATTATTTATATACAAATTGTTATATATTGAAGCAAAAATATGATCTTAATGATAAAACCAGATTTTAAAAAATAATGCCTTTTGGCATTAAATATATTTATACCAATTATGCAGTATGCACTCTCTGCATACAATGCAGTTCTTGGTTTTTGGAGTTATTTATTTGGTTGTATAAATCAAGAAGCAGCTTTAACCAACACTCATGTTGGAACTTGAAGCTAATTTAAATTTTTCAAGTTTTTTATATATTTACACTTTTAAAAGTGTTATGTAAGTATATTATAGCATCTTTAACATTATCTCTAAATTTTTTTCAAAATAGAGGAACAAAAGAGAATATCTTAAAAAAAGTTAGATTTATATTCAACAACATCTCTATTTTTAAGAATCCAACAATAATTATAGTATTAAAATATTTAATATATCAACAAAATTTTAAACTAACTTTTATGCTATTGAAAGGAAAGTAAAGTAGGAGTATAAATAAAATAATATTTTTTCTTAAATCGTAATTATTTTTTCGGTAATCTTTAAAAATGGCAAAAAATGTCTTTTGTCTCATACTTTCTCTATTTTGGAGAAGTTTTTAGAGATGCTGTTGGAGCATATTTTTAATCCAAAATTTTCATTTTTCTCATTTTCTTCATTTTAAAAATGTTGTTGGAGATGTTCTTACTCCTTTGACCCAATTAAATATCTATGCTTACATTTATATTTGCCTTAAAATAAGTGCTTATTTTTAAAAGTAAATAATTAAATTCTTGAATTTACCCTTAATTTTTTTCAAATATTTAAAAGTTGTAAGGAGGAAGAAATTAGGTACGGATAAATATGTTATTTGGTTACTAAAAAATATAATTATTATGTATATTTTAAATTTTGTGTCATTTTAATTATGGACAATTAAATTGAGACAGAAATAAATATACATCGCTATTAAATATTTAATAACAATTAGCACCCATATATTTTTTACCAACTGTATCATACCGCTATATTCAATTTTGTGGGTCTGTTTGTACCATCACCATGTGTTATAACTCAGTTTTTTTTCTGACAACAAAATCCAAAGGCGCAAACTTTTTTTTTTCTGGGATTATCTTCAAAAGATTTGCTGTAAATTTTAAAAAAGAATAATAGAGTTGAAATTTAGAAGTTCTAATTAAATTCAGTAGTTTTTAGTGGAGTACTTACTTTTTTCAAGTGGTAATCTGTTTTTAATGTATTAGTGTCCTTTTTTTTTTAAATCAACACGTTATTTTTTCAACGTTCGGATTTCTAACACTAACCATCATTGAATTGCCTGTGTTGATGCAAGCATCTTGTTTTTTCAGCTTCTTAACTCGTGTTTAGTAAAACAACATTATTATTAATAATTTTATATTACTTTATTAATTTTTTTTGAATAGTGACAATTTTAATAAAACGATCAAGATGCTAGAAGAAACTACAAAGCAGAAATATAAGGTTGAGATTTTGGAGCCATCCCACCCAATTAATTTTAAATCTACAACTCCTATTATGGATTCAAAAATACGAATGGGTCATAATATTACCTCAAATCATCGACTTTCTAGGTTCTGTAGATCCAAAAAGGGTCTCATTTTGGAAGGTCTGGCCATATAGACTGTAACGCCGTATATATTACTTTATCAAATAAACAACCATTGTCCTCCAAACGTCTTCTTTGGTGAGAATTTTTTCTACAAGAACACCATGGTGCACCACCAAATCCGAACCAAAATCCAATATCACTATACCAATCATCACCAAACACTAAGGGGGGCATTTGGTTCGCCGGAATGAAATGGAATCTGGTGGAATTGAAATCTGATTCCATTGACCAGATTCCAATTCCTTTGTTTGGTTCACTATTTTCAAGAATTGGAATTTGTGAAATTCCAAATGAATTCCAAAAAAAGGGCATTTGAGATTCCTTGGTTATCCATGGATTTCTATGGAATTGAATTTGATATATTCCTAATACCTAAAATACCTTCATCCTAAAAAAATAACTAAAGCCTAATCTCTTAAAATTGTTGATGTTTCTTTTTATTTTCGTATTGTTGCTGTTTCTCGATCTCTCTATTTGCTGTGTTTTTAGTTTAGGCTTGTGTTTTTGGATTAATGTAGTTGCTAAGCTGCTGTGTGTTTTCTGGATTAATGTGTTTTTCTGTTTAGGCTTGTATCTGTGTTTTTCTGTAAAATTACCAACTGTAATTTCTGTACAAACTGCATTCTGTAAAAGTTACCAACTGCTGTGTTTCTGGATTAATGTAGTTGATGTAGTTGCTAAGCTGCTGTGTTTTTCTGTTTAGGCTTGCATTCTGGATTAATGTAGTTGCAAAGCTGATGTGTATTCTGGATTAATGTGTTTAATAAAAAAGGTATTTTAGGCATTTACCGGAATTTCATTCCAATTCCAAGGCTACATTCTGTGAACCAAACAGACAGATTCCAATTCTTTCAACAGATTCTATTCCAATTCTGCCAATCAAACAGGTGGTCAAACCTGACAGATTCCAATTCCAATTCCTTCAAAATCAAATTCCTTTGACAGATTCCATTCCAGCCGATTCCATTCTGCGAACCAAACTCCCCCTAATTAAAAGTTTAACTTAAAATAAAAAACAATGTTGACATCCTAACTTAGGTATAGATCCAAACCGAAACATATATGAAGATGAGGCACAACTTTATCAAAATGTTTTATATATATATATATACAGAGGCTGGTTTGTTCAGTCATTTACAAACCAAATCAATCCTACAAATCATGCAAACTCGTACAAATCAATATAAATATAATCTTTTTTATGATTTTTTTTTCATCAAATGTTATGATTTAATATATTATTACACATATGTTGGTTTCACCTTGTGGAAAAATTACATGTGCAACTTTTACATTATTAAATAATACATGTGAAACTTTTAACGTATGAAAACAAATACATGTGAAAATTTTACATTATAAAACAAACATATGTGTAATAATATCTTAAATCATATCATTTGACGAAAAAAAATCATGAAAAAAATGTATATATATAGGGGCGTACGTCAGAGAATGTCTTTTTGTTTGGTGGCGTAGAATGTTAGAATATAATTAGTTAGTGTCAGTTAATGTAACAACCATAAACTCAAAATATACATTCCATAAGTTGTCCAAACCGGCACGAAAATAGGTTTATAAGACAACATGGTCTTAACAGTTGCAGCAGAAAATACAGTCTACTGCTAAGATTTATTAAATTACTAGAAATAAGTTCCAGGCAGCTAACTAAAAGTAGATGCCCATCCTTCAAAACCTCTAGATCACACCTTCCCCTTGCCTTTACTAGAACTTTTAATGTGACACTTTCTAGAAAGGTTTCAGTTTTATAAAAGCAAATGTTAGACCAAGGCCAAATCCCTTCTAATAACAAAATCCACACCAAAGTCAAAGTCAATTTTATAAATCATAAATATGCTTACTAAAATATTAAAACAACCACACCCGTTGCAACAGTTGAACACACAAATCAGCCCTCATAATAAGCAACATAAAACGGATTCATGAACAAAAAACGGGTACACACCTCCCATAACTTAAGCATTCCCTAAGCTAAATGAAGCATGCTTTAAAACCAAGTTCAATAATAACATTTCCAACATGTAATGAAGCATTAAACACTTTTCTCATGAAACTAGATGTTAGAAGCAAGAAAACAGCAAAGGGAACTCACCTTAAATACAAACATAATTGCTCTCTCTTAGGCTAAGATCAGACCAACCAAACACCTAAGTTAGGTCACAAAAGGGTGAGTTGTTCCTCCAATTATCAATACAAAATAAATGACTTTCACCCACAAAATTACCCAGGGGAATTTTTGTCGGTGATTACCTACGGATCATCAAGAATATACAGTGGTTTGGTAAAATCCGATGTTTTTTGAGAAAATACCAATGGATCACCAAAAGAATCCCTGTGTAATCTGTCATTAATTTGAATTACCCACTAGCAATTTACCCAACAAATTTTGTGATGGTTTTGTGAGGAATCACCCTTATGCAAAAGATTTCCCAATGAAATGTCCGTAGACAAAAGTCTTTCGTTAGTAATGTATAACCTTCGTATGTTCCCTAATAACTCCATTAAGTTATACTCCACATACCAGGCCTAAGCTACCCTCCATGCAAAACTTAAAAAACAGAAAACAATAGCCCATATGTGACTTGGTATATGCGACCTAAGTTGTGCGGCTACCAACATGACCTTCTGTTTGTCTACAAATGTGTCGAGTCCAACATTCCCAATTCTCATTTTCAGACCATTTCCACATAAATTTGATGTTCCTAAACACTTAAATCCAAACAGAATCATCTATATTTGATTTCTCACACCTTTAGTTAACAAAATCTAAGATCATCACATCTATTGGTAAGATCTATAAACAACTATAGAGTTTTTTTTTGAACGGCAGCGGAATTTTATTAAAAAACAAAACGAACACTAGCGAGGGGCTAGGAGAGAAACAACAAAAACAATCAAGGAAAAGAACAAGACAAACAACACCAATCTAGCCAGCTAACCGAAACTTTAAGCCTTTTCCTCGATATGATCCAAAAATAAGAGGTGCCTTGGATAAGAAAAAACAACCTGGGAATAGAGTCTTTAGTCGAGGAGTGCACAAACTCATTCCTAGCCTTCCAAATAAACCAAAGATAAGTGAGAATAACCGCTTTGAACACATGAAGTTTGGTACCGGAGAAGTTGTTTGACTCACCCCAGAAAAAAAGAGAATCGACCAAATTCCCCGAGGGGGAGGGGATCCTCCACCAATTCGCAGTTTCATACAGAATGCTTTTTGCAAGGACACATTCCGAGAAGAGGTGGTCTTCGGTCTCTGGAACTGTCTCACAGAAAGGGCAAGATTTGAGATCGGATAAGATTCCCCGCTTGTGAAGGTTGTCATAAGTGGCAAGCCTTTTATGGAGGAATTTCCAGGCAAGGATGTTCAGTTTCCCAGGGATTAACAACTATAGAGTTTTGAATCAAATCTAAGGGGTGTCAAATTTGTATTATGACAAATTAACCAATTATATTATCAGTCGTGCTAATTCAATTGGTACCAATTAAACTTATTAGTACTACCGTAGCAACTTCATAAACTTGGTTGGTGCTGACTTTTCTATCTATATATATATATATATTATTTATTGAATAAAAACGACTAAGTGAGATATATTTAATTATTAATGCATCTAATTGTCTTTTTAGAGGAATTTAATCATTTGTAAATTTAACATTTTATTGTTTACTGTCTAGTGTTACTTTAACTACATTACGCTACTTACTAGGTTATTGACTTACTAGTTATGGTTAACGTCTCTCCAGGTCCTCATAGAAACCCTAAATCTCTAATTCATTAATCACTAACCCATGTCTCATTTTCTCAACGTGCGCCTTCACTCCAGAGTCCAATCTCCATAGTCCACACTTCCAATCTTTCCATCATTCGAATGCCACACGACCACATAATCCACACCTTTACACGACCACTCGACCATGCGAATTTGCAACTTTTGAGATGTTGGTAGAAAACTGTAACAACATGTAATACGATTGTTGACTTTACTATTAATATGTATGTTAGTCAATTACGCCATCACGTACCCTCTTTTTTTAAGTATATAATATTTATATACGACAAATGCAACAAATAAACTCACACACTCTCCTCGCCTTTGGTGAGGTTTGAACCCCTGACCTCCTAGGAGGGCAATGACTATGATACCGCTAGGCCAATGGTCCTTTGGTATCACGTACCCTCTTCATATACATATATTTTCAATCTATTCTCCATCTCTATATAATTCCTTTATATATGTATGTTCAGTATCTGTGAACATATATATAAATTGAGAAAATTAATTGAATGTGAATATGTGATATACTTAAGATTTAAAAAGTATGAATAAGTTGTACCAAAAGACTGAGGATGAAAAAGAAATTATGAGTAAACAAGAGAAACAACGTATTCAAGGTTAAGAGAATATTTTGTTATACCAAAGCATCAACCCGACCAACCCGTACGACTTGGGTTGGGTTGAGTTGAGTTGCACTTTGGTTTAGGCTGGGTTGGGATTTTCAACCGCAAGCATTGAACTGGGTTGTTGAAATGCCTTCAACCCGATCAACCACCTGTGAGCACCCCCCCCCCTAGTACACGGTATAAATATTTGCGTACCAATTATACTTTATTGGTAACATGGTATTGAGGTATAATGTAATTTCATAAGTTAAATACGAATTTGAATTTATTTTGTACATTTTGTATAAGTTACATGTACTGCTCTTAGAAATTTTAAGTTCAGATATATAATTAGATGGTTATTAGAGTTAAAAAAAACTCAAATTGGTCAAACATTGAGCAATCAATATATCTGTTAAAAATAGTAACGTTAAAAAGTAATTGAATTTATATCCTTTAAACAATTAACTTTATTGCAACATAACAATTAAAAATGATATAAACTAATTTTGAAGTACATTTTGATACTCGAGAAATAACGGCTAACGTGTTCACATTACCTCGAATTTTGTTTTTTCTATTCTTTTTGCATGTCGATCAAATATATTGATACATGTCGCTAGTAGATTAAAATATCTCACTATATAAGCTATAAGTTTGGCTTGTAGGCTAGTTTTTTGAATAACCATAGTTTTTCAATAAGTTGGTAGTTTTTTTATGTTTTAATTATGCTTTCTTTTTCTTTTTCTTTTTCTATGTTTTTTGTGCCTTCTTTTATCCGGTTATATTATCGTTTAGTTTATCAGTTAACAAATACTTTACGTCTCAAAATAATATTACTATATTTCTAGTTTAAGTTGTTTTAAGATAAGTGTCCATTTTTGTGTCAAATTCTTAATTATGAGATTGGCAATACTCAATGGGTGGATGCTATGCGTGTGTGAAACGAACTTTTAGCAAACCGTTTGGTGGGAAGTTCGTTAACACAATTATTTTTATTCGTTTAATTAAATGAATGAATATAAACAATGACCTTGATCATGCATTTACGTCCGTGAACATTTGTTCGTTTAAGTTTGTTTATATATATATATTATACACATTTATATATCATGATGTTAATATGCCAAATCTTTAGTTGAATTCAATTTTTATAACTCCTTTTTTATCTTTCCTATTAATCCGGTTGTTCAATTTGTTATGTTTTTTGTACGAATGAAATAATAAGTAATTGTAGTTGTTTTTAGTATATTTGTGTTCGTTTGTTTATACTCATTTGTTTTCCCTCATTTACATTCATCTGTGTTTGTTCGTTTACATTCTCTTAGCATCTTAACGAACACGAACATGCCCATATTCTTACTGAACGGACATGAACACAAATTAATCCCTTCGTTTACTGTTGTGTTCGTTCAGTTCATTTACAACCCTAGGCTTAGACGTCTCCAACAGAACTTAAACAAAATTATAAATTATTTTTTAAAGCATAACACTCGTATTTATACCAACTATTTTCGTTGTTGTTCTCAACCTTCTTTTGTTGTTGTCCCGAACTTTCTTTCGACGACTCATTCATTGTTTACCATGACCAGTTCACTGCTTTTAGTGTCGTAGATATTAGCCTTTTTAGTGGTTTTTTTGTGATTACGATATCTAAATTCTGGTGTTTCCTTTACTAAGTTAGTTTTGTCAGATTTTGTGTTCTTCACTAGTTTTAATGATTTTTCACTAAGAATTTCTGAATAACCCAAATATTTTTTTTACCGGAATCTCATTAGCTTTGAAAGGATTATTCAGGCTTGGATTTTTTATACTCTCAGACGTACTGTCTTCCTGGGTCCGACACTGATTACTCCGTCTTTTATTAAAAGTAAAAAAGTTTAATAATTAAACAATTTCTAAAATTGTTTTTAACTTACACATTTATAAACAAAATAATAAAATACACAAAATAATTTACTAATTACACATTTCCACCATATTAAAAAACGTAGCGATCTTTTTCTTTTGGCTCTATTACACAATTTTAATATGAATCTTGAATTTGGGGTATGGCGTCATAATCTTAATATCATAACCGGTTTTGATATAATATATTTATAATAAGCTGAACTCTGTTTTTTGAAGCAACATCAATAAAGTAGTTTATAGCTGCAGAATCTTAAGTGGCTTACTTTCGATTAAAGTAAGGGCACTTCTATTCCCATGGTTCGAGGTTTCAAAGTACAACTTTTTTGCCTTTTTTATGATGTTTCCTTCAAATGGCCATACCCTTATGTCTTAGGTAACCCCATTAAAGTAGTAACAACCCATGATATCATATATATATATATATATATATATATATATATATATATATATACACACATATATGGACGGGTTCAAATCAGAACTCAAATTTGGTTGTAAACGTGAGGACAAATGAGAGCGCAACACGTGTTCCATTCAAAGAAATAGTATTTATTCGGTCTGAATATAGTATTTATTCGGTCTGAGTAATGCTTATTCAGTCTGAATATATTTTTGTATATCCAGTCTGAATAATCTATATTCTGTTTGAATAGTCTATATTCAAACATGTGTCGCGTTCTCTGTTGTCCTCATGTTCACAACCAAATTTGAGTTTGCATTTGAACTCTTTCTCTCTCTCTCTCTCTCTCTCTCTCTCTCTATATATATATATATATATAGAGAGAGAGAGAGAGAGAGAGAAGGAGGTTCATGCGATAAATTTAACAATTTACGAGAATGCAAAGACAATTCTCAGTCAATCATTTTGTACATATATATATATATATATAGGGGAGGGATCATACAAGAACACCCCCTATTTAAAGAAACAAAGGAACATTTTTGTCGACCCATATGATGTGGGTCCCACACATTAAAAAATCATATCTGATTTAATGGGGCCCATCATTAAATCAGATATGATTTTTTAATGTGTGGGACCCACATCATATGTGGTCCATAATGTGTTCATTTGTTCCTTTAAATTTACAAAGTTCTCATTTGAACCTCCCTCTATATATATATATATATGTGAGACCCATGAAATCATAAATGATTTAATATTATGTAGGACCCACATCATATGTGATCCACAAGTGTCCTTTTGTTCCTTTAAAAATTCAGAATTCTCATTTGAACCTTCCTCTCTCTCTATATATATATATATAGAGTTAGGTTCAAATGTGAACTCATTTTTGGTTGTGAACGTGAGGACGATTCTCAGCCACACATCTTCGGTTATGGTGGATGCGATCACGGAGGATTGACGCGATTCATGGGAGGGTGGAGATTATTAAAGGAGGGGAACCAGGTCAAAGCCGCCTTTATTGATCGGATAAGTGGCTGAGATTCGTCCTCACGTTCACAACAAAAAATGAGTTCACATTTGAACTTTCCTCTATATATATATATATATATATATAATTAGGGGTGTCAATTCTCGACATGACACGAACCCAAAATGAAAATAAACGAGTTAGGGTTGAAGTTTCTGACCCGCCAACCCGTCAAATAAACGGGTCGTGTTCGGGTTGAACCGAATGGGTCGCGGGTTGATCCGCCAACCTGCCAAAAACAATTACTTTTTTTTAAACAATATATTTTATATTTTACTTAAATATCTCAAATAATCAAAATAATTTTGTTTAAATTTTGACTTTTTATTTTTTTGAAACTTGTATGTTTGAATTTGGTTGTCTTATTAGGTGAATTTGCTTGTGTTTTGACTTTTTATTTGTTTGAAACTTGTGTTTGGACTTTTTATTTAAATTTGGATGTTTGAATTTAGCTATATTATTAGGTGACCTACCAACCCGTTTATGACCTGTCAACCGTTTACAACCCGCCAACCCGCTAACCTGTTTACGACCCGCCAACCCGAGCGTGTGTGGGGTAGGGTTGCATATCTCGACACAATTAGCTAAACGGGTAAGGTTATGGTTGATCCTCTATGACCCGCTAACCCGAACACGACCCGATTGCCACCCCTATATATATATATATATATATATATATGGTAAATCTAGGGTTGAGTTCCAGTGAGAAGAAGAGTTAAGGTAAGAAACGTAAGAAGAGATTTTCATCTTTGGATGCACACTATAATGAGATGCACTGCGCTGCACCGGATCAATCTCCGTATGAAACCGCAATGCATGAGTGGGTTTGAGATTAAAGGTGATTAAGTGTCCAGATCCCTTCTTACGTTTCTCACCTTAAATCTCCCTCTCACACGATCCCGTGCCTATATATGTATATATATATATATGAAAGTTCAAATACGAACTCAAATTTGGTTGTGAACGTGAGGACACAGGAGAGCGCGACATGTGTCTGAATGTAAGTTGTTCAGACTGAATATAATATTTATGAGAACAGTAACAATTTACGAGAATGCGATGAGCTTTTTTCATGTAAAAGATCACATGTGATTTTGCACTAACTTTAGAGGGCGACTTTTGGGGCCACTTAGGTCGCATGGAAAGTCGCCCACATCATTTATGATTTTGTACAAAATCACATATGACTTTGTACATGAATCATATGTGATTTTATACATGAAAATTTTCATGTACAAAAATGATTAGCTGAGGATTGTCCTTGCATTCTCGTAAATTGTTACCGTGCCCACATGATTGGGTACTTGGATTCACGTTTTTACACTTGAAACTTCACAGCAAACACTGTGAAGGTAAAAAAAATTCCAAACTTTCACAACAAAAACACTGTGAAGTTATTTTCACGGTGTTTTGTTGTGAAGTTTCAAGTTACCTTCACGGTATTTTGCTGTGATGTAATTGAAGTTGCGACTTTAGTAGGTTATGTTCATTCGAAATTGCCTTTTTTGCTATCCAGGATTACCTGTTGGAGAAAATATCTCCAAGACCTAAGTAGGGGTATAGAGATTCGAGCTTTTAACGAGCTACTCGAGCTCGAACTTAATAATTCTCGAGCTCGATTCGATCTCGAACACAAAATATGTCCTTGTTCATGATGCCATCTTCAACTGTCAAATGTTGGAATCGATTCTTTGTGGGAGGTGATATGGATAATAATAAGATGTCTTGGGTTAAATGGGATAAAAGTATGACTAGCAAAAAAGACGGTGGTCTTGGTATAGGAAAGTTCATTTGCACTTAGAGAGGGCCTTACTTTTTAAATGGGTATTCAGACACCCCATTTTTTTCTCCAAATGAAATGTTACATAATCAAAATACCTCAATAACAACTCCAAATAAATAAACCAAAAAGTTTACAACGGAAGTCTAAACATCAACTTAAAACAAATCTTAAAAGATAACCCGTCCCATACCGGGTCACTAAAATACAAACCCAAACGAACTCCGAAATTAATTAAATCGTACGTTAAATAAAATAAAAGAAGCTAGAAATCCTTAAGCGTGCCCCTTGCTGTTGTCGATTCCCGAACTCTACTTGTCTGTCGGGTGGCAAACCGGGCAAGTCTTTGGGAAAAATATCCGGAAACTCCCTAACAATACGAACATCTTCAAGCATTTTCTTTTCCAACTTAGCATCCAGTACATATGCTAAAAATGATGGACATCCCTTGGTTAAGCACTTGCACGCCTTTGCTAAAATCAATAATACTATTTCACCCTTCCTTCTTTCCCCGTACACCACCACCATACCGCCATCCGATAACATAATCCGAATCAATTTCTTTGAGCAAACAATCTCGGCATGGTTCTCGGCTAACCAATCCATTCCTATTATCACATCAAATCCTCCTATTGCCATATGCATGAGATTTACTCCAAACTTAATTCCTTCGATCTCTAACTTACAATCTTTGAGGACATCCCGAACTACAACTTGCTTACCGTCAGCTATTTCAACCACGTAAGCATCTTCTAGAGTGCTAAAAGGTGTATGAAGTTTTGGGTAGAAGGTAGAAGACACAAAAGAAAGAGTAGCACCAGAATCAAAAAGTACATGAGCGGGAACGGAGTTAACAAGGAACGTACCGATACAACTTCGGCTGCCGCCTTAGCCTCCTCCACGGTCATCTTGAAGGCTCTCCTTTTGGCTTTAGGGGGCTCTTCCTTCTTCCCTGAGTATCCTCCCGCTTTCCACTTCGGACAATCCCTTTTTAAGTGTCCCGGTTCCTTGCACTCAAAGCAGATGATTCCTTTGACTGAGCATTCTTGAGCGAGGTGTCCGCTTTTACCACACTTGTAGCAACCATCGGAGACTGTGTTGCATACGAAATGCTTGTTACGACATTTGGAGCACCAACTAGGTTCCCTCCTATTACCGGCTCTACGATTGTTGTTGTTGTTATGGTTGTTGTAGTTCGACTTCTTGGAAGGCACAGAGTTGCCCTCCCATTTCCTCTTGTCTCCCGCTATCTTCTTCTCTTCTTTACCTAACTCGTAGGTAACCTCCACCATTTGTCCTTGGTCTATAGCCTCTTTTAGAGTAGAGGTCCGCGCCGTTTGGACCATTGCCATCATGCCAGATATACACCTTCATTCTTTCCTTCTCCGTAGGAGCCGCGTGTTCCACCAAACTCAGCTTCTCCATAAATAGTTCTGTATATTCTCTCACGGTCTTATCCCCCTTCTTCAGGGCTCGGAGCTCATCCATGATGCGATTAATGGCTCTTTTGTTACAGTACTCCTCCAAGATTTTGCTTTGAACATTTCCCAAGTAAGTATTGAGACAATGACGGGGCCAAGAGTTTTGGCGGTGACGTTCCACCACCTTAAGGTCGCGCCTTTCAACATTTAGGAAGCAAACTTCAGCTTCTGGTTTTCTTCACATTCACTTGAACCAAACGCTTGCTCGATTTCTTGTAGCCAATCCATGCAAACTATAGGATTAGCTGTCCCGGAGAACTCGGGTGGTTTGGAGCACAAGAAGGTTTGTAAGAGCAACCCTTACCCGTCCTTCTTACTTATGTTGCAGGCGTCTCCTCAATAATGTGCACGGCTCCATTCCCTCCGGAACCTCCCACTTGGTTCTCCGCGGTCACTTCATGTCTTCGGTAACTGGCATCTCTTTCCTCAAACATTTTGAGAACTGATTCATGCTGTTGCGTCGTATGAGTATTCACCGCCTGTAACAACCGGATTTGCAGTTCATCCTGAGAACCCGCCTCTACCATTAGAGGACCTCCTGCGTTGAGGTTAAGTGGTGGAATAGTAGTTAATCTGGGTGGGCCTCTATTGGTGAGAGGAGGAATAACCGGAGGTTGTTGAGTAACATCCACTGTCGCTATTGGTTCTTGGTTCGTAACACTGTTAGTCGTGCCTTCAGCTTCATTCCGTGATCTAGTACGCGTATTCACAGTCTGTCAAGATGGTAGAGTAGGAGTAAGACAAGGCTAACATAAATACCTATAACACATTCACCAATCATCGTAACAATAGTAAAATAAGTATGCTCAGAATATAATGTACCCAAAATAGCATTAGCTACATGATATCTTGGATATATCATACGCATAAGAATTCCTATTACCAAAGTCACATTTCATGATTAACGCATATCCGTCGACTCTAAAGCTCTCCTATCTCAAGAGTGTCTACCCAATTCTCACAATCAACACTTAAAGTCTCAGCTTAAGTCTAGGTATCTTACAATCACACCTAGTTCGCTTAAACTAGAGCTCTGATACCAACTTGTAACACCCTATAATTTAGAGTAAAATAAAACCGAATAATAAAATGCGGAATATATAAAATCACCCACAAAAGGGGATAGAGTATGAGAGTTTACATCTAAACATGGATACTATAATAACAACCTATTAATTTATACAATTCGGAATATAGATTACATTCGGGTGTTACTAGTAACCTCAAAATAACTGATCTAAGATCTCCAACCATGTACACTCTAAGTACATTCCTCAAAAAGGTGCCTCCACCGGCTCCCTTCTAGGGAACCCCTCCATCCCGATCACCTGCTAAGCCACATTTAAAATCAAGTGTTAGGCTTACGCCTAGTGAGAACAACCAGTTAAATGGATAAATCAGTAAAATATTTAAACAAAGATACAGTCCAGTTTATCTCATTTAACTCTACTTGAAAAGCTTACTCTTGGAGAGCAAGGATCTTTTAAAACAACCGGGGAGACCCGATATTCCATATTTAGTGACAGATACAAAAGTAGGTCACTACTCAATGTTCAAGCTATCTATAGAAATCAATGGCAACCGACAACTTCCAGTTAATATACCAAAGTGTAAGGCCCTCGATGACTCCTACTAAGCCCGTGCAATAGGGCAATGGCAACCGGAAACTCCCAGTTAATACACTCAAGTGTAAGATCCTCGATGACCTCCCGATGCACCCAACACCTAAGTGTAAGGCCCTCGATGACTACTAACGAAACCAAAAACGGACAACAATCCCGACTTAAAACCGACTAAATGCCTATGGATCCATTACATACTAGTCTACTCTTCAAATACATCAAAGGAGACGTATTTATAGTTTTTCCAACAACGAAAACCTTTATATAATCATTTCTCTTTGAAATATACATTTCACCAAATATTAGGTCCAATCATTTTATTTCCAAAATCAAAGATTTTCTCGACATAAAACCTTCCCATGTATTTTAAACCAACTATGATGTTCATTTCATCATCTATCTCAAAATTCCCCAAAATACCTCATTTTGACCTAAAACTTCCAAACTCAACCAAATACATAAACCCTCAACAATATAAGTTTAAAATCTACAAGACAAAACATTTATAACATGTATTTGAGGCTAAAGGGTTTGGATTTGAACTCACGTAGCTAGGGTTAGGAAAACCCTAGAAAATCCCCAAAATGGAGAAGATGATGGAAGCTTAGTGTAGGTGATGAAGAATACGCTATGGAAACTTTAAATACTTGATCTTCACTTGAATCTTCACATGAAGGAAGTAATAAATGAGTTGGATGAGGTAGGTGAAAGAGTTATGAGCCCTAAAAATCGCCTTAAATGCTCCTCCTCCCAATACTGAGTTTTTGTATCTGATAACTATGAAATACGGAGCTGAAATCGCACCTTATTGAGCTTCTGGTCAAAACGGCCCGACAACATAGCCAGCCGTGTACCGTAACTCACAAGCTCAAAACTGAAAATCTGGACACGGGCTATGCTGCCTGCGATGCTGCCATGTCAGTCTAGCCGTCAGTATCACCCCCATGTACCGTAGGTTGACAAGCTCAAAACTGAAATACGGACACGGGCTATGCTGCCCACGATGCTGCCATGTCACAATCGCATGGCAATCTAGCCAAGGAGGTATCGGGGCCGTTTTTCTTCCGTTCTTCGTTCGTTTTTCCTCCGTTTCAAAGTTACCCACTATTACACCATTGAAACACTTCATCCAAATACCAAAGATCTTAATACGGAGATGCTTATACATAAAGTCTTAATCACCAAAATTCCGGATGTTACACATATCGAGCCAATATCCCATACGCCAGGTTATACACCATAAATGCATAAATAGCATGCTTGCACCATAATTTAAACCATATGCATGTGATTCACCAAATAAGAATAACATGCAACATAAACACCTCATCAAATAAACATGTAAGTTTACACACCATATATGTAAAATATTTATCCTCAACATCTAATTAACCTCTAAATAATACGATTAATTAGCGCTCGATTATTAATAATTTCGACACCTCGAATTTCTTAATAAAATATTTGGAAACCCCTAAATAGTTGGATTTTATCTCCCAAATCTAATTAAATAATATTTTAACAGAAACTAATATATTTAATTTAATATATTAATTTCATTAAATAAAGAGTTAATTACATATTTGGTTCCTGTGGTATACTGGTTTTAACGTGTTGGGTCCCTAAAATGAAATAATTACAAATCTGGGCTTGTGGTTTCCATTTTATAAGCTGTTAAGTCCCTAAAATCTAAGGCTATGTTTGGCAAACTAGCTGATAAGCTAGCTGATGACTTATAAGCTAGCTGGTAACTGATAAGCTAGCAGGTAGCTGATAAACTAGCTGATGGACAAATTATGTTTGACAAAACTAGCTGATAAACATGTAAAAAAACCAAAAAGGACATTTTGAAAAAAAATCAATTATATTATTTTATAATATAATTAAAACAAATACTTAATAAAATAATATATTAATACAAACAAGATAATAAAGAAAAATTAAAATGACATATTAATTAAAAGAATTTTAAGTCGATTCTTATATATTATAATAATAATAATAATAATAATAAATTTTGAATTTGTTAAAATAAATTTTATATATTGGTTTATGATTTTAAACGATAGTTATATATATATATATAGTATGAATGAAAATAAAATTGGTCAATCTTACATATCATAATTAATTAATAATTTTAAAAAATTATAACTAATAATTAAATTAGATATTTTATTAAAATTATTTAAAACAATTTTATTATCTATAAAATAAAATATGTATAACTTGTATTTTTATGTAACTTACATAAATGTTGTTAGAATTGTTGTATTTGTTGTTTGATATGTAGACTTAACATTAAAATTAATTAACAATTTTTCACTAATATTAGTAATTGTTAATTAATATTTGTTAATATTAGTAACAACTAAATAGTTATTTATTATTAATATTTATTTATGATTAACAGTAATAAATAATAATTAATATTAATGAGTGTATAATTGGAAAACGTGACAAAAAGTACCTCATAAGCTACTCCAAATAGCTTATCAATAAGCTAGCTTATAAGTTAGCTTATGCGCATTCAAACATGTCTTCTGAAAATAAGCTAACTTATTTTTGCCAAACAATGCCTAACTTCGTTTAAATTTTCTGTTAAACATGTTAATTGAAAGGACATTTTAGCCATTTTAAATATAGGAACCAATCACGTAATAAAAATTACAGGGACCAAAAGACGTAATAAAAATTACAGGGACCAAACATGTGATTTACTCTCTATTATATATATATATATAGAGAGAGAGAGAGAGAGAGAGAGAGTAAATTACATGATTGGTCCCTGTGGTTTACACATTATAACACTGTACGTCCCTATTTTGAATTAATTACGGATTTGGTCCATGTGGTTTACACTTTCTCACGTAATTGGTCCCTGAGTCCTAACTCATTTAACTTGTCCTTGTTAAATAGAAGGTTATTTTAGGCATTTTAAAAAAAGTTGTTTTCTATTAATAAAAAAGGGATCAAGAATGTAATATATTAAACTAGTGGTCCCACCTATTTATCTCTCTCATCAATTTTGGTATATTTATACACACAACATATATACACATACACAAGACACACACATATATAATTATATATACGCAAAAAAACATATTTATCCACATAATAACATTAAATCATTTTGGATATTTCCTTTAATTATTTTCTAGTAAAAAAACCACTTATGTCAATTAATTAAATGGTACTTTTCACAACTAAATTTTGCTTTATTCTATATTAACTTAATTATTTCTCACTTCATGAAATTTTTCTGGATCTGCTTCCATCAACAATTATAAAAAATGGCTAAATATATGAATTTTTTCCTGTATCTACTTCCTCGAAAATAAGTATTTTATATTGTTACTTTAAAAAAGTATTTTTGAATTACAAATTTTTAATAATAATTGTTACATTTTCTTAGAAATAAAATATTTATTTTGAAAAAAAAGTATCATATTTATTAAAAAATTACTTAAGAACATTTAGTTAGCATACAGTTTAATAAGAGTGGTTTTTTTTTTAAATATTTTTGAAAAAGAGTGATAACGTGAGAAATTTACTAAAAATTTGAGAAAATTAAGAAAAATATAGACTGGGCGAGATATGAATAATCAAAAGAGAAAGTGAGGAATCTATTTTAGAAAAAATGCAAGAGATTTTTTTTATTATGTCATTTAATTAGAATGACGTGTCATTCATGTCAGCTCATTTAAGTCACGTAAGAAAACGTAAGCAGAATGACATGACATGGATACGTCATCCTTATTACATGTCATGATAAAAAAATCTCTTATATTATTTTTAAATAATTTCACCACTTTCTATTCTGATTATTCATATCCCATCCGGTTTATATTTTTCTTAATTATCTCAAATTTTTAGTAATTTTCTCAAGTTATCACTCATTTTAAAAAATATTTTCAAAAAAAAACCCATTTTTACTGAATTGTATGCTAATTAAATATTCTAGAGTAATTTTTTCTAACAAATATAATACTTTTTTTTAAATAAATATATTTTTTTGTAAGAAAACGTAACAGTTATTATTAGAATTTTCTAATTCAAAAATACTTATTTCTATTTTTTTTATAAAAATTTAACGATATAAAATACTTATTTTCGAGGAGGCAGATCCAAGGTTAAAAAATCATGTATTTAACCCTTTTTATAATTGTGAATTGAGGCAGATCTAGAAAAAATTCGTGAACTGAAAAGTAGGGGTGTCAATTCTCGACACGACACGAAACACGACACGAACCCGACACGAAAATAAACGGGTTAAGGTTGAACTTTTTGACACGCCAACCCGTCAACCAGCCAACCCGTCAACCCGCCAAATAAACGGGTCGGGTTCGGGTTGACACGAACGGGTCGCGGGTTGACACGCCAACCCGCCAAAATTTATTAAAAATAATAATATATATATATTTTATGTTTTATTTTAAAATCTAAAAGTCTAATCAATAGAGTTTTTTTCATTTTGTTGTGTAAATTATAATCCCATCCGTCAAAACTCAAACGTAGAAATGTGAAACACGAACACCTTAACCCTAACTCAGAATACTCAACAACAGCTACGACGGCGCTCTACCTAGAAACAAGAGATTTCATGACCCCTCAACCCGCGAACGACCTGCCAACCCGCCAACCCGCGATACGCCAACCCGACAACACGCAAGTTGACTCGCCAACCTGCCACCCCGCGACCATCCCGCCAACACGCGGGTTGACCCGCCAACCCGGCAACACGAACGTGTGCGGGTTAGGGTTGCGTATCTCGACACGATTAGCTAAACGGGTTGGGTTAGGGTTGAGCATCCATGACACGCCAACCCGCCAACCCGCGACACGCCAACCCGAACACGACACGATTGCCACCCCTACTGAAAAGTAATTAAGGTAATATAGAATAAAGGAAAATTTAGTTGTAAAAAACATCATTTAATTAATTGGCATAAGTGGTATTTTTCTAGAAAATAATTAAAAGAAATACCTAAAAGGATTTAATGTTAATATGTGGATAAATATGTGTTTTTGTGTATATATATATATATATATATATATGTGTGTGTGTGTGTGTGTATGTGTGTGTGTCTTGTGTATGTGTATATATGTTGTGTGCATAAATATACCAAAAGTGATGAGAGAGACAAATAGATGGGACCACAAGTTTAATATATTACATTCTTGGTCCCTTTTTTATTAATAGAAAACAATTTTTTTTAAATGCCTAATATTCCCTTCTATTTAACATGGACAAGTTGAAGGAGTTAGAACTCAGAGACCAATTACGTGAGAAAGTGTAAACCACAGAGACCAAATCCATAATTAATTCAAAATAAGGACGCACAGTTTTATAATGTGTAAACCACAGGGACGAATCATATAATTTATTCATATATATATATATATAGAGAGAGAGCAAGGTTCAAATGAGAAATTTGTATATATATATAATGTTATGATATACTTTGAATTGTTTATTTATTTATGTATATATATCCATAGTGCATATATATATATATATATTTATATTTATAAATATACTTTTACAAATTTCTCTATTATAGTGTTGTACTTTCGTTTTTTCTGATTACAACAATATACTTTTAAATTGTTTTTATTAAATCATTGTACTTTTATTTTTTCTTATTATAACAATATACTTTTAGTTTTTTTTATTAAAACATTGTACTTTCATTGTTTTTATTATAAAAATATATTTGTAATTTTTTTTATTAAATTATTGCATTTTTAAACTTTTTTTATTATAGGAATAATTATTAAAGTATTATATTTTGAAATATTTGTTCATTAATTTTTTAAAAAGAGAGATGAAAACATAATATAAGTGGGATATGAATAATAGAGAGGAAAAATAACGTAAAATATATTTGAAAAATACGTTACCCAAAAATACATAATTTTTAACATTTTTTAAAATGTTAACGATGTAAAATGTATCTACAAATTTTCTAAATATTATTACATTAATAAATAATTTAGTTTTTTTTAAATAATTTAATTATTTTTCCTCTCGATTATTCATATCCCACTTATACTATGTTTTTCATTTATTTTTTTTATAAAAATCCTCTAAAAAGTATGAACAAATATTTAAAAATACAATACTTTAATGAGTATTTCAATAATAAAAAACTATTTAAAAATACAACAATATTAATTAAAAAAACAATTAGAAGCATATTGCTATGATAAAAACAATGAAAGTATAATGGTTTAATAAAAACCAATTTAAAAGATATATTGCTATAATAAGAAAAAAATGAAAGCACAATTACTTAATAAAAACAACTTAAATATATATTGTTGTAATAAGGAAATATGAAAGTACAATACCACAATAAGAAAATTTGTGAAATTTGTGAAAGTAGGTTTATATAATATATATATATATATATATATATATATATAAAGTAAGTAGAAGGAAGTTCAAATACAAACCAGTTGAATGTTTTTTTTGATATAGAGGGGGAGGGGGGGGGACCCCTTCAATCAAGGAAACAATTATTCATTAAACATTACGTTTTTTGTATTTTAAGAATTTTACGATTTTTAAAGCAAAACCATGAACCAAACACAAAAAAAAGGACAAAAAAGAAGGGAGACGAGGAGAGGGAAAGAGAAGGAACAACCCCTAGGGGAGGTTTCAGACAAGCCTGGCCCGAACAACATTCAGACAAGGCTTAAGCTTCAGGCTAAGGAGCCTAGATCGGACATCATCAGAAATGGTTTTAATCACCATATCATACGATCTTCTCTTATCCTTGAAAATGCGATCATTCTGTTCAGACCAGAGGTGATAAACGGTTCCAGCAAGCACAAATCTACGAATAATAGACCAGATGGTCTTGCCTTTGGTGGCTTGCTGGAAAACTCTAATGATATCATACCAGTTGTCCGGGACAGCAAGAAGGTTCAGCTTGGGCTTAATCCCATTCCAAACGTGATTGGGGAACGGGCACTCAAAGAAAAGGTGCTGATGGGAATCAGGTCCGTTATGATAAAATCGATAAGACAGATTTGGAAAAGCTTCCCAAAACCGAAGCTTATCATGCGTATTAAGACGTTGTTTCATGGCAACCCAAAGAACGAAAGCATGTCTGGGAATGTTCTGCGAGAACCAGACCATGTGGTGGCAATCGATTTTCGGCTCATTGGGACGAATAGAGAGCCAGAACTCATGAACCGAGAAAGGAATGAGACGACCATCCCTTTTCGTCTAGAGGAGTTTGTCAGGGATGGAAGGGGATAGAACCGGGGGGGGGGGGGGGGAATCACGGAGAACGAGATTGGGACTATCCAGCATTTGGGGACAAGTCCAGCAACCACTAGCAAAGATATCCTTGACCCGAGCATCAAGTGAAAGGTTCGCATTAAAGATATTGCGAGGGGTTATAAGCCGACACAAGAGGCCAGCAGGGTGCCAATTACCAAACCAGGCAGAAGTGGAAGAGCCATTTCCAATCTGGGAGACGACAAAGTCCCTTATTTTATCCCGCGTGCCCAGGATCTTCCTCCAACCCCAACCAACATCACCGCGGATTGGGGCATCCCAAAAATTATGCTTTTTAAGCCTGTAGGAGTGGATCCATTTAACCCAAAGAGAATCCTTATTGGAAAGGATTCTCCATGAGTGGGAGGCCATTAGGGCAAGATTCCAGGTGGCCAGACTCTTAATGCCAAACCCGCCTTGAGATTTGGGTAGGCACATGGTGTTCCAATAGACCTTGGCTTTCCATCTTTTAAGCTCACCCTAGCACCAAAGAAAACCTCTTATAAGCTTCTCAATATCTTTAGTGATAGAAATAGGGAGAATGAAGATAGAAGCTCAATAAATTCGCATCGAGGAGAGGACCAAAAGGATAAACTAGAGTCTACCAGCAAAAGAGAGAGATTTATTGCGCCAGTCACTCAACCTAGCTTTTACCTTATCCACAAGACACTTACAATCATTGTGATAGAGACAAGTACTTATGAGGGGGACCCCAAGATAACGGACAGGGAGGGATCCCTCAGGGAACTGGATGGTGCTCTTAGTGTGCTGACCAAGACTACAATAAAATGCTTCACTTTTAGCCTGGCTGGGGTAGAGGCCAGACAGTGCAGAGAACTTAACCAACCAGTTGAATGTTACAAACTATACAAACTAGTTCGAACCAATATAATTTTTTTCCATTAAATGCTATGATCTAAGATATTATTACACATATGTTTTGTTTCACCTTGAGAAAAAAAAATACATGTGAAAATTTTATATTATGAAACAAATATAAAATGAACTTTCAACTTATGAAAACAAATACATGTGAAATTTTCATAATGTGAAACAAACATATGTGTAATAATATCTTAAATTATAGCATTTGATGAAAAAAAATCATGAAAAAATTTATTTTTATATTAATTTGAATCGATATGTATAGTTTGTAACATTCAACTGTTTTGTATTTGAACCGGCCTCTAAGTATGTATATATATACGCACATAAATAAATAAACAAATTCAAAGTATATATTGTTATGATAAATAAATAAAAGTATGATGTTATATTACATATATATATATATAGGTTGGTTCATTTACAAACCAGTGAAATGTTACAAACTATACAAACTCGTACATATCAATATAAAAATAAGTTTTTTCATAAAAAAAATTCATCAAATGCTATGATTTAAGATATTATTACACATTTGTTTGTTTCACCTTGTCAAAAAATTACATGTGCAACTTTTACGTTATAAAACAAATACATGTGAAACTTTTGCATAAAAAAATATATGAGAAACTTTCAACTTAAAAAAATGAATAGATGTGAAACTTTACATTATGAAACAAACATATGTTTAATAATATCTTAAATCATAACATTTGATGAAAAAAAATCATAACATTTGATGAAAAAAAATCATAAAAAAAACTTATTTGTATATTGATTTGTACGAGTTTGTAACGTTTAACTGGTTTGTAAATGAACCTTCCTCTATATATATAATATAGAGATTAAATCACATGTTTGGTCTCTGTAATTTTTATTATGTGTTTGGTCCTTATACTTAAGATGACTAAAATGCCCTTTCAATTAACCTGTTTAACAGAAAATTTAAAGGAAGTTAGATTTTAGGGACCCAACATGTTATAAAATGGAAACCACGAGTCCAGATTTGTCATTATTTCATTTTAGGGATCTAGACTGTAAAACCAGTATACCACAGCGACCAAATATGTAATTAACTCTTAAATAAATTATCTAATTATGAAACTCAACTAATTAATTTCATTTCAAAATAATAACCCAATAATTTATTTGGTGTGCCTTAATTGTAATAACCCAAAATTTTAAATCTGATTGACTTCAAATCAGGTCTAGATTTTAAGTCAGCCCAATCCTCTCCTGACCCAACCTCCCTTGGCCGGAAAGTTTTCGGAGAAAGTTGCCGGCGCCGGCGAGCGTCGTTTTTTCGGCGACATCACCAGTTTTCCAACGAAACTTTGTTTTAAGCCGTTTGACCTTGTTTCTTGTCCGTTTTCGGCGATTATTTTTCCTGAACTTAAGTCATTTATTTTTCTAACTAATAGGAACAAGAATCACTCAAAATAGTGGAGATTTGAGTGAGATATTCATGTTTAAAGTATCGGTTTTTACCGAAAACAATTATTCGAGCTTTTCGGTCGAATTGACAGTCTTCTGACTGCCCATTTGACTCCAGAACTGGTATGGGCACATTTTTTACCAACCCTATATCCCAATAAACTTGGATTCGAGTTTAGAATGGCGTATATACCTTAAGTCTCCGAACCGATATCAAAACGTGACCGTAACCTTAACCGCCTTGATACTTCTCTCTTTTGCACCGTTTCCCCGGGTCTCGAAAGTGACTTTCTCTCTAATGCTTGGTAACACCAAAACCCCAAAGGGTTGGTCAGTTTCTCTTTAAATAGTTCGGTTCTCCTATAGTTTATGAAAGAGTTCGTAATATGGAAACTCCCATTAATAACATGAATCCCTCTATTTCAAAAAATAAAAATAAAAATGAATCCCTTCCATACCAACTTTCATCAAATGTCGAAACCAACCCCTCTTCATCGATTATTTTACAAACCAAGTCCACAATTTGAATTACTTGAGGAGACAAACGTTTGTGGAGTGGCGGGGAGGACCGGATAGAGAGGACTGTTACTGTCACATCATATTAGTGGTTGGTGGGTCCTGTAATCATTTACAATAAAACCAAATTCATCAAATTCAATAGAAACTTTATTTTGACGCATGAATTTGCGAACAGACACAAGATTTTTAATAATTTTGGGGGTAATAAGGACCTTGTTATGGTGAAGTGTTCGGTAAGGGTTAGAGACAGAAAATGCAGCAGGGCCCGGATCACTATAGGTACTTTAGAACCATCACCGACTAGGATAGAATTGGAAATGCGATTACCACAAACGGATTCGAGTATACCTGCACTTGAATGAACATGGTCGGTTGCTCCGGTGTCCATATACCAGTCGCTCGTTCCCGAGTCGTTTAGTGCAAGGGTGTTAAACAACTGGGGCAAGGCCGTGGGCTGGGAAGTGCTCGACCAGGCCCAAGGAGGAGCGATATCGTTACTTGTTTGTTGTTGTCTAGGAGCAGAGTCTACTGCATAAATCTGTGGGCCGACAGCTTGGTTGTAGCGAGTGTTTGGGCTGTATTGAAGCTGTGGTTGGGCTGGCCCAGAAGAGAGGTTGTTGTTTGGTGAGGGAGGCGGACCCAACAGACCTGATTATGACCAAGCACGGCGTGGCAAACGGCTGTCTTGCGGTTGAGGGGCTTTACTAGGCGGTGCCATATAAACACAACCGTATGGCTGCGATGGCGGAGGAGGAAACCGGCTGTCGAACTGACCGTTTTGACGACACCGCTGATGTTGTTGGCGCCCATTGCGGCGGCCATTTCCACCAGATGAACCGTTATTTCTGTGATGATTGTCGTCACTGTTGTTGCCATTCACTTGGAGAATAGTTGGTGGCGAAGACTGGTTCGTGTGACCGGTTGTAGGAGATGATCGGAATTGAGACATTCGTTGTTCCTCCAAGAGTAACATCAATTGGGTTTCCAAGAATGTCGGGAGAGGTGATCAATTCATATTATGTTGGCAACGACATCGAATTTGGGAGATAGGTCTCTTATCGTGTAAATCACCAAGTGTTTATCCGGTATAACGGAATTCGGAGCCATGTTGGCAAGGAGATCGGCAAGGGTTTTGATTTTAGGGCAATAGGCAGTGACGGAGAGGTCGCCCATGACTATGTTTCGGAGTTCGCGATCGATTTGCATAGTCTTTGCATCTTTGTTATTGCGGAAACGTGTCTCAAGGTTGTTCCAAAGTTGAAGAGCGTTGGAATCCTTCTTGAGAACCATTTGGAGAAGGGATTGGGAGATCGAACCGTATATCCATAGTTTGACTATAGAGTCAATTTTCTTCCACTCGGGATCCCTTGGCTTCGGGGTGGTGTCATCAATGTGATCTAGGACGTCGAATCAGATGCAATGGGTGGAGAAAAGCTCACACCAAGCATCGTAGTTGAGTTGGTCAAGATCAAGGATTAATGGAACGCAGGTTTTAATATTTGTAATACCGAAAACCTTGTGAAGGGTATTAGTTTTGCCGCTAGCTATGAAGGGAAGAGTGGGTGGAGGATGGTGGAGATTTTACGGCCGTGAATGGTGAGAGGTGGAACCCTAGGGTTGCCTTGAAGGAGAATGGAGATGAGAGAGAGTCAGATTTTCTCTGATACAATAATAATTTGGGAAAATGATTTCCTTGATTGAATAATGGGAGTTACAAGGATTATATACAAAAATACATTACAATGGGTCGGACTATGTATAATGATCTAAATACAATTGGGTTAAGCTAATCATATACACTAACAACAATTGCAGTTTTGGAACACCCCAAATAAAAATATATTGTAATTGTTCAAGATAGACATTGTTGGGAGTCATTTATTCAACATTTATTGGGTGAGTGCTTCCGATATCACTTACCTTCTTGAATGAGAATGACAAGCACCAATAATTTCACCCGGTAGGTAAGAGGCATAACAAGCATCGAGAATCTTACCCGGTAAATGAGGAAAAAGACTCTTATCGGGTAAGCGCTTACCAGATTTAAAACGTTTGCCAACAATTCAGTTTGATATATGAGAATGTCAATACATTAAGGTAAGTGAGGATGATGCTTTTGCAGGTAAAGGTTTCGTAAATGCCCCATTAGTTATTTGTGTACACCTTTTTGAACAAAGAAGTTGCAGAATGTAAACCACAAGGGTTGTGACGTACTGGTTGAGGCCCTGGGGGATGTGGTGGAATATCCATCTGCCCAGGGTTCGAATCCAGACGTACACAACAGTTGTGGCCAATGAGTTTAATAGGACTGATGTATTACAGTCATAATTTGCCTGAAATAATCCAGACATATATAACCTGGGATACCTTTAAAAAAAAGTTGTAGAATATAAACCATCTATGGACAGTTGCATACACAAAATCTTTCGCATCATGCATGGTGAAAACAATCCAAAACAAAAACATGTTCAACAAGGAAACCAACTAAAACTGCATAAGTTAAACGTCTCGAATATCATATTTCTTCCTAAAATTACTAGTTATTTTGACACTGATTAACCATTCAAACAATTGTACTTGGATTTTGTCGCAAAAATGACCATTTTTCAAGTGAAATTACAAAGAAAACGTTAGACGTTGCAAAAATGAGTGAATATTTAGAAGAAAAGTTATATATGATTCTCATTTTCACATTTAGAATATCACAATTTTATCCAAGTAGCTCATCCTTACATAGCATAGTCCTTTTTTTGTATAATTAAGTAATTTGACAAGAAAAATAATATATTTGCGACAAAATTAATTAAAGCCAAATCCCATTGTTGGAAAAGTTAATAACTTGGATCTTTTTCCCCTATCAAATACCTGATGGTGGAGTTAGCAGATTGTTTCCCATTTGCATATAGTTAGCCAATGCAAGTTGCAGGTCTTCTTGCAGATAAAAACCATCATTTACAACTGAATTCTTGATTTCAGGTGGTGGTGGTGGTGGACACCAGTTTTCCGGTGGTTGCACTGGCGGAGGATGGTGGTACTCCAACGGCGGTGGAACCCCTTGTGGGATAATTGAGATCACTCCACCATCTAATCCCAACAAGGAGCTAGAACCCTTTTTAGAGGGCTGCAAGTAAGTTGAAGGATGATCAACATATGAATTATATTTTCCATTTCTTCGAGTTACTTCGCTTGCATTATTGTTCCAAGCATCTTCCTTTTTGTCAACGATCATATGAACATTTTGCTGTAATTTCCCATTATTTTTCGGCAGAAACGAATCAATTTCGTTAACAGTCCTTCGATTAATACCAACTTGGCCATGACCAAATTCTTGATTTTCTGATGAACCATTTTCTACTGTATTGCAAATCTTGACACCACCTTTCATCTTACTCAATAAGACCTCCAAGTTATCAAAATTCCATTTGTTGCGATTGTTTTTGCCATCATCAACCATGATCTTTTTTCCTTTACAATCTGCAATATAATTAGCATATGTATTATTAGAACCTCCAAAATTAGTCAGTGGTTGACCAACTTGGTTTGTTTTGGTGTTTCTGACCGAACCATTGATCGAACCCATATCCACGGAACGCGGGTGTGGGTTAGTATCCGATGATGGCAACCAATGTCGAGCCTGGTAGTTTGCGCCTTGATCTAGAAGCATTTGAAGAGCGACTTTTCGTGCGGTTGGACCCAAATCCTTGCTAAACGTCATCAGGCTTTCCCTGTAACTCATACCTCCGTTTATCTGGCACATTGATAGACTTGTTGTAACGATCTTTAACATTACTAAACGAAAATCTATCGCTAAAGGATGATTCATCACAAAACCGTCAAAAAAGTTGGTGGGTAATTCAAATTAGTGACAAATTACTGAGGATTCCCGGGTGATCCATTGGTATTTTCTAGAAGAACATCGGATTCTACCAAATCAATGATATTTTCTGGTGATCCGTCGTTAATCACCAAAGGAAATTTCTAAGTTTACTTTTTACGGGATAAAAGTCATTTGTTTTATAGTGTAATCCACTGCTACTTATTAATCGGTGGGGATTGTCAGTATTCAACTTTTTACTGAATATACTATTTAGTATTTATTAGTGAAATTTTAATAATCAGCTAGTGTTCTTTAGTTAATTAGATGTTGATTTTTTATTGTGTGCATTTATTTTAAATAAGTTATTTTTATGGAAAAAGTATTTGTGCGACTCTTTAGCTATTTGAAAAATATTTTAATAACACAAAAATCAAATAAATATTGGTGTGCTCTTATATACAATCATATTCAATAAGTTTGCATAAGCATAACTTACACGTTGGAGTTGTTTTGGACTGCAAAAGACAGTTGCAAGTATTGATTCTTTTTTGACAAGAGAGTTGTTGTAAGATTCCCGTCTCAGATTAAAAGCTGTATAATCAAAGTCAAAGGGAGAAACCGATCAATATCATTAGACATAATAAAAAAAATCATAAGAAACCGGTGAAAGAAAAAATATCTTACCGTAATCAACTTCTTCCTCATGTTTGAATTCTGACTTTTTGTATGTGATACTTGTATTGGGTGTTAACGTACATTTTGCATATTGGGATTTAGGTGGCCGCCCTCGTCGCCTCTTGGACATGTTTTCGTATTTTGAAGGGCTAACTTCGACAAATTTGTTGATTTCCGTTGATAATTCGCGCATACCTTGAGCCTAAAGGAGGTAACGTTATGGTAGAGATAGAATTTATGACATGAATAAAAAGTTAAACAATAAAAGCTTATATGCTTTATTCGTGAAAAAATAAAAGCTTTCTACTTTATTATGATGTTTAAATTTTGAATTTTCACTTAACTTTTTACATATATATAAAATATTTATGTAATTCTTGTATCATTGAGTAAATGATTTTTTTGTGGAGTCACTATTAGATTCAATTGTTTGATTATTTTATTCGGTAATAGAAACATCAATCTAGTAGGTACGACCTTCCTCTTCTATTTTGTTATTGGTAAGGCATAAAAAGTTAATACAAAATTAAATTAAATGATTTCATTACCTTAAAATAGCTTATCAATACGTAAACAGTTCGCTTCCTTCATAGAATTTTTTTGATATGCTAATGTTGCATCTCGTGCTTTCATAATCTTTTGTGACATTTTAGAATCAATTTGTTTTTGTTAGAACTAGTATAGCATTATTTTCACCAAAACAAACTATTGACCAAGTTAATTTTTTACTGGTCGAAAAACAATTGTTACGTACTTACATTGAATGAAACATGAGATACAACAAACACATAGATAATATCAACCATTTCCGAGCATATAGAAGCACATTTAGGATGGGGTTATCTGTAATTCTTTTAAAATATCTATCCAATTAATTACGATAATTTTGATGTATAGAAGTTTGGATAACAAGAGCTTTACCTTTGATGGTGGATTCGTAGAATCAAAAACCTTATTCGACATCTTTCTTTTACGACCTCTCCTCCTTTGTGTGTTGTTGTTGTCACCTCCATTGGCAGTAGGAGCAACAAGAAGTGGTTTACACATTGTAACTTCATATAATCGATTTTCTTCTTCTTCTTCTTCTTCATAAGAGAGTGACTTGTTGGCATCAGCATTCTTCTTGATCCTCTTTGCAGCCTCGATTGCCGCCATACGTGTGCTCTTCCTCGTAAAACCTTCATCATCTGACATTTCTGTACATATATATCTAGCAACAACCAACATTATGAAAGATACAAAGCAAACAACAAAAATGTGATTTTAATGCAAACTATTTGATATCTTATCATCATTTTATTCATGATTTAAATGATGTTGGTCGATCAATGGTTACCAACATTTTATATAGGTGAAGCTTCAAATGGAAACAATAAAAAGGTTGGAAACGTGAAAACATGAAAAATCAGATAAAAAGTTATAAGAATATAAATATCAAATTAAAGAAAATATATAGCATGCTCATTTTTTGGAGGTAATTTGTTTGACCTCAATTTTGATTATATATATATTTCCATTAAGAAATGGGTCTTTTTTTTTAAAAAGTTATATATATTTTTTAACCACGTTTGTTGAATCAAATCGATCTTAAAGTTTAGATTTGTTTCCATGTTTCCAATATTTTTCTGTTTCCATTTGACATCCTCTCTCTCTCTCTCTCTCTCTCTCTCTCTCTCTCTCTCTCTCTCTCTCTCTCTCTCTCTCTTTATATATATATATATATAGAGGAAAGTTCAAATGTGAACTCATTTTTGGTTGTGAACGTGAGGACGAATCTCAGCCACTTATCCGGTCAATAAAGGCGGCTTTGACCTGGTTCCCCTCCTTTAATAATCTCCACCCTCCCATGAATCGCGTCAATCCTCCGTGATCGCGTCCACCATAACCGAAGATGTGTGGCTGAGATTCGTCCTCACGTTCACAGCCAAAATTGAGTTCACATTTGAACCTAACCCTATATATATATATATATGTGTGTGTGTGTGTGTGTGCGCGCGCGCACACGACCACACGTGTGTACGTCCGAGAGTAAAATAAGCATAACAAATACATATTGGTAATTATCAATCAAATTACATACGAACATTATCTGGAATTTCTACAAACTTAGTATGGGCAGAAAATATATTTTCAGATAGTTTGATACACAATGTTTATATATATATATATAGGGTTGATTTCCGTTACAAACTATGTTAATTCGTACAAACCGCATGCAACCAATATTTTTTTAATTTTTTTTCACTTTTTCTTAATTATTAGGGTTGATTAGTCAATAATATATGAAAAAATTTCATCAAGAATACATGAAGGTTGTTAAATCAAGAATACGTGAAACAAGATTCGTCAAATTGAGAGTTTCATGAATCAATTAATTTTCATGTAGAAAGAAAAATAATTTCATGAAGAAAATAATTATATGAAACATATTCATCATATTAAACACTTTCATGAAAAAAATTTATTCAAAAAACCAATGAAACACGCGGTTTGTACGAATTGACATGGTTTGTATTTGAAATCTCCCCTATATATATATATATATATAGAAAGAGAGAGAGAGAGAGGGGAAGGTTCAAATAAAAACTCATTGTTCATTGTTAACGCGAGGACAAAGAAGAGTGTGACACGTGTACCATTCGGTATGAATAACGAAGGACATTCAGTATAAATAATGAAGGTGAAGCTCATACTCTATTCATAATAAATAATATAACATTCAATACGAAAAACACATGACTATTATCTATTCAGGATTAATAACCCTTGGGCACAGGGGACGCGTGTCGCGCTCTCTCTTCATTGTCCTCACATGCACAATAAAATATGAGTTTTCACTTGAACTCGCTTCTATATGTATGTGTATATATAGGGTCAGGTTTAGAGGAAACTGCAAAAAAATGAAAAGGTGAGGGACACCTAGATAATCGTTCATCTAGACGGTAAGTACATGTGGATACAGGTAACTTGTAAACGATGATAAAAAAACAAGTAACTTGTAAACACTTTGTCCGGTATGCACATTTACATAACATACACATATGTATAAAATTATAAAAACCAAGAAATGACTTCTTCTATTACTTGTATACACATGTGTATACTGTCCAGATAAACAATTACCAATATGTTCCTCAATTTTTTATTTTGAAGGTTTTCCCCTAAACCTCTCTACATGTGTGCGCGTGCTATTGACTCATTTTTAGGGTTTTGATTGCACCAAAATGTAGGAAAATTTATATTCATTCATACTTTTTGGAGACAATTTTCAAATGTCATGTTGGAATTTAACTTTAATTTTTTTTTCTTAAAGGATCTGATGAAGAAATATGTTCTCAAAATATATATGTTAGGAACTGGTTTTGTGGTTGTACAATACTTGGATACGTTTTTATATTGTGTATTGAAATATACTTTCAAATACTATATTTCTCCCTACCTTCCTTTGGTTTCATGTAGGGATGGAAATCGGCCCCGTCCCGTCGGGGAACCCGGTCCACCCGTCCCGATTGGGGACGGGGATTCCCCACTAAATCAGGGATGGGGACGGGGATCCTCAGTTGTCTCAAACCGGGTATAGGGACGGGGACGGGTATGGCACTCCCCGCTCCGTCCCGGACCCGTTACATATATATATATATATTAATAAAATGTATAAAGTATTTATTTCAACTAAATTGGTAATTCATGATTTCATTTTTCTTAACTAGGCATAATATTACTCATTATGTTAGTGTGCAATATTTTCGATGTCAAGTCAAAATACAATTACGCATATGTTTTGGATATTACTACTCGATATGGTTTTAAAATACTCACTATGTTTTGGTACGAGTGACATTAAGTTTTTTTTGTATTAAATTACGCATATGTTTTGATATTACTCGATATGGTTTTATATTACTCATTATGTTTTGGTATGAGTGATGTTAAATATTTTTTGTATTAAATTGAATTTCTTTTAATTTTAGGTTATTAATTATTATATGATGTTGTGACTTTTTATTATTATATTAAATTACTTTTGATTCTAGGTTTATTGAAAATATGATACATTTCAACGTGTATCGTCGCTCGCATATTTTGATTCAAAGTAGTTTTTATAAACAGGGAAAAAATCTCCGCTTCCCCGTTGCGGATCCCCGTTCCCCGTTGGGGATGGGGATGGGCACGGGGAAGGGGATGAAGTTGAGGAATCGAGGACGGGGACGGGGATGGGGATCGAGAACCCCTCCCCATTCCCATCCCTAGTTTCATGAAATCAGTACCAGGATAATCTAGAAAACACCATACACGAAATAAGGCATTGATTGGGTTCACGTGAGACAAATGAGACCACATTTTTACACTTGAAATTCACAACAAAACATTGTAAAGGTAAAAAGGATCTTAACCTTCACAGCAAAAGCATTGTGAAGGTTACCTTCACAGCAAAAGCACTGTGAAGGTTTCATTCACAATGTTTTGTTGTGAAGTTTCAAGTGTAAAAACAAATTCATGGGTCTCACGAAAACGATATAGTCTCACATGATCTCAAGTCTTCAAATATATATATACATATAGATTCAAATGCAAACTCAATTTTGGTTGTGAACACGAGGATAAATAAGAGTGCGACACGTGTCTGAATATAGATTATTCAGACGGAATAAATACTATATTCAGTCTGAATATTTCTTTGTATATTCAGTCTGAATAAATACTATATTCAGTCTGAATATTTTTTTTGATGAGACACGTGTCGCACTCTCATTTGTCCTCACGTTCACAACCAAATTTGAGTTCTCATTTGAACCCTCCTATATATATATATATATAACGTGAGAACAAATGAGAGCGCGACTAATATCATATTCAGACTGAATATAGTATTTATTCAGTCTAAATAATGCTTATTTAGTCTGAATAAGCACTATTCAGACATAATAAGTATTATTCAGACTGAATATCTTTTTTATTATCCAGTCTGAATAATCTACATTCAGACATGTGTATATATATATATATATATATAGAGAGAGAGAGAGAGAGAGAGGAAAGTTCAAATGCGAACTCAAATTTGTTTGTGAAGGTGAAGACAAATGAGAGCGCATCGCGTGTCATATTCAGATTGAATGTAGTATTATTCAGACTAGATATAGTATTATTCAGTCTGAATATGACATGTGTCGCGCTCTCATTTGTCCTCACGTTCACAACCAAATTTGAGTTCGCATTTAAACTTTCCTCCATAAATATGTTCATCAGATCACGTTTTATGTATTAAAATGACAGATCGACGGTTACAAGAGTTAAGCGGTAAGAACCGTTAATGATTAAGATTGAAGAGCACTCACAACACTCGAACTCTGACTCCAAAGTCCAAGGTCCCGAACTCTAACTTTGAAGTCCAAATCAGACTGTCTGAGTGCTCAGATCTTAACTCAGTTGTATAGTTCATATCTTTAACTCTTCGGTCCAGAGTTAAAGACGTAGTCGGATTCCTATGTCTGAGTGCTCAGATCTTAACTCTTTGGTCCAGAGTTAAGAACCTTTTAGTAGGGGTGGCAATTCTCGACACGACATGAAACCCGACACGAAAATAAACGAGTTAGGGTTGAATTTTTTGACACGTCAACCCGCCAACCCTGTTAACCCGCCGAATTAACGGGTCGTGTTCGAGTTGACACGAACGGGTCGCGGGTTGACCCGCCAACCCGTCAAAATTTATTAAAAAAATAATAATATATATTTTATGTTTTATTTTAAAATCTAAAAGTCTAATTAATAGGGTTTCTTTCTTTGTCTTGTGTAAATTGTAATCTCGTCCGTCAAAACTCAACCCGCAACCAACCCGCCAACTCGCTACCAACCGGCCAACACACGGGTTGACCCGCCAACCCGTGACCAATCCGCCAACACGCGGGTTGACCCGCCAACACGAACGTGTGCGGGTTAGAGTTGTGTATCTCGACACGATTAGCTAAACAGGTCGTGTCCGGGTTGACCCTCCCTGACCCGTCAACCCGCGACCCTCCAACCCGAACACGACACAATTACCACCCCTACCTTTTAGCCATTTTTCTTTAAATTTATTAAAATAGTCTTATTTTAATAAATTTTGAAGAGAAATGACTAGAAAATAAAATCATTGAGCTAAAATGATTATTTTAATTAATTTCTTTATTTTAAAACAGTAAAGTAAAATCTTCTGCTCTAATAACTCAAAAAAAAATAGTATAAAAAAGTAAAACTATAATTCTAAAAGATCCTTCAAAATTAAATATGCGCAAGGTGAGAAATACTGTTTTATTGTTTCCATCAATTAAACATTAAACAATTGGTAAGATGTTAAATGTAATACATACTTTAATAATAAAATTTATGATGGAATATAAATATAAAGAAAACTATTAGGGTTAAATGTATATTTTAAATTTACTTTTTTTTATTTTTGGTAAATTTATTTTGAGAAAACTGTTAAAGATTCTCATGTATTGACTGCCATAAATAAATACAACAATTATTGTTTTAAATTATTTAGTATTTAGTATTTTTTTTGTAATATAATTAGCATTGATTACATTTCTTTATTCTGTTGTTGGAACATTTCATATCTACCTATTTTATTATTTTTATATATCAAATTAAAATAAATTTTACTTTTGAGATTGATAAATTATTTCTTCTACCCTAAATTACAAAAAGATAAAAGTATAATTACAACCAATGATGAAAAATAGTTAAATACCGGGTTGATCTACCAAATAAATACCCATACCCTAAAACCTAACAAAACAATCATCTATAAATTGAAAAAACAGCATCATTAAATTAATACTAGGAAAACTTTAATTTAATAAATATACCTAAAATTAGTAAGTCACATTTATAACAATATAATTATTATAATTGGTTTGGAAAAATCAATAGTTTACTCATCATAAAACTCTTTGATTTTTTCGGAATCGGAATAGTGGGAGGTTGCTAATGAATTCAAAATAAATTCTAAAACATATGTTAAATGACTTGTGCTTGATAAAATTTAGATTGCTATTGGAAGATACGATGTGCATATGTAAGAGATGAACCGCGATAATCACTATGCATAGATGAGAGTAAATACACATTTAGGCTAAACTGAAAATTAGCTTACCTTAAGACTTTCTGTTATGGATGATTTTATGTTATCAAAGGTGTATTCTCTGTCTTCGGGACCAGACACAATAAAATCAAGGGAATTCACACCACTATTGACAGGATGGTATTTTGTATCTGGAATAACTAAGGTGTGAATGTGTATGCTTTAGTTACATGGTAATTGCTACGTGGAAATTCTGACATGACAGATGTACGGTGATTTATCACGATAGCAACAAATCGCAACGTGATCCATTGACCAAAAAAAGTGTTTTAGTTGCTTCCAGCAATGAATGGTATTTGTTGAAACTTCGGTGTGTTATAAATATGTCTTGTAACTTCTCGACATGATTAGAAAAGAAATATTATTAAAATCAACAAACATAAAATATTATATTCAGATATAGAATAAAATGGAACTTTTGATATATTTATTTGAGAAAGAGTTGACCAAACATTAAAATTTTAACCGAACAAAAAGGCGAAGGATCGTGGATTTTGGACCCTTGATCTTCTTTAATTTCAAATCCATCCATGTAACGTGTTTGATGCGAGGATTGATCCGGTGCATCTCACCTAATATGCATCCAACGGTGGAGATTTCTTATTACGTTTCTCACCTTAACTTTCCTTCTCACTGAAACCAAACTCGAACAAAATTGGACGGTAATTAATTAAAATAAAACAATATCCATTATTTTTGTAATAAAACATCCCAAATCAATTGAATGTGAGACATGTGAACTTTTTTAAGCCTTAGATGGGGTGAGCAAAACTGAACCGAAACCGGAAAAAAAAACCGTGAAACTGAAAAATCGAACCGAAACCGAAAAAAACCCGGGAAACTGAAAAACCGAACTGAATCGTGCTCACTCCTACTTAGATTATAAGAGCTCATAACTACACACTCTACACCATATTTTAAGAAGTTATTAGTTGGGGTAATTAATAGAAATAGTCATTTTTAAACTTTAGTCTCATCTCTTAGTCATTTCTTTTCAAAAATTTAAAAAATCACTACTTCCATAAGTGGTACCTCAATTTACGGAGGGGTCAAAATGTAAAAAAAAAGTTTCTAAAACAGGCCTGCAAAGTATAGGGACCAAATCTGTAAATTAGATAAAGGTTCTCAAGTGGCACTTTGCCACTTGTCGAAGAAGGAAATGTTGGAACTAATTTATAGATTTGGTCCTTCCACTTGCAGACCTGGTTTAGAATTATTTTCTTTTACACTTTGACTTCTCTGCAAGTTGATGAGTTGCCACTTGAAGATAGTGACATTTTTGAAATATTGGGAAAGATCTCGTGAACAACTGCTATTCTCGTGAACCTAGATGTTGTGCACACTTTGCACATTATCATCTCACCACATATTGTTCACGATTTTTATAACCATGAGACTATAAACTATGCACAATGTGTTTTGTGCATATTGTGTTCACAATTTTTATAACTATGAAGTTGTACATAAATTTGTTCACATTGTACACGATGTGTTTTGTGCACATTGTATTAATAAAAATTGGGCTCGGCGTGTTTGAACAAGTTGGGGACGAAGAAGGAGATGTGAGAGGGAGGAGAGAGAGGAGAGAATACATTTATAGATACCAATAATGCCCTTTATTTGATTTTTTTTAATTTACAATTATCAAAATTAATAACTACCTAATTTAATATTAACTAGTGGCTTAAAATGGACCTCATAATTCCTACAAATATCAAGTTCTCAAAAGAAGGCCTACCTAAATCAGTTTTATCATTTTCAAACTCTACGCCCTTCAAACTCCTCGCAAACAACAGTATCACTCTCCTCCCTATTCCAGTCGCCCCATCGTAGTCTTTTCTTCATATCGATTCTCACACTGTTGGCTGTAACACCCTCAAATTTGGAAAAAAACGACTAATTTAAATTTTTTATCAATACAATAAATAAAGAATAAATCATTCTCTTGTAAATCAAAACTTGAATTACCTCAATACATATTCTAAATAAAACCTCGACAAGAGTTAGACCAAGTCTTATACAAAGACCTACATATGATCCGGCGTTGCTAAACCAATAAGTGTCGCTATCTCCGAATGCAGAAAACGTCACCAAAGCTAGATCTTTAACGTACTACTCTCTAGCACTCAAATCAACACGTGCCGCTAGTACCAATCCCAACGAGAACCTGATGTACATGCCGACAAATAAAAAGGGTTAGACTTAACGCCTAGTGAGCTCTAGAGTTTATAACATATTTGTAATCAGTATAAATTTGAAGGTTGGTTGATGAAATAATAATTTTTCGAATAGAAACACTTCATTATAAAAGAAACGTTTTTCCCAAAAGCCACCATTTTTGTGATGAAATAACTTCAACCAAAATACCCGTTTAAAGTGAGGCCAAACCAAATACTCACACGATCAAGAATAAAGCTATAAACATAAAGATAGAAAACATAGCTTCAACTAAATTTCATAAACCATTAACTTACGCTTACCCTTGAAAGAGTAATATATATCTGAAGATAACGGAGGAGACCCGATTTACCATTTATTGTGATGGAACACATAAGTGAGCCACTTTTAAATGTTAAGAGCTTATGCTAGGAATCAATGGCTATTGGTAACGACCAATAATACGAAAATGTATGGCCCTCGATGATTCCAGTCAAGAGCTCTTCCCAAGGATCAATGGCTATTGGCAACAACCAATAATACAACAATATATGGCTCTTGATGATCCTAGTTAGCACTCACGTAAGGATCAATGATTATTAGCAACGACCAATAATACAACAATGTATGGCCCTCGATGATCCTATACGTTTATAGAAAGGGGACGACAATCCCGATTTTAAGACCGACTTATATGCCTATGGATTCATTACGTTCTAGCCATAAAATTACACGACGCTACACGAATGACTAATGCACCCAAAACGTTTAATGTATCAAACAAATGCCTTAATTGCATATAACTCTAAAAGCTTGAAATAGAGCAAATTAAATCAGACAAGTGTCCCAAGACTCTTTTAGTTGAAACCAAGCAAAAGCTCAATAACTCAACACTTGTGTAATTACCCAAATCAAACATCCTTGGTTGCAACAAAACATTTTCCACCAAATGAATTCGAACTTTGTTATTTCCAAAATGCATCATAATGCAAGTATTTGTATTTTCCAAACGGTTTATAAGATCAGAACTCTAAAGATGCACATAACAACAAACGATCCTCATTTATGTGATAAGACATTAAAACAACCCACATTTGTGATTTATTTGACAAAATATGCAAAGACCCAAATATATGCTTTTCCAAGATGTATTAACCCAAGAACACCATATATGTAAATTTCATCAAATACTCAACACATTTGATAAATAGTAAGTAAACATGTTAATACTTCAAAATGGACATTTGTGGCATGTACATAGTTTTCACAAAATAACTTGAATTCACCTTGCTAGATTTAGGCTAAATCTAGGTTTTACCCCAATATCGAGTTTCATTTAGTGAAGACTTTAGATCCACAACTTTCCATCTTCAAAACCTTTATCTAGATCATAAATAAACCCAAAGTACACCAAAATCATATCCAAGTCATAATCATAGAACCAAAACCTAGATATGGTGCAAAAACTCCAAAATGTCACTTTTCGACTTATAGGAACCACATCTCTTTGAGGAATCTCCAATCCTCATTGCTTCCATCTTCAAGAGCTCTGAAATACAGATCCATAGACTATCCTGCGGGCATTCCAGACTATCCTGCGAGCATTCCCACGACTAGGCCGCGGGAAAGGTCGACCGTGCCCCTAAAAACACCCAAACAGAGGGTCCCGCGGCTTGGGATGCGGCCTGGTCGAGCCCCAAGTCGTGAGAGGTCATTTTTCGCTCTTTTTCGTCGTTTTTTCGCGTCTTTCGACCCCGATTTGAATCTCAGACTTTCCAACATGATTTCTATATGAAACTTCTCATATATTATCAACTTAATTACCCTTAGATGAAGAACTTACCCAAATAATAATTCCAAAATTGCGGGTGTTACATTGGCCCCTACTATTAATATCCCTTCTTTTGATTTATTTTTTTAGGGTTACAAGTAGTTTTACTTTAAGACTTTTATAGTCGGTTACAAATATATTTTTTGGGTTAAAATTATGTAAGTAACCAATTTTTAAAAGTTCACTGATTTATATATATATTTTTAAATTGTTAAGGGACTTGATAATTCAAAATGAGAAAGTTCAATGAGTTTTTTCATTCAAAAAATTTGTTCGAAGACTTAATCATTGAAATGAGAATGTTTGATGGTTTTTTTCATTCAAAAAAATAGTCTAAAAATTTAATCATTCAAAATGAAATTCTTCGTTGAGTTTTCTGAACTTTTCCCTTTTAAACTATTCGTAAGAACAAAGCATTATCAGTATATACAAATTAACTACTTATAAAATTATATTAATTGTTTTATATTACCTTTCATTAATTACTCGTTAAAGAATTACATTTCATCTTAATTTAGTCTAATATTTTTTAAAAATAAATTATCACCACCATACAGACATATAAAAGTTTAAACATAAAAAAACAAATTAACCAAATAAATTGGTTTTGGATCTGGTCATCCCCGTTGCCCGGTTAAATATTTTCCAATAACCAATTTTCAAATTTCAATCAACTAAAAGGGTGTTTAGGATTGTTTATTTGAAAAAACTTATGCATTTCTACAACACTCGTTATTAATTTATTAAGTTAGAATGATTTAACTTTTTGAAAAAAAAAATTATCACCGGCTTGGCACCAATATAAGTTGTTTATTCAAACACTTAAAAATATTTATAATCGATATCACACCGAAAAAAGTCAATAAGTTATTTTTATAAGCAATCTCAAACACCCCTAAGCATAGCTTTAAATTCTATAAAAGAAAATACTTAAATTGTTAATAACAAGAAATCAATTAGTTGCCTAGAATCTCAATATGATTGAAAAATATAATCAAAAATTAATAAATCAAAAATAAAAAATGTTAAAAATGTTTATATTCGACTTTAGAAGTTTTTTTATTTTTATTTTATAATATGGATTATATTACTAAATTATATAATACATTAATTTATTAATATCACAGAAGTCAAACAAACCTTTTATAAAATAATAAATTTTAAATTACAAATAACAAACAATTTATACCACCCATAAAAAATCTCCAAAATATAATTTTGGAGATTTCTTCAAGTATGGATAACTTTTTATTCTCTCTAGGCCGTTTTTCAAACTTTGAAAAATATTTTGAGCATATGTTAAAACAAAAATTAAAATTTTTACTTTTTTGTTTTGAAGATTCTCTCGGTGGACAGTTATGAGAGCATCTCTAACAACTTTTTTAAAATGAGAAAAATAGAGAAAATAAGGATTTTAGATCAACATTTTGTTTCAATAGATTTCCTAAAACTATCTCCAAAATGAAGAAAATAGGAAATAGAAGATATTTTTCTCCAAATATGGAGATCACTACAAAAATGATTAACAAGTGAAACCACCAATAGAAATCTTTGAAAATAAATATTTAGAGAGATAAATGATATTTGAATAGATGATTGCAATATTTTAATATTATAATCAATGTTTGGATCTCCCAAATGGGGAATTTGTTGAAAACAAGTGTAATTTTTTTTGAAGATTTTGGTTTTTGATTCTCCATTTTAGAGAAATTTTGAAGAATCTCTTAAATATGCTCTGATGTGTCATGTACAAAAATTGAAAAGATTGATAGGCTTTTGTATAATTTGTCGATTCTTGGCAATATTTCAATTTTTATTTACTAAAAATCTGCTATATGTTATACCCAAAAATTTATACCGTTAACTTCGTTAACTCTGTTAAGGATTCTTCCGTTACTATCGTTAGTCTCGTCAGAAGTTAACATAACTTAACTAACGGAACGACCGTTATCTCACCTAACGGCGATGCAGACGACCGTTATGTCCGTTATGAATACATTTATGTAATTTTCAGTTACAGGTCAATGACATTATGGCAGCCATGAAGACTAATCATTAAGGCACGACCGTTAAAGCTGTTAGAAAATAATTAGAGATGGAATCTCAAGATCAAGTATAAAAGAGAGATTAAACAAGCAAGAATGGTACGACTGATTAGCAAAAGAATACCGAAGAAAGCATTTTGAGAACGTTCATACCAGCTCTCGACAACGTCATCGGTAGTCTCGACAACTGTAGCACGAGTCACGACATCAATCCTAGACTCACGACTACACGTTCACACACTTTTGCTTTGTAACTTTACTTTATTTGTTCCAAAGGCTGGCGTCCCTGTTTGACGTCCATAGTGTACTGACGATCCTCTTTATGGTCGTCCGCGGTTTTTTCCATCCGAAGAGGGTTTTCCGCGTCAACAATTCTTTGTGTTGTTTACTTTCCGTTATTTGGTTTTTAGAAGTGATTTTCCTTTTTTTAATTGATTAAGGTCCGAATCATCCAGCTATTGTTAAGTCATTTTTTGGCATTAACACTATACTTTGATTTTTCAATAATAATTTCAAGACCCGTTGATATAAGAAACATTTTTCAAGCGTTTAGTTATTCTTTGTCAAAAATAATTAGCTTATTTTTTAATTACACGTTTAAATTTGCATAAGCTAGTTTATTTTTTAAGTACACGTTTGGATGTGCATAAGCTAACTTATTGAAATGTACTTGAAATAGCGTTTTGGAAGCTTATTGTCATTTTTTCAATTATAATCTTCATTAATGTTCAATATTATTTATTACTATTAATTATAAATAAATATTAAATATTACAAATATTAATAGATATGATTAAAATAATTGAAGATTAATTTTAATTATTAGTTATAAATTATATATTATATATGAATTATTAATTATTTACACTAATTATTAATCATATCATATATTATGATATTATTATTGTATATAATTATTACTTAATATATTTAGTTATAAAAAAATGAAATACAAATTATAAAAAAAAATGTAACCTAAAAATTAAATTTATTTTTATTTTATTTCATAAATTATATTTTTTTATTAAATAATTTTAAGAAAGTATTTAATTTAATTATTAAATATATTTTTAAAAACTATTAATTAATTAAAATACATGAAGTTGACCAATCTTATTTTTATTCATACTATATGTAATAATTATTTAAAATCATTAATAATAAATTTAATTTTTTAAAATTTTGTTTTAACAAATCTAAATATTATATATATACATATATAATAATAATAATAATAACTAATTTGATTTTCTTTTAATTAATATATTATATTTTTTAATTTTTCTACCGTCTTATTTGTATTAATTAATATATTATATTTTAGAGATTTGTTTTTAGTTATATTTTAAATATTGTAATTGATTAATTTTATAATATGTCTTTCTTGGTCATTTTACAACTTTATAAACTAGTTTTGTTAAACATGATTTTTTTTCATTAGCTAGCTTATCAACTAGCATATAAGCTACCAATTAGTTTATCAACCACCAACTTATCAACTAGTTCGCCAAACATAGCCTTAGTGTCATCATGGAGGGTTATCTATGAATTGATTTCACTTTATTATAGCAAACATTTAAAAGTCTCTTAACATATTATTAGATAACTATCTTACTTCATTCATCCTAAAATAATTGTTCATAGAAAATGTATACAGTTTTAAAAATATATAATCATTACATTTTCTAATTAATAAAAAGACAATTTTACTTTTAATTGTAGAGAGAGAGATTTTCTTCATTTCATTATTAAGGATAACTTGTGAAAGTAGCTAGTAATTACTTTTAAAAATAGACATTTATTTTGAAACAAACAAAAATATTAATATGGATATTTATTTTGAGACAAACTAAGATAATAATATAGACACTTATTTTTGAATGAAGGTAGTATAATTTTCACCAAATTAGAAACAAATAACCATTTGGGTCGTGACGCACTAGCTAGGTCTCAAAGGATGCAGTGTAGATCTTAATATTTCTTGAATTTGAATCCACATGATGTCAAAGCATTTGTAGCCATTAAGATTTATTTACAATGACCAGATCATTTGTAATCACCTAAGGAATAACTTGATGTCCATAAGTTGGTCTGAATTCTAACAGTTAATAACAAAAAAATAGAAACTGATAGCTATGTAAAAGTTAATCAGCCAAATCGGTACACCTTTGGTTTCACAACTATTTCACACACAATTTGAATATACCGTTTATCAAAAGTTACGATACTAAGGTGGCGTTTGTTTTTTAAGAGGTGTTGAAATCTGAAGTTTGATTTCAGTTCTAAAATGATTATGAAGCGTCTAAACGGATCAGACATAAGTGGTGATTAAAAACTTAAAATGAAAAAACAAAGAAGGCCTAACTAGCCTTCTACTCCCTGTAGTACATCCTTTAGGCTTTAGAATAAAAGGGTATAAATGTAAAATCACAACAAGCAATTAAAAAACAAACAAGTTCCCTTATCTTGTTTTCCTTCCAACCATAGAACCACCACCATCATCATCATCAATCAATCCACTCATGTTGTTCCAATGGCAACTTTCCATCCTCACACCCTACTTCAAATTATCAAACAATGGCAGCCACTGCCTCCTCTTACCGTTCACCCTTCCTACCTTCTTCACTCAATCTCCACCACCACCACCACCGCCACCTGCCGCTAGTAACGACGGCAATTTCGACTACAAACAAGGGATCTATACGAACAAAATACCGAAAAGGAGCCATTAAATGTGGTCGAGAGTTTTCAGATTTCGTGGGAGGAGATCTCGTAAAGCTTGATCTCGGAAAATGGCTATCGGATGTCGAAGAACACAAAGCCATTGCGATTTATTCTCCTCATGAGGGTGGTTACGAGGGTCGTTATCTTAACCGGCTTAGGTACCAAGGCTACCGGTTCTTGGATGTATCGGCTCGTGGTCTAGGCGACCCGGAGACCACATTAACCAAGATTCATCCAGTTTGTCCTGTAAGTTTCTAGTTCTCTATCAAATTAATTCTCACTTAAAATTCTTTCAACTTAATTTATATATATATATATATAAACATATATATATATATATATATAAACATATATATATATATAACCCTGCAGGCTCATATCGGAAAACAGCCAATAGCGCGGTGGTATTTTCCACCGGAGGTCGATTATCGGCTATCTTTGCTTCCTCCAGATGCCAAAGGTCTGGTGGTCTGGGTCTTAGAAGCCAAGGTTTGACCACAAAGTTAATTAATTATATATGCTAATTGTTATATATATATATATATAACAATTTCTCTTTCAAGATTAAACATGATAATGTTTCTTGTTGCAGGTTCTCTCCAAAGCAGAACTGCAGTTTCTTGCGCTCCTTCCCTCACTCCGGCCCAAAGTTAGGGTGATTGCGGAATGCGGCAACTGGTATGCAATCTTTTCGTCATTTTATGCCTCTACTGTAGGATTTAGAACTAGGGGCGTCGTTTATTAAACAATTATTGTCTCTTATTGAGTAAGAGAAGCGTACCTGACAAGAAATGACGATCTTTTGCTAACTGAGAATCTTAAAATAAACAAGGGTGGTGACTTTTGCCTGAGTAGCATTAAATGGGTAATAGACACTAGTACCATGCTATTTTGATGACTTGGAATTTTATCCGGTACAGGTTTACTGGATAAACGTTTACTGAGTTTGGTGTTGGTAACTAAACGAGTAAACGACCCCTAAGTTGTTAATTTGGGTTGTCTTTCAAATTTCTAATTTTCTAACAAAATTTGTGGGAAAACTTACAGGAGAAAATTCGTTTGGACGCCACTTAAAGACATTGCAGGATTAACAGCAAATGAAGCCACATGATCCAACTTTTTGCTCACAATCAAGACGAATACCAATTGTATATTGCCAAAAGTTATGAACACAAAAGTTGTTTATATGGATAATGATTCGTTTTTTTATGCATGTAAAATGTAGCATTAAATCTAATGCCTATAATCATAGAAAAAGGGATATCAGAGCTATGTTATAACACCCCCCCCCACCCCCAACGCCCCCCACCCCACCCCACGCCACCATACCACCACATACTTTAGATGAAAACTATATAATTAATATGATATTTTGTTAAAACGTCTAAAATCGTTTTATTAATTTATTTCAACGTTTTTACATAGAAGGTATAATTGTTTGTTTAAATAAACTTAAGTCCTATAAAGTTGTTTATTAGAGCATTTACACATTTTTGGTAACTTATAAACTCAATTTCGTTATAGTGTTAATTTCCAACTCCTCCTCTTGAACTAGATGGGGCTTTTGAGTTTTGACTCTTATTACAATGGTATGATTCATGCTTGACAAAGTCGGCACTTATGACTAGGTCACCCCCCAAAATCAGCCACGATCACGTCAAATGCAAATGGGTATTTCGCATCGAGCACAAACCTAGTGAGAGCATTCAACATTATGAAACTCGTCTAGTTGATAGAGGTTTCCAACAATGTGCGGGCATTGACTACACTAAAACTTTCAGCCTAGTGGTTAAACCAACAATTTTTCACATTAAATAGTTTGGTAGTCAAACACAACTGACATCTTCGACAACTTGACATCAACAATACCTTCCTGAATGGAACGTTTCACGAAGAAATATATATGCCTCAACCTCCAAGATTTGTGGATGTCGCCTTCCCTAACCACATTTGTAAGTATGTGCAAAGCTATTTTCAAGCTCCACGAGCATGTTACACAAAATTGGCCACTATTCGGCTCATTTTGGGTCTCAAAAAATCAATGGCAGATGTTTCTCAATCTTTCTATTCTGCATCATTCTACTTCACTACCTATCTCATTGTGTATGCATATGACATTATTATTACTCATATTTCACTCATAAAAAGTAAAGGACCATTCCTTCGGCAAAAAGATGGTCGGGATTACCATACCAAAGTTGTACTAGGGAAGGATCAAATTATATGATCGGTCTCTATGTATATCTTTGTTTAAGCACTGACATCAAAATATTTCATAGCATAGTTGTCATAGACTTTAAGGATCCAATTCTATGGTTTTATGTTGATAAAAATCTTTGTATATTTTCTGTTGTACGCTTTATGCAACTCTTAAATCTATCGCAAGTGTATGGTATCAATCAAGTACGAGTTTTGATCCAAGGAACTATGAGATTTAACTACCACAAAAGTCAACACAATTAACTTCTAACCGGATGGATGATAAAGTAAATTTGGTTATGACTACAAATTCTAACTGTCTAGATAAACAGAAAAAAAAAGCAAAAAACATTGATTCAAAGACCACAAATAAGTTCCTTAAATGATTATGAAGACGGGTAGGGTTGGATTTCATTCAAATTCCATCAAGCATGCAAATTATCATACATTGATGAATAAAAAAAACCTAACAATGAATAAAGACAAATCCTCAATTGCTTATTATTATTGCTTCCTAGGCAAATCATTGCTATTTGACTTATACCTATTCTAAAAAGTGAGAAAAATTATTCCTAATTGCCCGAGCAAGAATGTATCATGTAATATTTATTAAAATCTCTGGATTAACCAACATAAATCCACTCATTAAGCATAAGCATTGCAAAGAACATTAGGGGTGGAAAAAAAGTGACCCAACCCGAATCCAACTCATTAGTAGCATGTCGGGTTGAGATTTTCAACCCATTTAACTTAAATGGGTCAACCCGTATAACTCATTTAATAAATGAGTTGGGTTGGGTTGAAATTTTTGACCTATTTTCAACATGTTTTCAATCCATTTACAACTTGTTTGCAAACCCGTTTGTAACTTGTTTTCAACATGTTAATAACCTGTTTTTTACCCATTTAAATATTTATTCTATTGTATTTTTAATAATAATAGATTAATAGATTTAAAATATAAAATTTAATGTTAAAGTGAAACAAAAAAGGAAAAACCATAATTTTGGTTTTCATTTCGAACGCCTCCAAAAAAGGAAAACCCCTAGTCTCTCCCTCGTCTCTAATCCTCCGGCCTCCTCTGCTCCCACTCTTGCCGACTCTCTCTATCGTCGGCGTTTCTCGACGCTCCTCTCTCTATCACCGGTGTTTCTTGATGCTCCTCTCTCTAACTTGAGGAGCTATGTGGAGCAATCATGACAGAGAAGATAGAGGCAGGGGCGGAACACAAGCCTTCTAATTAAGGTGGCCGAACCCAACAAAACATCTTCTTTGATAAGCTCAATTCATTATAAAAAAAACTGTGTGACATGAGAATAGAACCTATAACCACATATACAGGGGCCATATACATATAACCACCTGAGTTAAGCACAATTCATTGATATTATTTCTAATATCTAGTATTTAAGAGATAAAACGCAGGGGCCATGACCCCCCTAGGCCCATATTGTGTTCCGCCTCTGGATAGAGGATCAAGAGGAGAGTAATACCAAGAGTGAAAGTGGAAATCGAGTTACTTAAGTGGTTGTAGTTTATTAAAACTTTGTGGTTGGTGTTTTATTAGAACTATGAACAATTTATTTGCATTTGTGGTTGTGTTTTGTTGGAACTTTGAGGTGGTGTTTTGTTGGAACTTTGAACAATGTATTTGTATTTGTGGTTATGGACTTGTCATTGACTCGTTGTATTTAATTCATTTAAAAATAAATGGGTCAACCCAGATTGAACCCATTTATTTAACAGGTTGGGTTGAGAATTTCGTAAACATGTCAACCCGTTGGCAACCCATTTAAGTAGCAGGTTGGGTTGGGTTGAAAAATCTCAACCCATTTAATTAAATGGTTTGGGTTGTGTTGAGGTTTTCGACCTGTTTAATAAATGAGTTGAACCCAATCTGACCCATTGCCATACCTAATGGACATAACTAGGGTTTACTTGGTATATCTCTATCCAATGAATATAACTAGATCTCACTTGAGGTTTTAGTATCTTTTATCTAATTGTAGAACCAATTTCTTAAGAGGAAATACAACAACAATATTTTGTAACATTACCAATCTAGTGAAGCATGAAGAACACGATACACAAACTCAACCAACAAAATTTCAAAACGATAAAAAGGTAATTCACAATAATATATTCTCGAGTAAGAATACAAAATCCATCATTCAGGGGGGCCTAAAAATGATTAGCTCATGCTAGTGATAGTACACAATACACACATAGAAGATGAAAACAACCACCAAGTACATTATTTCTCAACAAAAATACAGGGAGATATATGAACTATCAATCTCGAGTTTCAATGATGATTTCACCTTCACAATCAATGTAATACCTCCATTTTGTCTTGGCCTCCAAAACCCATGGTCCAAGCTTAGCTAGCCTCCAAAAACCTCGAGATAACCCTAAACCTTAAAATTTTGCAACTTTCTACAATCTGGATCTCACTTGTGATTGTGCTTGTAATCGTCATGATTGCATGTCACAATAACATTGCCTCCAAATTTCATTTTCTTTACTTCTTCATTCGGTTCAATTATCCATCAGGGACATCAAGATGGAGTATAGTTTGGCATTTTTATTCCATTTGTTATCTTGTATGCCTACGCATCACTGGCACAAAATATCAGTCCGAGATGCCAATTCAACTTGAGATCAAGCTACAAAACTTATGATTCAGAGGGTAAAACCCGTCAAATAATGAATTATCACTTATCGGCCTTCAACAATAGTTCAACAAGAGTAAGGGGATTCTATTATTTGAGGGTGCTAAGCAAGGGATAGGTTGATGGCATGTCCGTTACTAGGTGAGTGAGGAGAGCAGATATGCTAGACCTCTATTGTGAAAAAGAAGGATGAGTAAAAGACTGATAGTTGTGCTTCAGAAGTTTTACCTTGGTGGACAATTTTCTCAACTTTTTTCTACTAATAGAAAAAAACGACTTTAACAATATGTTTTGATGAAAATAGTACTATAGAAGTTCTAGTAAAACAAATTTGTTTTAAAATATAATAGAAGATTATTAGAACATGATATGCAACATAAACTCAATAACAAATTACCAAAGAGATTGAAATTTATCGTATTAGTAAATTTATTTTTGAGGGAATAAAAGCATTTCATTTATTTTTTCTTTACTAAAATTTTCTAATACCTCTACAAGTTAAAAAAAACATAATAGAAATGCCACACCTACTATCCCGGGCTACATATGGGTTGGGTTGACCGGGTTAAAGGTATTTGAGTAACCCAACCTAATATCTGCAATTTAAAAAAGCTCAGCCCAACCCAACGGAAGCCGTTCATGTTGGGTTGGATTTGTTGGGTTGAATCCTTGGTACATTATTTACAATGTAGCCAAACATTTTGTTTAATGAAATAAAATCAAAATATAAAAACATACAAAAAAGCTAACAAACTAAAAAAAAGTTGAAATTTTATGCACATAAGAAAATAATTAACTTATGTTTGAAATTGTAATATAATTTGAATATAGTTAATTACGGATTGGTCTAATGTCTAATGTACATATATATTAATAGCGGATATATAATAATCAAATCAATATTTCTATATATGTATAAAAACTTAGGTGAAAATTTAAAATCTAAACATCAGGATAAAGTGGACCGTTTTTAGGTTTCGCGATAAAACACATATATGTTTTTATTATTTTGTTTATATTCATTTTATAAATCCTCTCGGTACCAAAAAGCCACCTTCTTCTGGTTCAAGTTATGCGTAATTTATCAAAGAAAATCATCAAAATTGACGAAGGCGATCCTTCGAAATGTGAAAACATGGCCAAACGTCGTCGAGGACGACCGCCTAAATCCCAATCTGCAAAATGTCCATTAAAACCCAATACAAGTAAGAAGTACAAACACTTAGATTTGAAACGCAAGGAAGAAGTCGATTATGGTAAGATATTTTTTCTTGCACCAGTTTGTTTTGATCTTAATTTTAATGTCTAATAATGACCGTTTTGTTATTTGACTTCGATCATGCAGAAATCAATTTAAGACATGAATTTGATGATAGTTTTCTTGCCGAGAATGAGCTAATAGCTACAACGGGCTTTTGCAATCCAATCCAACTTTTGTCCGTAAGTTATGCAAACTCATTGAAAATGATTTTACAAAAGAGCACAATAATATATATATATAGAGAGAGAGAGAAAGAGATTCATGTGAGGATCATAATAATTTACGAGTATGCGAAGACAATCCTCAGCCAATCATTTTGTACATGAAATTTTTCATGTACAAAATCACATATGATTTATGTACAAAATCATATATGATTAGCTGAGACTTTTCCCACGGCAAAAGTCGTGCGTGTCATTTTTGATGCTAGTACAAAATCATATGTACAAAATGATTGGTTGAGGATTGTCCTCGCATTCTCGTAAATTGTTACCGTCCTCGCATGAACCCGCCTCTATATATATATATATATAATATTTGTATATGTTGATTTAAATATTTTCAAATTGCTAAAGAGTCGAACAAATATTTTTTTAAATAAAATAGTAACTTGGTAGACTAGTTATGTATCGGCTAATGTGTGTTAACTCTACTATTATTTATTTGACTAGTTATGTAATCGTGCAATACATTGACATATATGTTTTATCGTAAATCGGGAATTTAAAATTAATATAATTTCTCATTAAAAATATAAAATTTATGTTTATGTAAAACATAAATTACAAGTACTTGATGAGCATATACTAAATAAATGGGGTATTTTGTTGTATTAATAGGATACAATGATTATATTGAATTGAACGACTTTATAAGTTGGTCTTTAGTTAATTTTACAAAGCTTAAAGAGTTTTAAAGGCTATTTGATAAATAGTTTATTATTTAAGTGTATTAAATAGCCTCGTTTGAACTTTTCTATGTTAGCTTATTGTAAGCTATTCGAAATAGTGTTTCAATCTGTTCAATTATTTTTTTACAACTTATTTCCAATTTTGTCATTAATTATTTATTGTTATTAATTATTAATATATATGTATATATAATTCAGAAAATATTTAAGTATCAATAACTATTAATTTGAAAAATTATAATAAAATATTTAGTTATTAGTTAATATATTTTTTGGATTTTTTTAATAAAATGTTAAATTATTACATAAATAATTTTTAAGTTAAAGAATATATTTATTTATGCATATAATTTGTAACGGTTACTCAAAATGTTCAATTAATGTGTTTAATATTTTAAAATTCACATTTGCTTGATAATTATACAAAAAAAATTACATTCTCTTTCATAAATGGTCGTGCTATGAGATATGAACAATTCGTAATAATACTACAAAATATGATATGAGATGCAAGAAAAATTTCAATAATACCTCAATAGAGAGAGGTTCAAGGAAAAACGTTAAAAAAAAGAAAACTGAAGAACACACTGGAAGGCTTCCATGTGGACGGTATACACTAGTGCATATCGGTAATTTTTGTTCTTATGCATCAATGCATCTATCATTACAGATGCATTGATGAATATTCATTAATGCATGTTACAAGTTACCGATATGCATTAATGCATACCGTCTACATGGAAGCCACCCATGTTGTTCTTTGATTTTCTCTTTTTTTAGCGTTTTCCCTTGAACCTCTAATTGTAAAATATACATTTTTGTTACTGCATATTTTAATATGATTTAAATATTAGTGGTTCATATAATTACTATAGAGTAAACTGCTTGGTCCTTGTGGTTTGTTAAAAATAACACTTTTTGTTTGTACGGTTTCAAAAGTATAAGATGGTCATCATGGTTTGCAAAAACGTCCAGATTTGGTCTATCCCTTTAACCACCATTGAAAATTTTCGTTAAATGAGATGTATTTTCATCTATTTATCGGTTTTTTTGTCATTTGTCGAATAAAACCATATGGACCAAATTATAAAATCAATTTTGATTGTTTAAAAGATAAAGAAAATATCAATTGAAAGACAAAAATGCTCTCGTTTACAAAAAAAATAACAACCTTAGAGGAGGGACCAAATCCAAATGTTTTTGCAAACCACGACACTGCAAAACAAATGATTTTTACTCACAAAAATCACACAGAGAAATTTGTGTGTGTGATTACTAACGTATCACCTAGAAAACACCAATAGTTCGGTAAAAATATGATGTTTTTCGAGAAAATATTAATGGATCACCCAAAAAATTCTTGTAATCTGATTTGAATCACCCACTAACAATTTACCCACCAACTATTGTGACGATTTTATGACGAATCACCCTTTAGCAACAGATAATTTATCAAGGAAAAGTTCGTAAACAAAAGTATTTTATTTAGTACTGTGATGGCCATCTTATAATTTTAAAACTGTAGGACCAAAAAATATTGTTTTTGACAAACCATAGGGACCAAATTTGTTGTTTATTCAATATTTATAATATTACGTAATATATATCAAGATCAAGTAGTTTGTTAATACGTCTTTTTTGATCATTTTATATTTGTTAACTAACTTATCAGATAGCTTTATCAAACTTGATTAACTTATTAAGTAACTTCATGACAAGAGCATTTCAACCAACAACTAGTGTATGAACCAACAATATCTTATAAACATTGTTTTGTTGATTTATGTAATGTTCATTAATAAATAATAACTAATAACTTAAAGACAGTTACAATAGTAATTTTATTAAATAATCTCATCTTTTTTTCAGTAAAGCAATTTTTCTGCTACAATGTATGTACCAGGTAAACAAAGGTATGAGTTACAAAGAAAGCTTGATGAAGTTTAGCAAGGATTTGGGTCCAACTGCACAAAACGTAGCTCGTCGAATGCTTCTCGAACAAGGCCCAATCTTCCAGGCTCGACACGGATTGCCATTTTCAGATACTCAACCAGACTCGTGTTCTATGGATGTGGATTCGAAAAATGGTTAACTCAGAAAGAAACCACATTAGGGGTCGTTTACTGAATGTTAACTGGGTCATTTACCTTACTGGGTGAGCATGACAGATGAGGAAGATGACTCTTACCTAGTTAGCGTTTGCTGTAAGAGACGTTTACCAACGGTCTTACTATGCGATTTTTATGACCAATGATTTTTACACTGGAAAATAAGTGAGAGTCGTACCTCTTCCCTGACAGCGTTGGTAAACGACCACTTAGGGTCGTTTACCAATGCTAAATAGGTAAGCACTTAATGGGTAAGAGTCACTTCATTTATCATAACATGTAAGATTCTCAGCCATCAAAGTGTTACAGTATAATCATATCGGGTAAGAGTCACCACTTTCACATATTGGGTAAGATTATCGATCCTTCTTATACCTCTTATCAGGTAAGATTTTTTAGTTTTGTCAAGCTCACTCAATGAAAGAAATGACCCGGTCAACATTTATCGGTCCTCTTAGTAGACCACTAATCAGTATTAGAGGTTCTAATACATACATTCTTTTTGCAGATTATAAAGGGAAAAAGATTATGATTGATGACGGCAAAAACAATGGCAACAAGTGGAATATTGATAACTTGGAGATCTTATTGGGTAAGAGAAAAAGTGGTGTTAAAATTCAGACACCATCAGGCATTTGATCAAGTTGAAGAAAAGATTTTTGCAATATTGAACATTTTCTTTGTATTTTCATTTGCTACTAAAATAAATAGTAATTTTAGCAAGAAATATGTTTTCCCATGCATTTATGCAACATTAGTTGGTTTTTAAACAGTGTTCTCACTATATATGTTGCCAAAGATTTTGTTGAAAGACATGTCACCTGTATCCATAGAATGTTTATATCCTACAACTTGTTAGCGCAAAGTTTTTATAGTGGCCAATACAACTAGGTAAGCATTTACTAAGTAAGAATCAGCAGATACTCGTATTTATAAAAATAACTATACTTTACCGGGTAAAAGTCACTTTCATCACTTTCATCGCTTATCCGATATGGTTCTCGATAAGATTGTTTGTAAAGATCACCATCTTTTTACTAGTTAAGTCTATTTTATCATGCAATATTATGATAAGTATCATTACTATACAAAAGACTTTTGCTTACAGATTTTTCCCTTGGAAATATGTCGCTAAAGGGTGATTCCTCACAAAACTGTCACAAAAGTTGGCAGGTAATTCAAACCGGTGGTGGATTACCCAGAGATTCTCTGAGTGATCCATTGGTATTTTTTTTTTTGAAAAACATCAAATTTTACCGAATCATTGGTATTTTTTTGGGTGATCCGTAGGTAATCACCAACGAAAATTTCTCTGGGTAATTTTTGTAGGTAAAAGTCATTAGTGTTATAGTGTATGCAGTTACGTAATAATACAGATCGACATAACAAGTTTAATTTAACTGGTCGTTAGTTGATCCTAACTGAGTCACATTATATTACATTCTACTACGAAAAAATAGAAAATTTTCCCTTTGTGAAAAGTTATCCGTTCACATTTACTTTTTACCAACACTCTTTCAGACATCATGCTCTAATGTTAATGAAATTGTATTAATCTCAAATTCCCAATTGATCCATACCGAAAGCCTTCGTCATTGATATATTCAAATGTCCATTAAGTGTTTCCAAAGCCTAGCATTTACTTTTCAAACAAGTTCAATTTCAGATAAAAAAACTCACAAATATTATTGAAATCGTTGTTCTATCAAAACATTCAGTTACGTTTCAACGGTTTTGTTTTCGTGTTGCTAGTGAATTTATCAGTATCATCTAATCGAAAGCTTGGCGCATGCTAATCCTCAACATGTCCTCAACGATCGAGATGTATATAGAGAATAATTGACCAGATAGTCGTACAAATTAAAGTATTTTAATTAAAAAACTAGTACCTAAATTAATGAGATAAAATTAAATTTTATTATAAAAAGTAAAAACAATTCATTTAAAGAAACATCAGAATTGTAACTAATAAAATTGCTGTCAAATTTATGCTGAAATAAAATCTTATAATAACATATAAATTGCGTAAAAACAAAATGTTATAACAAACAAGGGGAAAATGTATGTATGTGTGTAGGTTTGTGAAATATAAATATTATATAGAGTAAATTACAATTTTGGTCCCCGTGGTTACCATTCACTATCAACTTTGATCCCTTTATTAAACTAATTCATTTTGGTCCTTATGGTTGTCAATTTGTTTCATTTTTGGTCACTGTGGTTGTTATTTAGTTTCAATTTTGGTCCTTTTGACTAACTATAGTTAATTATCTTAGTTAATTTTTGCCTTATTCCTTTTCTTTGTTGTATTTGATCATAGAGTAAATTACAACTTTAGTCCTTATATTTTGTTTCTTTTTCTTTCTATTTTTGTTTTTCCAACAATTTCATTTTATATCTCTTATTATCTTAATTCATTAAAGATAAGTTTAACTAAAAACATGTATTTTATTTTATAAATCACACTTTTATAAAGTTTTATTGGTACCTTTAAAATAAGTTAAATATTATATATTTTTGAACTTTTATTCAATTTTTTCGATATATATCTGCAAATTCGTTTACTATAATCTAAAAAAAATTAGTTGGGTTCAAAAAAGTGTATCATTTTTTTTATTTATGTAAGATGACAATCGAAATTTAATTATGCTACTTTAATTCGAATTCGCTATAGTTTAGTTGATATTTTGAAAACATTTCATAATTATATTATAAAGTTTTTTAATAACACAAATTTTAAGAAAAACGTTTAACTAAATAAAATATCTGAAAATGATATATTTTCTATTATTAGACATAGATAAATTCTGATTTTTATCTTACATAAATAAGAAAATACGATACATTTTTTGAACCCATCTTAAAATATTAAATATATTTTTTGGATTAGTGTAGACCGATTTGTAAGTATACATCGAATAAATTGTATAACAAATTCAAATATTGCACTCATTTTAAAGTTACCGATAAAACTTTTTTAAATGTGTAATTTATAAAATAAAATAAGTACTTTTAATGTATTTTTAGTTAAAACCATCATCAGTTAATTAATATAATAAAGGGTATAAATATAAATATAAAAATGATAGGGAAAACAAAAATGAAAAAAAAACTACAGGGACGAAAATTGTAATTTACTCTATGATCAAGTAAATCAAAAAAAGAAAAAAGACAAAATGAATTAACCTATCTTCTCAACTGTAGTTAGCCAAGGGACCAAAATTGAAACAAAATGACAGCCATAATGATCAAAATTATAATCAGTTTAAAAGAGGGACTAAAATTGATAGTGAGGGATAACTGTTGGGTCACCGATGATTTGGTGATGAACCACCTTCCTTTATATGAATGAATTTTTACAGGTTCTTTTGAAGGTCTGAAATATGCTTCAAGTATTGAAGAGTCAAAGACTATTCAATCAAGGGGTTGTACATCAAAAAGTGGAATTTTGGATGTATCAACCAACTTCAATATTCAGACCATCTTGCCAAGTCAAGATTGGGTCACCAATATAGTGGGTCACCGATGGTACACTCAAAAGTCATCAAAAGTACTAAGGACATCAAATAAGATGAGGTCATCAAGTTTGATGTCATGGTCACCGACACTATGATCTTGGTCACCGAAATTGCAGGTATATTTTCTAAGGCTGTGATATCAACTCACAAGGGTATACACTTTTGTCACTTAGTGAAAGAAGAAGTTATCAAGCAAAGTGTACACTTATCAACTCCAGCCTTATAAGGTATCCACCGATGTGATACATAGTGAGATGTATCACTTAGCAATTTCAAAGAGATAAGTTCTTGACTCACATCAATTGCAAGACACGTGAGCCAGCAAGAACTTGGGCACCAAGCCTTAATTAAAGACATTCTCTTTTATTCTTATAAAAGGAATATTTGTCTTTTAGCTAAAAGGCTTGATGGGACTTCACGAGCATGAAGAAAAGAAGATAAAGTTATGCGACATTACGTGCTACAAGGAATGTTTCATCCATTATTCTAGTACAAAGGAAGTGGTCTCTTCCTTTGTCCATCAGATAATCTTCCAGCTAATGAAACCTTGACAGCTGTCCACTTGCATCCCATGCATGGACACTATAAAAGGAGATGAAGTTCTTCCCAGAAATCTCACGCTTTCAACAAATCTTCAGAGTGATTATTTGTTTGACTGTGGCAAAGGCGTGCTATAACAGTATTGTTTTAACTTGCTTAGTGTAATAGTTAATTACTGTTATCTGTGTGTTTAGTTTGATAGAATAGTCTGCCTGTTCTTTTCCGCATCAAACTATCTGTGTGTAAATTTTTAATATTTATATTAAAAAATTTAAAAAGAGTATATTCTGTGTGTTTTATATTCAACCCCCCTTCTACAAAACCCTCTCTTAGTTAGCCATCTCTTTGGGGACTAACAATTGGTATCGAGCGATTGGTTTAATCTCATAAACCGGATACGTGATGGCTACTACCTCAAATGTTGATGGTACCTTGCAGACCTCTTCCAGTAATACATATGATTTAGGATCTTTGGCTAAACCCCCAAGATTCAACCCAAACAACTTTGGGTTATGGAAAAATCGCATGTTATTATTCTTGGAAGGGATCGATTGCAGGTATCCCAACATTCTCAGTGAGGGACCTATTGTTCCTAAAATATGGGCTCGCTTTGGCCCTCAAAAGGACGCTGAAGGAAAGGACATAGAGTCAGATGACGAAAGAAGTGAGAAAACTGGTAGATATATCATCAAACCTTCTAACAAATTTAGTGAAGATGATAAACGCCTAGTCGCTTTAGATACTAAAGTCAAATCTGCTCTTGCTGTTTCCCTTCCTGATGATGTGTATCATTCTCTTCTTAACCTTCCCACTGCTAAAGAGATGTGGGATACTTTGAGTGTCTTATATGAAGGCACCAAAGAAGTAAAGAAATCTAACAGGATCTGTCTTGTTAGAAAGTATGAACTCTTCTCCCATGAAAAGGGAGAATCTCTTTCTACCTACTTTAATCGTTTTAACTGTCTTCTCAACGATCTCAAAGTTCTTGGCCGGGTTTATGATAATGAAGAAGTTCTCTGCAAGTTCATGGATTGTCTTCCAGATTTCTGGGAAACTATATGTACTTGCATCAAGCAAACCAAGGACTTAGAAATAATGTCTTTAACTGCTCTCTATGGAACTCTTCTTCACTATGAACAAACTAAGAACCAGAGAAAGTCTCTTATAAAGGATATCAAATCCTCCTCTATTGCCTTGATAGGTGATTCAAAACCTTCTTCTTGTATTCCTAGAATCACCTATCCTTCTTCTAATTCTGAAAAAGATATTAAGGAAGACTCTTCTCATCTGTCAGATGCATACTATAGTGCTGCTGATGATGAAGGAGAAGAATCAGCCATTGACATACTTTCTGATAGTATGGCAATGCTTGCTGGAAACCTTAAGAACAAAAGATTTTCTTCAAACCGCTCCAAATTTAATAGAAAACTTTTTTCTCAAAAATCCTCTTATGATAAAGCAAATGAAGAATGCTTCAATTGTGGAAAGAAAGGTCATTTTGCTTCTGAATGCAGATCAAAAGCTTCTTCTTCTAAACCTTCTTCTTCTTATGGCCATGACTTCTCAAAATCAGCTTCTAGGAAGCATGAAGAGAGAAATAGCCAATCCTCTAAAGAAAATTCTGAATCAAAAGAAACCTCAAGATACAAGAAATACAAAGCCAAATACAAGAGAGAAAAGGAGAGAAATCAAGGTAAAAATAAAACCTTAGTTGCTGAGGCTCATTGCTGGGAAGATGAGCAAACCTCTGAGAGTGAGAGTGAGTATGTCACTAAGTGCCTCATGGCCAAAATTGATGAGATAGAAGACATGGAGAAATCACTCTACACCACTCTTGTATCTACTGAGGGATCCACTTCAGGGACAAAACCTCAGGTACATCCTTTTACCTTTCTCTCTGATGATCAAAAGGCTGATGCCTTTGACTCTTTAACCGTTGACTTCGTGACTTAAAGATTCAAAAGAAAAAGGTCGATATGCACATAAAATGTCTAAATGATCAACTCCTCTCTTGCTTTTCAAAACTAAAAGATTTTGACAAAATGAAAGTCGATCCGGAAAACCTTCGGTATTTAAACGACAAGTCTTTACGAGGAAAAATCAAAGATTTCTTCCACTCTTGAAAAGGAACAAGAGGTTCTGTCTAAATGGACTAAATCCTCTAAGAATCTAGAAAGGATCCTTCAAGATCAAATCACCAGCAAGGATAAGTCTGGCCTTGGTTATGGAAAAGATGTTCCTCAACCTCTTGACCTTCCACTCCCTTCCTCTTCTGAGTGTCAAGGTTTTCCTGCTGGTTTCTTTTCCGATGACGATGATGCTCTCTTCGGTTACTCATCTGAGGATTCTACCTCCGTTCACTCTATAGATCTACTTGACATGCTCAAAGTAGAATCTGGTTCTAAAAAGTTTGGAGTCTTTGTTAAAGCTAAAGAAATCTCTTCTGAGTCTTCAATGGTTTCAACTCTTCCAAGCTCTTCTTCTTCTCCCAAACCTATCCAAAGACTTTTAAATTCCTTAAGTCTGCAAGAGTCAAGGTACTCCCAGGAGCAGCCTTCTGAAGTTGCTGAGTATCCTTCTTCAAAAAGATTTTCTCCTCAAAAGAAAAAAATTTCTAAATCAAATTTTTCATCTAAAAGGAAATCTCAAATAGCTACTGACTTTATTCCTCGGTCAGTAAACTTGAAGAAATCAAGAAATCCTGGTAAAGGTATTCTTGGACCAAGACCAGGTGTTGGACACCCCTCTTCTTCTCATTCCTCAACCTCTGTCCAAAGTTTAGATGATAGGGATTTTAAAAAGGTCTTTCCTTTAAAGAAATGCTATAACTGTGGCAACACTCTTCATCTTGCTAAAAATTGCCCAAAAGACTTGGCTCCTTGCAAATCTAAAATGCCTTCTAATCCCAAAGGACCCACCTCAAAATGGGTACCAAAAGTCTAAATTTGTTTTACGGGTGCGGTACCAAATAAAGATCATATATGGTACATGGACAGTGGATGTTCAAGACACATGACCGGAAACAAACTTCTTCTCTCTAACTTCTCAAAAGAAAAGGGACCCACTGTTTCCTTTGGAGGAAATGGAAAAGGGGTCACCAAAGGATATGGTACCATTTCAAATGGAACCATCACTTTCTCCAGAGTAGCTCATGTTGAAGGGCTAATGTACAATCTTCTAAGCATCGCCCAAATATGTGATTTGGGCTATAAGGTCATGTTCCACCGTGTGTGTGCTTGGTCTTTGATGTACGTAACAAGATTGTACTAGCAGGAACCCGACCGAATGACGTGTACATAATCAACATGAAGGAAAGTGCAATAGGAGAAGCTGTGTGTCTCCTCTCTCAAGAACTAGCCAAACAAAGTTGGCTGTGGCATAAAAGGTTCTCTCATCTAAACTTTAAAACCTTGAACAAACTCTCCAACAAGGAGCTAGTTATTGGAATGCCAAAAATAGCTTTTGAAAAAGAAAAGCTGTGTGGGGCATGTGAAAAAGGAAAACTCACCAGAACTTCCTTTAAAACAAAACAATGCTCTTCTATCTCTCAACCTCTTCAAATGCTTCACATGGATCTATGCGGTCCAGTCAGTACACCCGATGGGGTGGTAAAAAGTATATGCTAGTAATCGTCGATGAATTCTCTAGATATACTTGGGTGTTCTTTCTGAAACACAAGAGTGATGTTGCTGAAGAAATCATCAGGTTTACAAGAAAAATTGAAAATTTGAATGGTAAACTGGTGAAGTCCTTCAGAAGTGACAATGGCACTGAATTCAAGAATGCTGCTCTGGAAGATTTCTTTAACCTAAAAGGAATCTCTCAGAACTTCTCTGCCGTACGCACTCCTCAGCAAAATGGTGTTGTTGAAAGAAAGAATAGAACACTATGTGAAGCTGCAAGGTCTATGCTGAGTGAATCCAAGTTGCCAACCTATTTTTGGGCAGAAGCAGTTAACACTGCATGCTTTACTCAAAATAGGTCTATCATAGTCAAAAGGCATGACAAGACTCCGTATGAAGTCTTCCATGGTAGAAAACCTGCAGTTGACTTCTTCCATGTGTTTGGCTGTGCATGTCACATGCTAAATGACAGGGAACAACTTGGAAAGTTTGATCCGAAGTCAGATGATGGAATTTTCATGGGCTACTCTCTCTCCTCAAGAGCCTTCAGAATTTTCAACCTAAGAAGACAATGCATAGATGAATCCATGCATGTAAAGTTTGATGAGTTTGAAACTTCTTCATTATCTTGTGATGAAGAAAAATTAAACCTATGGATAAATTCATGTGTTGGTGAAATTCCATCCTCCTATCAAACCAATCCTCCATATAGCAACCCTTCTCAGCCTTCCATAAACACCACCTTACCTTCTGAACCTTCTCTTTCTTCTCCACCTCCTGAAACTAACTCTTCAGAAAACCTTACCCACCAAAACACCATATCTCCCTTAAACCCTTCTTCACCATCCCAAATTCCTACCTCATCCTCTTCTCTACCTCCCTCCTTACCTCCTGCACTAAAGTGGACCATGGATCATCCAATAGATCAAATCATAGGAGATCCACAAGTTGGTGTAAAAACCAGAAGAGGCATAAGCAATCTGTGCTTATATGTCAACTTTGTTTCCATTGTTGAGCCTAAGCTGATAAATGAAGCCCTAGCTGATCCTAGCTGGGTAATTGCCATGCAAGAAGAGCTCTCACAATTTGAGAGAAACAAAGTCTGGAAGTTAGTTCCTCGTCCATCCAACAAAACAATTATTGGAACAAAATGGGTGTTTCGAAACAAGATGGACGAAGAAGGAACTGTCATAAGGAACAAGGCAAGGTTGGTTGCTCAAGGATATCGGCAAGAGGAAGGAATTGATTATGATGAAACCTTTGCTCCTGTTGCCAGATTGGAAGCTATCCGAATATTTCTTGCCCATGCAGCTTACAAGAATTTTCGGGTATTCCAAATGGATGTCAAAAGTGCCTTCCTGAATGGTGAATTAGCTGAAGAAGTGTATGTGAAGCAACCTCCTGGGTTTGAAGATCCAGTCCATCCATATCATGTATATAGGCTGGATAAAGCTCTATATGGACTGAAGCAAGCTCCACGTGCCTGGTATGACACTCTCTCAGAATATCTACTTAGAAATAAGTACATACGAGGCAAGGTTGACAACACTCTCTTCTTCAAGAAATCACAAGGTAATATCATTCTTGTTCAAATCTATGTAGATGATATTATTTTTGGAGCCACCGATGAATCCTTGTGTGATGAGTTTAGCTCCCTCATGCAAAAAGAATATGAAATGAGCATGATGGGGGAGTTAACTTTCTTTCTTGGTTTGCAAGTAAAACAGTCTTCAGAAGGTATTTTCATAAATCAAAGTAAATACATTAAAGATCTTCTGAAAAAGTTTCAATTTGATACTTGCTCTACCATGAAAACTCCCATGGCTCCTCCTCTTAAACTCTTTTCTGATCCTGATGGCATTTCTGTAAATATTACAAATTATAGAGCCATGATAGGATCCCTTTTTTATCTAACTGCAAGTAGACCTGACATTATGTTTGCTACTTGTCTATGTGCCCGATACCAAGCAAATCCTAAAGAATCACACCTAGCTGCTGTGAAAGGATTTTCAGGTATCTGAAAGGTACCATAAATCTGGGTCTTTGGTATCCCAAAGACTCAGGTTTCGATCTCATCGGGTACTCTGATTCTGATTTTGCAGGTTCAAAAATAGACAGAAAAAGTACAACTGGAAGTTGTCAGTTACTTGGTGGAAAGCTTGTGAGCTGGTCAAGTAAGAAACAACATTCGGTGTCTACATCTACTGCTGAAGCAGAATACGTGGCTGCTGGAAGCTGTTGTGCACAGATATTGTGGATGAAAAATCAGTTGTGTGATTATAATCAAATTTTCTCAAAAATCCCAATAATGTGTGACAACTCAAGTGCAATAGCCATTGCCAACAACCCTGTGCTTCATTCAAGATCCAAGCACATTGATATTAGGTATCACTTTATAAGAGATCATGTCTCTAAAGGTGATGTGGAGTTACATTTCATTCCCACCGACTATCAACTAGCTGATCTGTTCACAAAACCCCTTGATGAAGCAAGGTTCAAATTCCTCATTGGTGAGTTAGGTATGGTAAACATAGACTAATATATATTTTATATTTATATATAATGTATGTTTTATATATATATATGGAATATATATATATATGCTATATACATTTATATATTTATAACTTATATATGTTATATGTTTTATATATATATCTTATATATATATATATGTTATATATACTTTATATATATTATATATATTTATAAATTATATATTATATTATATTTATATATCTATAATATAAAAAGAAAAAGAAAAAGAAAATTAAATAAATATATATATAGGTAAAGTGTCGGTGACTAAGTCACCGACGAGTCTCTCCTCTCTCTCTTTCTATTTTCCTCTCTCTCCAAACCCTAAACCTAAAAACCACACCACACCATATCATCCACCACAAGCCACCGTCGCCGCCACAACCACCCACCGACGTCGGGATCTCACCCACCGACGTTACCACGACAGCTCAACCACCGAGCACCACCATAAGCCACCTTTCCGACACTCCTTTCCGACGAGACCACCGTCGGCACCCCTCTCTCACTCACCGACGGTCGCCGCCGTTAACCACAGTGACACCACCTCACTAACCATCGAGAGCCACCACCAAAATCATACCCACCATCGGTGCCCAAGCCGCCGACGGCACCCTGTCACCGATGAAAGCCACCGACGTCATCCATTACACCCACCGACGGTCGCATCTAGCCACCGACGTCCTAGCCTCATCCACCGACGATCGCACCCCCTTTCCGACGTTGCACCTCGGTTCGAGCCACCGACGTTGCACCTTGGTTCGAGCCACCGCCGTTGACCTTTGATCCAAGCCACCGACGATTGCCCACTCACCAAGGTAACCTTTTCAAACCTTTCACCTTCTTAACCCTTAAAAGATAACTCTTGACTTACCATTCTTGATAAGCAAGATTATTTGTTCTTATCCCTAATGACATCATCAATGTCAGACCATGCGCCGAATTCAACTCTAAAATCCTTAGAATTCTGACCTTTCAATCACAAAAAATAATGATTATTTTTGAAAGTTGAAATTTCCCTCTCATATATAACCTCTTCCCCCACTACTTCACCACCTTTCTCGCACCCACTCTCTTTCTCCTTCAATAGCAAGAACTTCAAACCTGCAACTCCCATCTTCTTCAATGGCTTCTCCTTCAAAGACCTCTTCTGAAGAACAAACCATGACTTTTGGATCCCTATCCTTTCCTGCATGCAATTATTTTGGAAGAATAGGAGTTGACAATGCTCATCCAGAATACAATGATGTTTGCTGGTTTCTTCAGAGATGCCCTCTTCAATATGCAATCACAGCAAAACCCAAAATGAGTAAGTTTCTTCTTGGAAACTTTTGGTTGACTTGCACATTTGATGCCTCTTCGGATCAAATTCTTGCATCTGTTCTAAGTAATGATGAACATGATGTGATCTTCAATGTGGAAGATGTTAGAAGCATTCTCAAGCTTCCTGTTTATGATTCCTATGAACCATTCCCTCTTGGTAATGAACATCAAATGGTGGTTGATGTGTTGAACTACTTGGAAGAGAAGAAGGGATCAAAGTCAAAGGGTCCAGGTACTTTATTGCGCAAAAACATGGGAAGTATTTGGAACTTCTTCTTTGCTCATCTGATTCTGTGCCTGAGCAAGAAGACAGGTGGTCCGGATCAGTCACCTTCTCAAGTAACTGAGCTGGCACATGCTCTTATTTTTCAGAGAAAAATAGATTATGCCAGCTATTTTTTTAATGAAATGATCTCCTCGTTCTCTACCCTCCGACGTCCTCAGGTACCCTTCCAACGACTTTTCTCTCTTATTATTCATGCAAAGTTGGCAGATAAATTAGAGAAAAGAGATGATATCGTATATGATCTCCCTCTCCACCAAGTGGGTAACCAGATCATGAAAAAGGTCATCTTAGCATCGTACAACCCTCTCAGACCTTCTATGGTTGAGTTTGCAAGGAATGCAATTCTTGCTTGGGGAGAGAATGAACCGCGTCTTCGCAGAACTTCGTGTATGTCTTCTACCCCCTCTGTACCTAGAGTCACTGGTGTGCCCAAATCTCTTAAGAGATCCAAAGCGTCGGGCACATCTACCTCCGCACCCACCGATGCTACGAAGCCAAAAGAGCCTTTGGCTTCCCCCCAAGCATCCAAATCCCATAAGCGGAGAAACTCTAAAAGCCCCCCAAAGACTTCCTCAAAGAAGTCTAAGGGAACCCAAAGTGGTTAAAACGCATGATCCATCTACCGGCTCCCAAAAGCCAGTAGATGTTGAAAAGATCCTCACAAAACCCAAGGAACACTCATCCATACCTAGCTCCTCCAGGCCCTCTCAAAAGGACTTGGTTGTAAATAGGGACACCCTTACTATTCCTTCATCAACTTTCTCACTAGTTGATGAAGATGACTTGGAGTATCCCATCCAAGGTACCTCTTCTCCACCCCCTGAGCTCTCACAGCTCCTTTTCCACACTCCACGTGAAAGTGCATCACAACCAGGTGCATTTGATGGAGCAACCCACTTTACTGATTTTCTGATGTCCGACACTACCCCTTGGACAGTACGTCTCCCGTACATGACAAGGGTGTGGAGGAACCCATTACCGAGGAATCCCTCAAAGACACTCTCCTAAGAGTGTCTCCCCTCATCTCCTAAATCCCCCCAAGAAAATCTACAGGTTTGGTGGATTATTCTTCCAGTGATGATGATGATACTGATCAACCACCAAAGCCTCATCCCTCTGCTCCCATGTCTTCAAAGCAAGGGAATGACCTTCTGCAGGCTTTCACCACCTTTACAAGTGATACTATCAGAAGGGTGGAGGTTTTAGAAGAACATGCAACTAAGGAAAAGGAAAGAATGGATTCCATTTCCTCATCTCTCAGATCTAACATAGAGGAGTTGTCGGTGAGTCACCCAACTCTAATGACATGTTTAGATCTTCTACATTTGGATATCCTTGATCTTCAAAGAAGGATTCTCTTCAAGCCAAGCTTCTGTGCTTTCATCCATTCAGGATCTTCGAAGCACCTCTTCTAAGCAAGCCACCGATATTTCTTCTCTCATTGCCACTCAACAGGCAATTATGGACTCTCTTATCAGTCTTCACACCAAAGTTGATAAAGTCCCAACCTCTGCTCCAACGGTTGAACTAGATATAGGTGATTCATACTTCAAGGACACTGATAGATTTGTCCTTCAAAGAGTTGAGAAGAAAATTGGTGCTCTCTGCTCTGATATGGAACGGGTGAAAGAGTTTCTCTCTTCAGTGGGTTTCAAGGGTTCAACCACTGAGGGGGAGAAAAATGAGAAGACCACTCAACCAGCTACCAAAGCCGCTGACGCCGACACTGCCAAAACAGCCGCCGACGCCAGCCAACCAGCCACCGATGTGGCCTCTCAAAATCATCCAGCCACCGACGTGGCAACCACCAAAGTGGCTCTTACAGCCACCGATGGTGGTATGGTCACAGAGGTGGTCCCTGTTCCTTTGGTACCCGAAGCAGCTGTTGAGGGGGAGAGTGTCAGTGCTCAACCCCTTGAAACTGAAGAAGAAAAGAGGAGAAAAGAAAATGCCAAAGGAAAGAAGCCTCTTTCTTTTGAAGAGCAGAAGGAAGAAATGAAGAGAAAGAAGAAGATGAGAGATCCTCATGCAGACACTCTCAGACTTCAGCCTGCCCCAGCACTCACCGATCCACTTGGGGTAATTCTCTCTGAGGCTGAAAGAGAAGAAGCTATAAGGGCTCAGCTTGAGTATGATCAGACTAATGTACTCAAGCTAGCTCATGATGAAGCTGTTCATGCCAAAGTCACCGATGCAATTCAAGCTCAAAAAGATGAGCTTGAAAATATAAAGAAGAAATCTGAAGCTGCAAAATTGGTTGATGAGGCCAAGAAGGCAAAGGAAGTAGAGTGGTTTAAAAGAAGATTGAAGAACAGGAAGGATGATTCCAAGATTATCAATGCTACCATCCAACCTCCAACCAAGAATTCTCCCAAGTTACTTATCACCCTTAAGAGAGCTGATACTTTATCAAAAGTATATGAAGCTGAATGGTTGGAAGTTCTTGGGATGACTGAGTGGATGGAAGTTGGTAAATGCATCTCCAAGAGCAAAAGCAAGTACAAGGAGCTGGTACTTAATATTCTCAGAAAACTCTTCATCAAGATGCTCAACATCCAAAAGGAGAATGATATTCTTGTGACATACCTTGAAGCACAACAAATGTACTTCATTCAACAGGGTCTTAAAGGAGAGGTCATCACTGCTCCTAAAAACAAGAAGAAGGGACATTTTGTTATGCTTCATGAAAGGGGCATCCAGATAAATGCTTCGGGTATAGATCTTTCCATTCCTACTTCTATTGCTTACCCGGAGCAAACCATGCTGACTACTCCAGAGCTTGGGGTTTTCTTTGAAGACATCTTTGGAAACATCGGTTTCTTCAGAGCATCTGACATCCCAAGGGCTCACAGCTCTTTCCTCTCTGCTATTCTTGGAGTGCCTCCCATTGAAGACCATGGCATCACAAGAATGATCTTGGATGAACTTAAAAGAAGAGAACCCTCCTCAGATCCTTGATCCTGCAGACGTATATTACAGTATGAACTTTATTAATCATGTACTCTGATCAATCCTATGTGTTGATTAATAAAAGTTCATACTTTTCTTCCATCCCATCTCTTGTTAATATTTTTACAAGCTTTGCACATATTTAAACTTATACTTATTCTTTTATTCAGTTTATACTCTATACTGTACATACTCAGTTAAAAAAAAATCAAAAAAAATTTAAAAAAAAAATGAAAAAAAAAATCTGAGTCAAAAGAACCCAAAAGAAAAATAGAAAGGGTCAAAAAGAATTCTTTTCTAACCTACAGGTATCATCATCAAATAGGGGGAGATTGTTGGGTCACCGATGATTTGGTGATGAACCACCTTCCTTTATATGAATGAATTTTTACAGGTTCTTTTGAAGGTCTGAAATATGCTTCAAGTATTGAAGAGTCAAAGACTATTCAATCAAGGGGTTGTACATCAAAAAGTGGAATTTTGGATGTATCAACCAACTTCAATATTCAGACCATCTTGCCAAGTCAAGATTGGGTCACCAATATAGTGGGTCACCGATGGTACACTCAAAAGTCATCAAAAGTACTAAGGACATCAAATAAGATGAGGTCATCAAGTTTGATGTCATGGTCACCGACACTATGATCTTGGTCACCGAAATTGCAGGTATATTTTCTAAGGTTGTGATATCAACTCACAAGGGTATACACTTTTGTCACTTAGTGAAAGAAGAAGTTATCAAGCAAAGTGTACACTTATCAACTCCAGCCTTATAAGGTATCCACCGATGTGATACATAGTGAGATGTATCACTTAGCAATTTCAAAGAGATAAGTTCTTGACTCACATCAATTGCAAGACACGTGAGCCAGCAAGAACTTGGGCACCAAGCCTTAATTAAAGACATTCTCTTTTATTCTTATAAAAGGAATATTTGTCTTTTAGCTAAAAGGCTTGATGGGACTTCACAGAGCATGAAGAAAAGAAGATAAAGTTATCTGACATTACGTGCTACAAGGAATGTTTCATCCATTATTCTAGTACAAAGGAAGTGGTCTCTTCCTTTGTCCATCAGATAATCTTCCAGCTAATGAAACCTTGACAGCTGTCCACTTGCATCCCATGCATGGACACTATAAAAGGAGATGAAGTTCTTCCTAGAAATCTCACGCTTTCAACAAATCTTCAGAGTGATTATTTGTTTGACTGTGGCAAAGCTGTGTGCTATAACAGTATTGTTTTAACTTGCTTAGTGTAATAGTTAATTACTGTTATCTGTGTGTTTAGTTTGATAGAATAGTCTGCCTGTTCTTTTCCGCATCAAACTATCTGTGTGTAAATTTTTAATATTTATATTAAAAAATTTAAAAAGAGTATATTCTGTGTGTTTTATATTCAACCCCCCCTTCTACAAAACCCTCTCTTAGTTAGCCATCTCTCTTTGGGGACTAACAATAACCATAAGGACCAAAAATATAATTTATTCTATTATATATTATAAAGGTCGAAAAAAATAATCTTAATATAAAATTATAAATAATACTAATTAAGTTGTGTAGAGACTGAGATTATAAATTCTTAACAAGAATACAAGATATGTCATGAGTTCAATCATGGGTACTCGTTAGCTTTAATAGTTGAGTGAGCCAAAAAATCGTTAATTTATATTGGTGTTTTTTGAGGTAAGTTTTATGTGAGAACGGTTATGGTTGTCGGTGATCAACTTTTTATCCATATTATTCATGATAAATAATAGTCGTTCAGAATTGAAATTTGAAATATTATTTTTTAGACTTTTTGAGATGTAAATGTTGAAGTATCTGAATATGTATATTTGTTCATTGTAACTGTCAAAATGCTAAAAATTTCAAACTATTTGATATTTAAAATTGAATGAATCATGTAAATACTTGTAAACTAGAAATGTATATGTGCAATGTAATATGATGCAATCTTATTCTAATCTTGAAAATTCAAACTCTCAATTATATTTTAGAGTGAGTTGTGAATTCGGAGGAGTGATGTCAATGGTGTCCGGCGCGTCCACGACGTTGGTGGGAGAAAGTAAGGGACCGAATAGAGGATGAGAGACAAAAGAGAGTACGGGAGAGAGATAGGTGTTAGAGTAGTAAATGGCCGGCAAATGAAGATCGTCGAACGTGACAGTGAGAAGAGGAGAGGGAACGCCGATGTATCTCCAGATCTGCAAGAAGTAGGGATAATTGATAACTCTATATTTTAGAGTCATTACATACATTTTATTCCCATTTTATTTAGTCATTTGCGGCCATTTTGTATTCTAAACCTCCCTTTTTGGTCTAAAATAATTGTTTGAGCTATTTGTGAGTACTTTCATCTCTTGGAACCATTTATGGCGATTTTACTTCAAAAATCGTATTTTCATCGGAATTGGTACCCGGAGTGACCACTCCGCCATTCAGATTCAGCCATTCGATTAAGCCAACTGCTGGAGGCCTTCTAAGTGTTGTATGGGAGACACAAAAGGTGAAAAGGTGGCTCACAAGTCCTACTTTCTGCTGGATGTTGAGGAGGAGACAATAAAGCATGCCAAAAATGTTATTTTATTTTAAAGTAACCTTTTTGGTAAAAGGTGCTTTACCCCATGGTTTTTTGTGTTTCTTCTTTGTGCAATGACTTTGTGCAATTCTTTGTACTTGCCCTTGACCTCCTATATAAAGGCTTCAAGACATTCAATGCTAGGAGAGGAATTCATTATTCATCATCCATTTTAGATAGAAGCTTTAATTTTAGAGAGAGAAAGTAGTTTAGCATTTATTTCAAGTAAGCTTTTAAATTTTCTGTCTTTTAATTTCCAGCAACTAATGTAATTTTACATTCAGTAATTTATATTAACTGCAGTAATTTCATTTTCAGCTTTGTGTAGCAGTGTCGACGAAAGTGGGCACTGCGACTTTCCAGTTTAATTTTAATTGTTTTTAGTATGGATTCCTGCAGTATTTTAACTTTCATTTTCTACTCTTTTCTAGTCATGAACTAAACTCTTTTTGAGATGTAGAAAATGAGAACTACCTGAACTTTATGTAAAATTCTTGAGTAGTTTTTATATATATTTTTACCCCTTTTTGATTTGATCATTCATTGTTCGATAATGCCAATGATGCGGACAAGCTAACAACTTGAAAGTGTTTACTGTCTAGTTCGAGACCCAGACCTGGGCGGAACGTAGCGACACGAGCTTGGATGATGCTAGGGAATTTGAAAAAATTCTTTACATAGTAAGTTTTCACCATATAGAGTAGGAGCAACCATTTGGGCATTAAAAATACTTATGGCTTTTTGCTTACTGCGTAGGCACCATCGAAACTCGACTGAGTTCAAGAAACTTACTAACAAATCAAAGAAGGTTAACTATATATATAAAGCTTTAGTTAGAAAAGATGCGAGTGCTAGATGAGCCGGCATTCTGGACAGAGAATGACCACTGCTCCAGTGCAATGACCATTTTTATAAGTCAAGTATTTAATATAAAATCCGGGGAAAATCACAACTACATCTCTTCTTTTAATTATAAGAACTTTGTTAATTATTTTCAACAAACCAACTCAAAAGAATTGCTTCCTCTCTAATCGAAACTTGTAAAAGGAAGTTCATTAAAACAATAGTGTCTTTATTTAAGTTCCAGTCCTTGAGGATACGATATTTGGTTCTTACCACTTTATTACTTGGTAAACGATCATAGTGACCAGTGTATACTTGTGTTGTCCACTATGGACTGACTTGCTAACCTCACTGCGATTACATATTTCGATATCACGTTTCGCATGTACCAGTAATCCCTAGGAAAGCTAGATGGGAGTGAAGATGGAGGGGGAGGGATGATGTGTTCCCGATGTGTTTCCAGATATGGGGTTATGCTCATATGTATATATGTATTAATATAATAATAAATAATGATGATACAATGTATATTTTTAATTTTCGAATTGAAAAGTAGAGAAAATCTTAAAAGGACCAAAAATGCCTCTGAATTAACGGACCTATTGAACGAAAGTTAGTCTGAGGGATTAAAAGTGAAGCAAAATGACAACCATAGTGACCAGAACTGTAATCAGTTTAAAAAAGGAACGAGAGTTGATAATAAAAGGTAACCACAGGGACCAATAGTGTAATTTAATTTAAAAAATAAAATAATATATGATATAAATTTTAATGTATCCATCGTCTCCAAAACTTTCTCCAAGTGAGAAAGATTACAAAAATCTTTAAATTTGAAGAAATCTTTAAAATTGATTACCTTGAGAGAATTTTTTTTTATTATGTTCCATTAGTAAGAATAATATTTAGGTACGATAAATAATATTTTATTTAAAATACAAAATATTTTAATAGTATAATAAATATTGTAATTTTTAAAATGTAAAAAGATTTGGAAGTTAAGTGTAATATCTTTTAAAAACTTTAAATTTTGATTATCTATCTGAAAAAAACTCTTAAAAATGCTCTAATAATAAATGTCTCTAACCATTTCTCATATAAAAGATTAGAGATTTTGGTGTTTTAATCTATATTTTTCAATGAATTTTTAAACTTTCTTCGAGATCATCAAAATCTTCAGATTTAGAAAGATCTTTAATGTTAAATGTTATAAAAAATTATATTATATTAGTTTGTTGGAAAAAAAAGAAAATTATTAAATATTTTAATATTATAATTATAAACTAAAACCTTTAAATAAACAATAAAAACTATTATAATTGAATGCAATGTTTTAAATTCTAGCTTTTTATTCTCTATTTTTGATAAATCACAAGGAAACGTTGAAAATATTCTTAATATCCCCAAAAGAATTTCTTAAAACTAGAAGGCTTTCGTACAATACGGTGATATACATCTTGTTTTTAAGGTTTTATTTTATTTTTTGTTTTTGTCGATTTTATAATATGGTTTTATGTGGTTTTGAGAAAATCGATAATGTTTTTATTTTTGAATAAAATATAAATTTGAAGATGTAATAAAATTTAAAAAAAACAATATATCGATATTATTAACAAATTAACTATTTAAAAGTTGTCATTTTTTTGTAATTTTTTAATTTAATTTTTTATTATAATTTAATTTAGTATTAATAACTAAGTAATTTATTTTTGATATAATAATACAATTTTTTATAAAGATAATAATTAAGTATTCTCTTATAACCATCTTAATTATATTTTAGATTTATTGTATTTAAGAGAAGATTTTTATCCTATATTTGATTATGTTTATATGTTGTTAGTTACACGAATATAAACATGGAGTTTTTATAATTTATACTTACGCATAATTTACTTGTAATCTTGAATGTTTAAATAATATGCATCAATAAACAGTATTATATGTAAACTTTAGAATTACTCTGTTAGAACTCGATGATTATCTTAATTATGTTGTAAACTTTTTATATTTAAATGAGATGTTTATTCTGTATTTGATTATGTTTTATCTGTAGTTAGTTACACGAATTCAGAAATGAAATTTTAATAAGTTGTACTTAAACATAGTAACGGCGTTGAGAGAAAGAAAGGGATAGAGCTCTGAAATAGTTAACTCAGAGCTGGAATGAGAACCCAATGATGTGTCACAAGAAGGCAGTGATTAAGTTGGGGATTGTCGCCTGTTAGTGTTAGAGATTTAGATAGATGAATGCAAACTAGCAAACTGCTCTATCAGCGGAAAAAGAGAGAGAGAGAGAGAGAGAGAGAGAGAGAGAGAGAGAGCCAATACATGACGGGGGGAGAAGTTAAGCGGGTTCCTAAGACGGAAGGTTCTTAGTCTAATCGGAAACAGAACCCGTCTGTAACCACAATACTTGTAATCTTGAATTTTAAATAATATGCATCAATAAACAGTACTTAATGGATAAAAAAATTGGTTTTAAGAGTTATTGTCAAATGTTTTATAATATAGTATAGATATAGATAAAGTGTAACAACCACGAACTTGTAACAAAGATAATTCAAAACATTGCTCTAAAATAGCAATTCCAATGATAAATAGGTCCCAAAATTTCAAACTTAATCTCAACAGTTGTAGCGAAATAAAAGTAGCTACTGAGATTACTACATTTCTTAAATTAAACTAGGAAAGTATCCAGCCAAAAATAGCGCCCTCACTTCTAACCCCTAAGCTCAAATCTTCCCTTTACCCTTACTAGAGCTCTTTACCATGTGATTTCCTGAAAAAGTTTTCAGTTTTTAAAAAAGAGAGGGTTAGACAGATCATAAGGCCTAGTGAATTCCCTCAAACCACAGTTAAGTATGCATGACATTTATAAGATTGAAAAGGGTTAGTCATGAATATTAACTCACACGTAATCACACTTTAGAATAAAGATACCTGTTGCAACGGTAAACATAGGGGTGGCAATGGGTCGACCTGGGTTGGGTTCGGGTTCAACCCATTTATTAAACAGGTCGAAAATCTCAACCCAACCCAACCCATATAATTAAATGGGTTGAGATTTTCAACCCAACCCAACCTGCAACTTAAATGGGTTCAACCTGGGTTCGACCTATTTACAAAATTTCAACCCAACCTGTTAAATAAATTGGTTCAACCTGGGTTGACCCATTTAATTTTACAATGGATAAAACATTTTACAATGTCGGCGACGTGGGTGGTACTGTTGAGATGAACGACAGAACGAGCCAGCCAGCCGGCGATAGTCACGAGACAAAGAGATGACGTCGGCGAGAGAAAGAGAAGAGATGGCGCCGACGAGACAAAGAGACGACAGTCGCCGGAGGAAGACGATAACAGAGTCGTCGGAGGAAGACAAGAGCAAAGACGCCAAAGGAAGACGAGAGCACATCACCGGACGAGAGAGAGCAAACTAGGGTTTTTTCCTTTTTTGATGGAGGCGTTCTAAAATCTAAATGAATCTAGGGTTTTCCTATTTAGGTTCACTTTCTTTAACACTAAAATTTAAAAATTATAATTAAAAAATAAAATAAAATATATTAAGTGGGTTAAAATCAGGTTATTAATGAGTTGTAAATAGGTTACTAATGGGTTGAAAACAGGTTACAAATGGGTTACAAACAAGTTGTAAATGGGTTACAAACAGGTTGAAAATAGGTGAGAAATTTCAACCCAACCCAACCCATTTATTAAATGGGTTAGGCGGATTGACCCATTTAAGTTAAACGGTTGAAAATCTTGACCCAACCTGCTACTAATGGGTTGGGTTGGCGGGTTGGGTCACTTTTGCCACCCCTAGGTAAACACACATATAATCACTCGCACTTGTGATTATTTGATCGGGATCACACTTGCCCATTAAATAAGAGTATATAAAACGAATTAATATCCCTTGGTCGGGTACACACCTCCCTTAAATAAATGATACAGTTATATGTAAAATATAACATTCATTTGTTTAACTAAACACACGAAGGGAACTCACCTGAATGCCAAGCTTAGAGTGCTTGTCTCTAACTATGATCAAACCAACTGAACGCCTGAATCAGATCAATTAAACTACAAGTTATTAACCCAGTTATACTCTCACATATCCTACTATTAAACCCCTAAGGCTAGGACACCACTTAACACCCCCAATTGCCCTTAAAGCAAAACTTAAAGTCAACAAAACAGAAAGTCGCGCGACCTAAGGCTGCAGAAAAAGTCGTGGGACTCTCTGTCATCCTTGCACTTTTCTGCTCGAAGCCAAACCCCAAAATCATCATTTCCACCATTTTCACTCCACAAATGACATGAAGCTTGACCCAAACTCATATAAATCAATCCTTATGACTAAGAAAGTTATTTGAACCATTGATTCCATAGATTTACCTCACATATTGAAGAGTATGGGGTCATCCATGGAGATTTGGATTGATTTCATTCCCAAAATGAAATGAGATAACACCAAACATTGAGAAATCAATACTTGTAACACCCCAAATTTCACATCTCTCGACCCTCTTTTAATAAATACAGATTGGGCATTTCAATAAGTAGGGAGTTAAAGTTTTTGGGACTCAGGTAAAAAGTGCTACCTAGAAACTGCGACCTGGCCATGGTCAGGTAGCAGTCCATCGTAGCAGTTCGTGTACCGTAGGTGAAAAATAAAAAGTGCTACCTAGAAACTGCGACCTGGCCATGCCATGGTAGCAGTGGCATCGTAGCAGTTCGTGTACCGTAGGTGGAAAATAAAAAGTGCTACCTAGAAACTGCGACCTGGCCATGGTCAGGTAGCAGTCCATCGTAGCAGTTCGGGGCTGGACTATATAAGTGAGATTTTCAGCTGAGTTCATTTAATTCTCATATCAGACTTATTTCTCCCAACAATTATTCTCAAGACAAAACCCTAGGAGGCGGATTTGGGAGCATTTACTCACCTTCAACAACCAACCAAGTTCATCATTAAAGCTCAAGCTCAACTAATTAAGATATAAGGTTTAAACCTTAGGTGTTCTTCAAATCTTCTCTAGAGTCCAAAAGGTGTTAGAAGTTTCTAGGGCTTTCCTCAAAACTCTAATATTATGAGTTCGAATCCAAACTTTATAAACTCAAATACTTGTTATAAATGTTGTATTTAGTGATCTTAAACTTGTGATTTCAAGTATTTGTGTATTTGAGTTTAGTTTGGAAGTTTTAGGTCAAAATGAGAAATTTGGGTATTTTGTTATAAATGATGAAAGAGTATCATAAATAGTTTATAACACTTGGAAAGGTTCTATGATGAGATAATCTTTGATTTTAGAACTAAAACGGTTTGACCTAATTTTCGGTAAAATACGTATTTCAAAAGAAAATGTTTATATAAAGGTTTTCAGTGTTTGGAACACTATCTATACGTCTCGTTTGATGTAGTTGATTATTAGACTAGTATGATATGGATCCATAGGCATAAGAGTCGGTATTTAATGTAGTGAAGGATATAATGAACTCACTTTTAATTGGAAATAGACATTGTGATAAATTGTGTAATTTTCAATCTATCCTTTCACTCTCTCGAAATATGCATTGTGGATTCGCGTGCAGTTCTTGAGGCTTAAGCTTATGTGTACAAATAACTAAAGATTGTATTGTGGTTGATGTCAATGGCTAACAGACCTTTATGTGGCGCTCCATAACATTGGTTTGTGGCCAACTTGGAGTTCCGTCACATCTAATAGTAATATCGGGTCTCCCACGATTGTTTTAAAAGACCCTTGCTCACCAGAGTAAGCTTTCAAGTTAAGTTAAATGAGATAAAGTACACAGTTAATAGTAATATCCATTTAACTGTTTGTTCTCACTAGGCGTAAGCCTAACACTTGATCTTAAATGTTGTTTAGCAGGTGATCGGGTTGATGGGGCTCCTTAGAGTGGAGCGGAGTGAAATGCCGGTGAAGGCACTCTTTTTGGGAAATACACTTTAGAGTGTAATTATTGGATAAATTAGAATCGTTATTTTGGAGATATTAGCAACACCCAAATATAATCTATGTTCCTGTTTATGTAGATTAATAGGTTGTTGTTTTAGTATCCGTTTTATGTTGTAAACTCTCATACTCGTTCCCCACTTATTGGGTGATTTTATTTAATTCAGCATTTACTTTTCGGTTTAAATTTGCTCTAAATTTTATGGTGTTACGATACTACATTACCCAACTATTTTACAAATGTTGATTTAGAACTCTAAACAAACATTCAACAAAACAAACTACACTCTCAAATCTTTCATTCACCCAAATGAAGAATTTAGTGATTTTTACCTGAAATCAATATTTGCTCCTTTCAATTTCTTCCCTTCTCTTCTTCTCTAATTTCACCTCAAGAACACACATACACACTAAATCAGCCGACTTGACCAAATGAGAAGGGTTTTCTAACCCTTAATGATCTGAATATACATATCCAGCCCTTGCACTTTAGAAGTTAAGTCCCATCCATACACCCTTGTAAATTTCATTACATCTATCTAGATTCCGGATTATTACATAAAGTTACAATTTTGCGAAACAAAATGAATAACCACTTCATGACTCGATACTGTTTTTAACTGTAACACCCCGCCTTACCATGACACAATATTGTCCGTTTTGCCCTCCTGCAGAAGTGCGCACAAATTTGTTTCTGGCGACCTGGAGAGGACCTCCCAGGGGGTCACCCATCCAGGTATTACTCCCACCCAAGCACGCTTAACCACAGAGTTCCAAGAACCTACCTTGCATGTGACCCCGAAACGCGTTGTGTTTAGGAAGGCCAAGGTTTACTTATGAACCCAACATCACTCCTGTCCACGGCCGATATGGGATCTGCCTAAGGTGTTACAAACACCCCCCTTAGGGACTCATCGTCCTTGATGAGGTTTTCCCCACATTCCGAACGGCACAGGAGCGGCTCTAATACCATTTGTAACACCCTGCCTTACCACGACACAATATTGTCCACTTTGCCCTCCCGCAGAAGTGCGCACGGATTTGTTTCTGGCGACCTGGCGAGGACTTCCCAGGGGGTCACCCATCCTGGTACTACTCCTACCCAAGCACGCTTAACCACAGAGTTCCAAGAACTTTCCTTGTATGTGGCCCCAAAACGTGTTGTGTTTAGGAAGACCAAGGTTTACTTATGAACCCAGCATCACTCCTATCCACGGCCGATATGGGGTCTGCCTAAGGTGTTACAATGTTTACACTAGTCTAGACATTTCATACATTTGTAACACCCCGCCTTACCACGACACAATATTGTCCGCTTTGGCCTAAGCCGCACGGATTTGTTTCTGGCGACCTGGCGAGGACTTCCCAGGGGGTCACCCATCCTGGTACTACTCTCACCCTTGCGTGTGGCCCCAAAACGCATCGTGTTTAGGAAGGCCAAGGTTTACTTATGAACCCAGCATCACTCCTGTCCACGGCCGATATGGGATCTGCCTAAGGTGTTACAAACACCCCCCCTTAGGAACTCACCGTCCTCGATGAGGTTTGCCCCACATCCCGAACGGCACAGGAGCGGCTCTGATACCATTAACACCCCGCCTTACCATGACAATGCTTCTCAAGCACACACGTAACTGTAAATTCATATTATCACCGGCCGGGTAATAATACAAATTTACCCCACATGCGGATCCTTGTTACCATCATCATGTTTCTCGATTCTAGTGCATCTATTAACCTCCAAACATCCTATCTTACAGTGTCTAATTGTGAAATCTCACATCTGCTCACTTAATCAATACGCTAGTTTGAGTCTAGGCATCTAAATCAATACCTAAATCTCTCAAACTTATGCTCTGATACCATTTGTAACACCCCGCCTTACCACGACACAATATTGTCGCTTTGGCCTAAGCCGCACGGATTTGTTTCTGACGACCTGGCGAGGACTTCCCAGGGGGTCACCCATCCTGGTACTACTCCCACCCAAGCACGCTTAACCACAGAGTTCCAAGAACTTGTTTTGCGTGTGGCCCCAAAACGCGTTGTGTTTAGGAAGGCCAATGTTTACTTATGAACCCAGCATCACTCCTGTCCACGGCCGATATGGGATCTGCCTAAGGTGTTACATTAACCGATCAACGTATCTTTGGGATAAAAACGCTAATTGTTGACGTTAACTTTTTAATAAAACGAGTACACCTCCATTTTATGAGAACGCGAGAACTATGGGTGCTCAAAAACCTGACCAAACCGACCAACCCGCAGAGAACGCACACTCTTATCACATGTGATAATACACGTGAGAGGACCTGGTGGTGTGCGGATGACTTGTCATGCGACTTAGTATCACATGTGGCAAAAAGTCGTCCGCGTCTCTGATGAGACAGTAAAGTTCAAATGTGAACTCAAATTTTAGTTGTGAATGTGAGGATAATGAGAGCGCGACACGTGTCGTATTCAGACTGAATAATGAAGGAAAATATTATGACTGAATGTAGTATTCAGTCTGAACGTAGTATTATTCAAATTGAATAACACTACATACAGTTTGAATATTTTCTTTCATTATTCAGTCTGAATATGACGCGCGTCGCGCGCTCATTTGTCCTCACGTTCACAACCAAATTTGAATTCTCATTTGAACTTGTCCCTATATATATATATATAATATATACATATATAAGAGAATCAAACGAGAATGACATCTATTTATATATATATATACACACACACACACATACCCACCCACCTATACTTGTATACATCAATGTTTTGAATAATATTTTACAACAAATTAAATTCATATGAAGTAATAAACTAAAAAAGAAAGAATAATAATTGATATCAAATATATAGAGCTTCGAGAAAGTGATATCAAGAATGCAAAATCCGGATTAAATCTCTTGAAAACTCTAATTACTACTTTTTCAATTTTCAAAGAATTCGTGTTCGACTTTTCGAGCACGAGAATGTGAGCAACTATTCACGTATTTAACGTTTTGTTTTTAAGTTTTCTTCTTATATTTATTTCAGTCATAGGTTTCGTACATAATTATCATTTACCACTCAAGTTATATATTAAAATAATCTCACACCTTACAAAATAACGCGTCATAACGCACTATAGCACGTTACAATGCAAGTAAACCTTAAAGTAGAGCCATGGAAGTTAACGTGGCTGCAAACCCAAGCATTGACACCACAACGTGTCATAACGAATTATTTAGAACCATGTAACACCGAATAACTAGAATTGAATGAAATCCATAACATCTAAAAGAGCAAAAATTTCATGAATCCTTAAAATATTATTATATCCAAAGGAATACAATGCATAGTGGAAAACTTAGGCTTTTATGATATAGTGCAAAATTAAATGTAATTATTTGGTAATTATACAAAATGAAATTAGTGCTCTGAATAGTTAAGGGAGGCCCAGTATATAAAGAGATTCAGAAGGTTTTGAAACCATTAAGACTTAAAAGATAACTTTATTTTTTTTACCAAACATGATTCATCTTTTAGCACTTCAGATGTTGCCTCTTAATGAAACGGTTAAGAGGTAAACAAACAGCCTTTGACTTAATAATTATGAATACATAACCAATGACAATAATTAATAATGTCTAATGAAACTTAATTTTCAATTTGATACGAGTAACTCCACAAAAATCACTTGATTTTTATAGCAATCAAAACATACGCTATTTCTAAATGTATTGCCATTGGTTTTATGCTTAAACCGTAATAAATTATTATAATTTAATTATGTATGTATTTGTTTTGTCTTAATTTTATTTATAACCGTAAGCAAGACAATTAAATTATACAAAAAAAATTCTTTTATTTTGTTAAAAAATATGACTTTGAATTAAAAATAAATATTTATTTGATTCATACTATAAGTTAATCTACAATAATTGATATATAAATGAACAATGGAAAATAGAAAATGTGTCCTAGAGTTTTGGCTTACGAAGTCTCAAAACAAAGTTGAGGGACTCCTAGTAGCAGAAATCAAAAGATGAAGGGGCTAAATGTACATCTGCCTTAATTTTCCTCCGATTTAACTGGTTGCATTTATGGCTTACATGGCGTCGGATTATTATGGCGTTAATTTCCCCATTTTGCTCTCTGTTCAATTCCTCCATTTAGAAATTTTCCGTTCGCCGGAGCAAACGGACAATCATCGGAAAATCGTAAACGCATTCTGAATTGAAGATACAGTAAGAACAATTTGTGAAAAATCATCGTTTGTGAAATTGCAATATTTTTACGAATGCTTACGTTACGATGATCGTGATTTGTTGTTAATATAGGGAAATATGTCAGATCCGGCCGTCGAAGATTCAATAGTGGCGGCAACGGAGAAGAAGATTGAAAGATCAATGCACCACACTTCGGGATCGTATGTGGAGGAGAATGAGGAGAAACATTCTGGTTCCAAAAGGCGCCATCTCTTTGGTCGTCAGAAAACTCTTCACATTACTCTCGGTTCTGGAAAAAGTAAACTAAATCTCTTCGTTCTGTTTTTCTTATCTGATGAAAGATTCAAATCGTAATTGTTAATAGCTAATATGATCTGATCTTGTTGCATGTTAGTAGGATTAATTTGTTGTTCGATAACACAATATTTCTGTTATGGCTGATATGTTGTTTCGATTCGAGGAAGGAAATTTGAAAACGAAAAGAAACTAAGATGGAATATTGAAATGAGTTAATGATTCTCCATACATCATATTTCTCAAGTTTCAAAAGGATGTTTGCTATTGCTATATGCATTTACAAATTCCCTACAAGTTCTTGAAATAGCAATTAAGGTTTCATAAGGTTATACTGTTTTAATCTCATTAACATTTGCATTTTGGGATGTTATCTTCCTTAGTTCTTTTCACCTCACATATTAGGAGAAAAAAGACTCAATTGCATCTTTTTAACCGAACACCATTTAAAATAAAGCTCACAAAGTGAAAGTATATTGAATTTGTTAACATAATTTACCTCAATTCTCCATTTTGCGAGTCATATCTTTATCTCTATGCACGTTTAACATAATTTGGCTCACAATCACATATTTATATCTATGCTGATAATGTTGTTTGATGGATTAAGATATCCTAATATGGTTAAGTGCCTATTTTCAGCTGCTGATATATTACTTTGGCGGCACAAGCAGATGTCAGGGGCCATTCTTGTTTCTGCAACTGTAATATGGCTTCTCTTTGAGTGGATAGGATACCATCTTCTTCCATTTTTGTGTCACTTTCTAATACTTACTCTGGCGATACTATTCCTGTGGTCCAATCTGTCTTCCTTTGTTAACAAGTGAGTTGCTTACCTTTACTTTCTACTTTTCCAAATTCAGCCATTCTTCGCTTACTGTGTGAATTACCTCATAATCTTGGTTTTCCTCTCTGTGAATGCTCCCATGGAAGTATGTCATTGGGATTTTTAATGAATTCCGAAGGTTTCCTTCTTAGTAAACGAAGTTATGTTCTTTCAGGCCCTGTTATCTATGTTAATATAGAAAAATAGAAAATGCATACTTATTTTTTGTTGGGTACGAAGAGTTAACAACACTATGGTTACAATATGGAATGCTGCATATATATAATGTTGCAATAAGTTAACCATTTTGACAATTATTCCGACTTGGTCATTTTATAGTTCACCAAAATGAGCTTATATACAAGCAACTATTACCCCAATTCTCATCTTATGAAGTTTCATTTACAATTTTGAGATGGAAATTATAGTGGTTGTTGAGAAATGGTAATTTCAATGTTCTTTTCTTATACAAGATCATCCTTGGAAGATCAAAAGCACTGCCAAATGGTAAACCAAGTGAAAAGAACAATAACTTATGAGACTAACAGCTTGCATATTTATCTTGTAAAATGAACAAATGGCTTCTTCTGCTCTTGGTAGGTCTCCTCCAAACTTCCCTGATATTAGATTGTCCCAAGAACTATGTGATTGTATTGCTCTCCTTCTGAAAGATAAGATCAATCAGGCCTGCCTATTCTTGAGGGAAATGACTTCAGGGAAGGATTTAAAGAGATTTTTGAGTGTATGTATCTTCTGACTTGAGTTTCCTTATCTGAATTTATCAGCATACATAACTTTTATACTCCTTGTAACTGCAAAATATCAAATTGTGGGTATGCAGGTGATTTTCACCCTGTGGGTGGTCTCAATTATCGGTGGCTGGTTTGAGTTTTTGACCCTTCTGTATATCTGTGAGTTAATTCATTTCACTTCCTAAAATAGTCGGTGTTGAGTCTAACATTGGTCAGACTTGTACCATTTCACATATATATATAGAGGAAAGTTCAAATGCGAACTCAAATTTGGTTGTGAACGTGAGGACAAATGAGAGCAACACGTGTCATATTCGTGTCATATTCAGACCGAATAATCAAAGAAATATTCAGACTGAATATATACTTGAATAATGCTTATTCTAATGCTTTTTCAGACTGAATAAGCATTATTCATACTAAATAAATACTATATTCAATCTGAATATTTCTTTGATTATTCAGTCTGAATATGACACGTGTCGCGCTCTCATTTGTCCTCACGTTCACAACTAAATTTGAGTTCTCTTTTAAACCCACCCCTATATATATATATATGTTGGATCCACACCAGCAATTGTGTGTTTATTGATCTGTTAACCTGTGTTGCTGATAACTGGTATATATTGGTGTGTTGGATCAGCATTTGTGTTGATGCTGACGGCACCATTGTTGTATGAGAGGAATGAAGATCTGGTGGATGCTTATGGCGAAAAGGCAGGAAATGAAATCATGGGGGTTCTCCAAAAACTTCCACTGCCTTTTTTCAAGAACAGTAAGCAACACTGATTCAAAAAGCAACAATTAAGTATCATCAACAACTACTGGTTCGGTTTTTTTACCTACTCAAGAAATATCTTTTAGTTATTCTTTAGGAACTCGATGCCATTTGGCTGATCCAAATTCGTATTGTATTTAGATTCAAGCCTCTTATGTATTCCGCACCAACTAACTAGAATTGTATGGTATGGTTATGGCAATATATTTTAAGCACACTTCTTTTCACTACTTGTTTGTCCATGCTAACTCAAAAGTGGGTCCGGTGCAGGCGGGATGTATGTAGACTTGTCATTTATGTCACAAATTCTTACGTCTTATTTATATCTACCAATCACATGAATACAGATTCTTAGTACTTGAATAAAATAAATCTAAAATATATACAGCTCTAATGTGTCTTAATTTCATTGGTTGGATACGGATGAGACTCTGGTTTTGAGACACCAGATTTTTTATCCATATTGAATGAGGTTCTAAACACCAATGTCAATTGGTCAAATCTTGTGAAGAGACCAACAATACTAGTGTTGAACTTGTTTGTTCATTTGTTTCATAAAAGTAGAAGGGTGGGCCTTGGTTCGGCCTATGAGCTCGGATAGGCCCATATAAGCTCGGGCTTTAGTTCACCTCATAGTATGGGCTATGCCCCATACCATATACCCCTACACTAGACAACCACGACCAAGATGGCTATGACTTGATCCGTAGAGCTTAACTTTTTAGGAGTTCAAAGGTTCAAATTAATAGTTTATGTGTTTTTTTACAGTATATAAATATTATATAATTAAAAACAATTTATCATATCTATCAATTAAATTTATTTGGTTTATAACTTAGACCATTTTGGGCCTTCTTAGTTTCTTTGCGTACTTTTATTGTTAGGCTTTTATGTCTCGACCTTTTTGTCTTTCCGGAAACGGTATCTTGTAGTACCCTCATTGCAATCACTTTTTGGTGCAACACAAAAATGGCTTTCTGTAAATTTGAGCTCATTCATGACCCTAATAACCAGCATTGTAGAGTGACTCCTAAGAGCATCTCCAATAGCATTTTCAAAATGGAGAAAATAAGGATTTTGGAGATTTTGAGCATTGTTTTTGCTCCAACAGCATCTCCAAAACTTTCTCCAAAATGGAGAAAGCATGAAATAGATTACAAAAATCTTCAAATTTAGAGAATTTGGAGACATCTCCAAAAATGATTAACATGAGAGATAAATTATTTTTTATTATGTTCCACCAATAAAAAAAATGAAATCAAATATTTAGATAAGATAATCAAATTTTATTAGAAATATATAATATTTTAATAATATAGTGAATTGTAATCTTCAAAATGGAGATGTTGTTGGATTTGAATGTAATATTTTTTAGATATTTTTGGTTTTGAATCTCTATTTTAGAGAAAGTTATAGAGATGTTGTTGGAGGTGCTCTAACGCGCTAACTTGACAATACAAACGCAAGCACCGGATAAAATATGTAATATAGATTGATGTAAGCAAACATTATTTCCTTACATTACGACACCTTTGAATCTCTATCGAAGCAAAAAACTTCTATTTTTTTTAATAAAACCTAACCAATCCTTCTATAACAAATAGATTTTATAGGTTGTCAAATATATTTGAATATTTTAAAATATGTTTTATAAGACTAAAAAATTTTAAATGCAAATGTATCATAATAAGTTGTAAGGATGTTTTTGGCGCGTCCTAACAAGATTTCCAAGGCTCTTTTGAAATAAAATATCCTATTAGTCTTTTTATATTACATTATTTTTTTTAAATGTCTTATAAAATAAAACAAGTATCATATAAGAAGATGGGCTCATAAGACATTTACCAAAAGTGTCCTGTAAAACTAATAAACAATTTGTTTTAAAATATCCCTAATACTAATAAAAAAAGATGTGCTCATTTTTACATCTAACGTATGGTTGATTGATGCTATAAATTTAAGTTTTATAAAACAGTTTATTTAAGACTTTTAAACATATTTATGGTCCTATAAAACCAATTTTATTGTAGCATCTTGAGATGCCAAAATTACATGTTGCATACACATGAGAAGATAATAATGTGTCTATTAATCAACACACCCTAGTAAATTTATAGACAATGGGATTTAAATTCATGAACTTAGAGGTTATCATAAAAAAGTTTCAACTATATGACAAGCCCCGTTGGGCACCTATTTGTAGAGCCTTTAAAACATTTAACTAATCATAAAATTGTTATTACATTCAAGGGTGGATTATTTAAATACAATATCTCCAGCGCAATGTATTCGTAGAGTTTGTGAATATGTTGTACATGTTCGAATTATTCCACCACAACTTAATCAGATGGGTCCTCAAATAAAATACCTTGAGTCATCAACAAGATATTTATTTACGACTCGATTTGCTCTTGGTCATTTTGATAAAAACATCTGGGAGAGAGAATTATCATTGATTCGTCTTTGATCTTCATACAAAACAATGTGAACTAGAGGTTTAAAACGTAATTTATTTGCGAGTTTAGCCGACAAAGTAACAAATGTGTTTACTGATCTAAAAATGGTGACTAAACATACGTCAATGCTCCCATAAAAAACAATGCCCCTGTCGGACGATCTAATAAGACAAAAATTAGTTTCTGACACATATGAAGTGTCATGAACTCATTGGCTCTAAAGATACGAATCCTCGCAAAAGAAAATTGGATAAAAATCAGGGTGGTCCAAATAAGGATAAAATAATTTCATTAGACAGAATTATTGATTCAACTTCAGAAGAAACTAAAGTACGTGAAATTTGTGAAAATCAAGAAATCTTTATGTCTGAATAAGAGCACGATGTAAGCCATATAAGCTATACAACCCATCAAGCCAAATAGCCTAAGTTACAGTTTGACAATGTTTTTCCATATAACATACCTCTAAACGTAATAAATGATCACAAAAGTCTATTAGATAATGTAAACAAACAAATTATTAGCCAAAATGGAAAGATGCAAATGAAGCAAAATGAATCTCGTTTGGAAAATGTAAAGTTTTTGGACCCGTCATGTCAGAATCAAAATGAAGCAAAACTGTCACAAGTAAGTAAAATTACTAAAATACCCTCGTGTCACGTCAGAAACAAAATGAAGCAAAACTATCACAAGTAAGTAAAATTACTAAAATACCCTCATGTCACATCAGAAACAAAATGAAGCAAAACTATCACAAGTAAGTACTAAAATACTCTCATGTCACGTCAGAAACATTTAACAGAAAATCTTAAACGGTGTTAAATAGAGAAACCAAATTCTCAAGCAAATTGCAGACCACAACAACAACCGACAATATAATAAAATGTATATATAGACAAAATCCGTAAATTTCCAACAACTCCCGATGACCAAAAATATGTTGTTTAGTCTATTATTAAACTGCAACTTTACTAAAAAAAATTATACAATATTTCTTTATAAAATGGACGATCAGAATGGTGGGCATGATAAAGTAAAGTTGCCATCATCATCTTCTTACAGCAGTTTTCCATTCTATTCTTCCTCCAAATTGCAAGAAGATCGTAAGAATATTATTATGATATTCAAATGAAGCAAGTAAATATTCATCTTCAATTTATTTGTTACTTATGATTTTTTTGATGAAATTAAATTAATTAATGAACAGATGTATTATACTTTTGGAGCTCACAAGATTGATGATAAGGACGTGTTCTACACAACTGATCTTATATATGCTTTTGTGAATCTACGCCCTGTTCTTCCTGGTAATTAATTCTCAATCCATTTTAATTCAATTCAATTCAATAATATCATCTGTTTTTTTGAAGCATAAGTGGCTTCTATTGTATGAATTTAATTAAAAATATGACTAATTTGTTCATGGTTCTAAATTAACCGGATCGAAGCGAACCATTAACAGAATCAGAGATTCTGGTTCTGGGTTTGATTTCGGTTTAGAATCAAACCCAGAAACTCCAATTTTGACTTTAGATGCTCAAACTTTCAAACTCGAATTTCACATGGATTAATTATCTTTTTAATATGACAATATATAAAAAGGTATGTTATTCCGATTCGTGTAAACTACTTTCAAAAACTTAATTTTGATGTTCATAACGAACCATCCCGAAAAAAAAAGAATTTAATAAAAAATTTATCAAGAAAAAAGATTTATATTTACAAAGTTATAAACAAAATTATAGTATGTTCTTTTAATTTAATTGTATTGTAGATATACTATGTTCTTTTAATTTAATTGTATTGTAGACATACTATGTTCTTTTAATTGTATCATTCTTTTTAAATATAGGTTTCCAAAATAAAAGTATTTTAGATTTCCGGTGCGATTAGTTTTGTCTAAAATAATCATATGTTACTATGCTTTACATATAAAAAGTTAATTAATGTAAGTATTCTTATCTTCTTTTACAGGTCATATCCATCAATTACTTTGCATTCAGATAAACTTGGACTTAATAGTAATTTGTCACCAGACTGAATTTATGTTGCCATCAATGTTATCATTGAACTTAATTAAAGAATGAAGAAAAAGAAGATGTATAACATCACATCTTTTTATTCCACATTGGTGGTAACCATAAATTTCTACCATAACTATTTGGATGGAGGTTAAGCGCAGGCAAGAGTCATTGCTCTCATTTACTTGATGTGACAACATTTCTTGCAATCAAAGTGAACTGATGGTAAGCGTTTATAACCCAATAAGCACTTACCGGGTAAGAGTCGTCATCTTCACTTACTGGGTAAGAATCTCATCCTGCCTTCCTCGGTCTTGTTATGTCCACTTTGTAAGGTAATTGTACCAATAAGCGCTTACCAAAGTAAGTGTTTAATAAACTGCCCCTAAGTTTGCATACATGCTATCCTCTTCAGACCCACTTCCAAATGGAATATAGTGGATTCATTTCAAAATATTCACTCATAAATACTTCTTTGGTAAACTTGATTAGCTCATATTCTAATTTATTGGAAGGCATATAGTCGCGCTCTTCACATACCATTTATATTTTAAAATTCGGTTTGGGTTCCGGTGAGAAGGAGAGTTATGGTGAGAAGCGTAAGAAGGGATCTACATCCTAGGCTGCACATTAGAATGAGATGCACAGAGATGAAGTGCACCAAGATGCATCGGATCAACTCCCTTCTAAGACGCAACTCATGGGTAGATATAAGATTAAAAGTGATCGATGGCTACGATCTCTTCTTACGCTTCTCACCTTAACTCTACTTCTCACATGATCCTGTTGCCTTGAAATTCGAACATTTTCTTTGGTTGACTTGACGATAAGTAAGCACATGTGCTTGTGTGCCCAAAGCGTGAAGTAAAGCGATTTGCTGACCTTACAACCGAGGAGACTATCGATTTGTGGGTTACAGCTAAAAGAATCGGTAATCTACTCGAGAACTACCACAATGCATCTTCTCTCACATTTACGATCCAAGTAAGTTAATTACCTACATTATTCCTTCTTTAGAGATCTTGTTTAAGAGTCACTCAGAATCATGTGAGAAAAAATTCACTTTCGTAAGAATGTGAGAATTAATAAGCGAAGAAAACAGATAAATTGTGTGTGTGAATTTTATGTTATGTTATAATATAACGAAGATTATGACTTTCACATCACCTTCAATTGTGAATTGGAAGGTTACATTATATTTCGTAACCTTCACACATTATAAATGTATCTTCACAGTTCTCACGATATATACGAGGATGCCTTTACATGTAAAAAAGGGGGGTGGTTGTGACTTGAACCCAATCCCTTGCTTAATGAGTTATGTATATTAGGGGTGTCAAATTTGTACCATGACAACCAACCAACCGTACCAATTCAATTGGTACCAACTAAATTGATACCAATTGAATTGGTTGGTTTCACTGTACCAATTTCATAAACTTGGTTGATGCATGGTATTAAAAATCGTATACCACAATAATACCGAACGGTACCGACTTATATATATATAGAAATTATTTATTAAATAAAAAATTAATTAAAGGAATTATATTTAATTGTTAATGCATTCCATTGTGTTTTTTTTGGAAGAATTTAATCATTTATTAATTTAAAATTTTATTCATTTAGTGTTTACTCGGTTACGGACTTAATGTTAGTCATTTACTAGTCAGGGGTAAGTCATAGCAACCCTAATTCCCTAAGTCTGTAACTCATAATAGTAACTCTTGTCTCCTTCTTTTCTTAATACACGCCTCCACTTTAGGTTTGTATTAAATTATTTGCACAACAGATTATTACTTGTGTTAATAAATTTGCAATTGTAACTTCAATTTTTGAGATGTTGGTACAAAACTGTACCAACCACCAAATAGAGTTGGTTGGTACACGGTATAAATATCTGCATATCAATTATAATTGGTTGAGAGAAAAAAAAAACATGGTACCATGCATACCATGTCCACCACTAATGTATATATCTCAATTTTTTCGAATTTCAGGATGGGCCGCAAGCAGGACAATCGGTTTCACATGTTCATGTCCATATCGTCCCACGGAAAGTTAGAGACTTTGAGAATAACGATGATATCTATGAAGCAGTAAGTACAAAAATCAGCTAATTAATTAAAGGGTTGAGAATAAAGTAGAATTATTAAATGGTGGGTCGTTATTTTGATGTTGTAGATCGATGAGACGGAAAAGGAGTTAGAGAAGAAACTAGACTTGGACAAGGAGCGGAAGGATAGAAGTGCAGAGGAGAGGGTTCACGAAGCCGCTGAATACCGAAAGCTTCTCTTATAGTTGGAAGGTAACAACAACCTACAACTTATTGCAAATTTGGATTAATTATATATTATGTATTCGATTCTGCAAAGTTATTTATCAGATTGTTAACAACTACTGTTGAGATTGATAGTAATAAGTTGTAAAATGGTATTTGGGTTTGGTTCCATTTGATTATTCAAACAGGCCAACATCAACATTTTGTGTGTGTATTTGGAAGTTAATTAATTGCACCAAATATGATAGGTATATTGTGGCCATATTTTCATATGTATACGTACAATTAATAATGGAGATAATCCCAAAGGGATAGCAAAAAAGCCCGAAACCAATGGTGAAAACCAAAAACCGAAACTTTCGGGGACTTCTTATCTGGACGGGGTGGGGATCGGGGACATAATCGGGGATTTTAACCGGGACGGCGGTGTGGACAGTGATCACCGGCCCGGCCCAATATGTGTATATATATTAACTTTAATTTATTTATATATATATATATATATATATATAATAATAATAATAATAATTAAAAGAAAAAAACTAACATTAAAATTTAAAATACCTTTATCCACTTTGCTTACAAAAAAGTTTAATTTATTTGTCAAATCGTGATGTTAGTTGTATGATGTTTGAACTTTCGTTTACTTTTATATTATAATTCAAGACATTGTTTGTAATTAGTTTGATTATGTTTGAGACTTTTAGACTTGTATTCTTTAAAAAAATATGTAATTTACGTTTAGTTGTGAAAATTAATATATTGTAAGTTTTTTCAGAGCGGTTCAGTTTCGGGTTCGGGTATAACCAATGGGAAAAAGAATTTTTATGCTTAACGGGCCCCCAACGGGGATCGGGACGGTTTTGCTTATCGCTTTCGGGGACGGGGATACCAATAACTGGCCCGAACCCGAACCCGGCCCGTTGCCAAATTTTTTCATGCATTTTGTCCCATGGGGTGTAGATCAAATTCACAATTTGGGTTGAGGGAAGATATCAGATATGAATGGTCATGAATCAGAGATCCCATTTTTTATTTTCTAATGGACAATATTCAGGTTGTTGAAGATCATATTTTTCACATTCTTTTTTAGTAGTGTTGTACTTGATTTCCAAACAAATATTTTTCAAATGTTTTAAGCATCTTGCAAGAGGTTAAATTTAGAACATCTGACTTGTACAAATGTCCAAAACTACCATAAATTTCAAACGACCAAATATTCAAAAACATTTAAAAATAAGTTAAATTAATCAAGTCTAGAGATGCAAAAGGCTCACCGTTCCAAAGCCCATTTCTAGTAAACAAAAACAAGTTTGGGCTTTGGGTATAGAAATAGGTCCGATTGGGCTTTAAGGCCCGGCTAGACCCGATCCCTTTCAAGTCTAGCCCAAACCAGACTTCAGACTCCGAACTTTTTTTTATGCATTTCTATTCTAACAAAGTGAAACAAACACATAAACTTTAAAAAAAATAGAAACCAATAAGGATTGAAGAAAGATAGTGCATCAAGCTATTCATAAACGGGCAGCTAGAATGAGCACCATTGGTGGTGCCCTAAACGTACAAAACCCGAAAACATTTTTTAACCACTTTACGTACAAAACTGGATGGAAATGCAAGAAAACCCATAAAACATTTTGAAAAAAAGGTAGTATTAGAAATTGGAAATTGTAGATCTTTTATAGTTCAAAATTCTGATGCTAAGAAATTAATTGGTGTTGGTGAAAAGTGAAATTGAAACTTACATACCATTTATGTCAATTCCTATGCAACAGATCTTCATTTTCCAGCATCACCACCCTTGGCCTTGAATTTGAATCCAATGGAGATTTGCATTTCTTCTGAAGCTCCATCAATCTTTCCACATCAAAATTGTGCTTTTTTATCAGCTTTCTTTGACGCGATAAAAACAACCGTTTCATCAGGTCTTGATAACTGGGGTCCCTTGAAGTGAAGAGGAAATAAGCATAACCCAAAATCAAACCAGAACTGGTGGTGAAGAATGTGATTGGTTCCATAACATCCCATGAGAATTCCCAGAAAGTTAGCCGAAAAAATAGCGAAACTTGTGCAATTGAGAGTCCCAGCCCACCCCAGAGGATCCGTCGAACCTGTTTGTGTGCCAGCATATCGATCTCTTCTTGCTTTGCTTGTAGCTTCTTCAGTTCTTGTTTTTGAGGATCATCTTCAGGCATTAGGGCTAGAGGAACTGCCCTTCTAATAAGATCCATCACCTGATTATATATCAAATTTAAATAATTACTTTAATAAGTGGAAGGAGATCGATCGATCTAAAGGGTGTTTTGATCAAGATTTATTTAAGAATCTTGAACTATAGGAACTGAATTCTCATACAATCGGATAATAAATCAATAAAGAAATTCAATATTGATGTGTTCTTATCTAATGTTTACTAGATATAATATGGAACACAAATCCAATTGGATTCCCATGAAATCATACAATTGAAAGAGGATTTGGATGAATGTATTCTCATCAACTTTTCTCCAAAAAAAGAAGAATTCAAATTGGATTCTAGAAGGATCAAACTCAATAGAAAACTAGTCCAATGAATGTTATCAACTTCTTCCTAAAACTAATGGAAAAAACTGAATTGAATCGTTGAGCAATTAGACAATAAATCAACCAAGAATTGCAAAGAGTTTGTTTCAGTCGACTGTTTCCTAAAATATACAGCACAATTCAAATCAAATTCTGGTCCAATCAGATAATGTATCAAAAGAGGGATTTGATTTCAATGAATGTGTTCTTATCAAACTTTCCATTAAAAAAACTATGGAACAATTCAAATTGAATCCTAGGGCAATCAGACGATAAATCAATATAGGAGATGACTGAATGTGTTCTTACAAACTTTTCACCAAATAATATCAGATAATTCAATTCAATTGAAATCCTTGAGCAATCAGACGATAAATCAATCAGCAAAGGAGATCAACGGATGTTACCGTATTAACTTCTCCCTATAAGAATATGTATATATATATATGTCAGATGATTAAAAACCAATTTTCTAGCGATCAGACATATATATGGACTGATATACTATAACATGATGAGATGCAAACCTTATGGGGATGAAGATAAACTTTATCTCTAAAGATGAAAATAACACCAGCATCGTCAAGACCTTTCACAAGCTCCTTGGCTTCTTCAGCAGATTTGGCAACCCCCATACTCTCACACGCCTGTAAAAGCTCCGAATAGCGAACCACCTCATTACCTCCGGCACCTACCTTCACCTTCAAAGCCTCAATATCCACCATCTTATTCGCCTCCTCAACTGATGCACTACCACCGCCATTACCGATACGCCCCACCCCTACGCCTCCGCCTCCGCCTCCCGTAGAAGTCGAGAACAAACAGCCACATAATCCATTATTTGATTCAACAAAATCGTTTCTGATCAATCGAAACGATGCCGGCGGCTTACACCTACGAATCGTGGACGTTACGCCCTGTTTGAGCAACGGAAACGACGATCGCCACATCTTCTTCTTCTTCTCTGGTTTGTCTCCCGGCCCCTCGATGGATGTATTATGTATATGTATACGTATAGATCATCAGTGTATGAAGATGTGCATATTGAATTTTGATTTGGTGGAAGGATGAAGGAGGGGGTTAGACATGGGTGATGTAACAAGTGAAAGAACGACGAGCATTCATGGGGGGTGGCGACAATTGTAGAGAGAGAAAGGAAGAAGAAGAGAGAGAAAGACGGTCTGCTACGCACGCTTTTCCGCTTTTCTTGTGAGGCATTATATTTATACCTTCATTTATTTCAAAATACCTCCTCACATCACATATAACATTGCTCTTAGATAACATCCAATGGAAGTGTTGAGTTTCGGTCGAAAATAAGTTAAGGTGAGAAAGATAAGAAAACATCTGGATTGAAAATCGACACTAATAAGATGCATAGAGAATTAGAGATGCACCGGATCAATTTTAGTAATGAACACAATTCGTTGATGGATGTCAGATTAAAAGTGATCAATGGTTCAGATTCCTTCTTACGCTTCTCACCTTAACTCTTCTTCTCACACGATCCCGTGTCTTGAACTGAAGGCCTAGGATCGTGTGAGAGGTATAATTAAGGTGAGAAGCATAAGAAGAGATTCGAGCCATTGATCACTTTTAATCGCATACCCACCTATGAATTGCGCCTTAGAACGGAGTTGATCCGGTGCATCTTGATGCACCTCATCTTAATGTGCATCCAAGGGTGGAGATCCCTTTTTACGCTTCTCACATAACTCTTCTTCTCATCGGAACCCAACCCTGAAGGAAAAAAACTGGCCTCTGTTAACCACCATAGAAAAATCGGCCTCTGTTACTGTGATAAAAAAAATCGGCACCCTCATGGATGAAACTTAAGTAAGTTTTTATATAACAAAAAAAAGTTTAGATTATGTTTGTCAATTGACTTTTTTTAGTTTATTGAAAAGACACTATTATAAACTTTTAATTTTGATTGTTTCTTAACCCCCTTTCATATTTCGGTCATAAGTGGTCCTACTATCGATTTTTCCGTCCAGAAACCGAACCAGTACCGAACTTGTACATACGGTTTGATTTTCGGTTCTAGTTTTGAGTCTCATATAAAATGGGTACCAACCGATTCTGGACCAATCTCATCCTTCGGTTCTAATTAAAATATGGTTATATATCTAAAATATCCATCCAAAAT
>CM072528.1:46277500-46292500 GCA_036898165.1 Silybum marianum
ATTGTGTATGAGTGTGAAAGTGAATGTGTGTGAAAATGTGTGTGTGTGTGTGTGAAACTGTGTGTATGTATGTGTGTGTGTGTGTGTGTGAAACTGTGTATGTGTGTGTGTGTGTGTGCGTGAAAGTGTGTGAAATTGTGTATGGGTGTGAAAGTGAAAGTGTGGGTTTGTGTGTGAAAGTGTATGTGTATGTGTGTGTGTGTGAAAGTGAAAGTGTGTGTGTGTGAAATTGTGTATGTGTATGTGTGTGAAAGTGTATGTGTGTGTGAAAGTGTGTGTGTGTATGTGTGAAAGTAAAAGTGTGTGTATGTGTGTGTGCGTGCGTAAAAGTGTGAAATTGTGTATGAGTGTGTTTGTGTTTGAAAGTGTATATGTGTGTGTGTGAAATTGTGTATGTGTGTGAAAGTGAAAGTGTGTGTGTGTGTTTGAAAGTGTGTGTGTGTGTGAAAGTGTGTATGTGCACGCGTGTAAAAGTGTAAGTGTGTGTGCATGTAGAAAATTATTTTGAAAATGAAAATTCTGAAAACTAAAAAAAATTGTTTTCTAAATCTAATATAAATTTAGAAAATGAAAATGAAATTTTTTTTGGAAATTTTTTGAAAACTAAACGAACTAAACACGTTTCCCAAATTTTCATTTTTAGTGGAAAAGTTTTCTAGAAAACAGCAATTTTTCTATCAACTAAACCATTACTATATTAATTAATTAATATACTAAAAATTGCTTTTCTATATTTTCAAATAAACTTATATTTTGTATTGGTTAGTAGATATTCAATAATTAATAATAGAGCGAACTCCAAATTTGGTCCCTTGGTTTAATGATTTTTTTACTAAGATCTTTATGGTATGTATAATGTCGATTTGGTCCTTATGATGTTTAATTTATTTTAGTCATGGTTTTTTAATTAACATCTTCGTTAACTTTGTTAAATTAGGAATTATTTTTACTTTTTACTTTTTACCTATTCTTTTTTCTTTCTTTGAAAAAATTAATTATATTAAACACAATTTAATTATATTAATTTAAAAAATTATTTATATTAAATTTTTTAAAGAATTAATTATATTAAATAAGTTTTAATGTAATTAAAATATTAAATTAAATAAATCAAAATATAAAACCATATCTTATTTTATTTTAGAGCAAATAAAATAAGATATGATTTTATGATTGATTTGTTTAAATTTAAAAAAATAATAATGTAAAAGAGGATTTAATTTTATTGTTCTTTTTCTATCACTGTAATAGAAAAAGCCTATCATTGATACTTGACCACAAAAGTTATTGAAAACCACTAAGAAATAAACTCCAATTTTATCATCCTAAAATTAGGATTTTCGGTTTTCATATTATTTTTCATTCCAAAATTCGAACTTAACTATTTATATTTTAATCAAATGAAAATTGCATACATACTCTCATCTTTGTAATGTAAAATTGAAGAAGTTTCTATATAAATTCATACAGATTTTCATACTGAAATAAGTAAAAATATTAATACAATAAAATTAAATTGTATTTAATATAATTAATTTTTTAATTTAAACAAATCAAATCATAAATAATATCTTTATATATATATATATGTGTGTGTGTGTGTGTATTATTCATAAATTTTATAGGTAAACGGCAAAAATGACCATTGATTTAACAAAGTCAACAGAGGCATTAGTCAGAGGGACCATGTCCAAAACAAATTAACTATTGCAATGACTAAATCCACAATAAACATACTACAGGGACCCTAGCAAAAAAATTGTCAAATCACACGGACCAAAATCCACAATTCACTTGTAATAATATATTTTCTTAATGATTATAAATATATGATGTTTCACGTGTTGTTATTGTTTGATATGATTATGGATCTAATCTATAACTGACCTTACTCTCATCATTTTTTATATTTATAAACCAATTATACCTTGGGTTACATTAGGTTGGGTTAATCGGTCTATTTTTTGCATCATGTTGTATAGGTTGAATGTTTGGTCGGGATTTTTTTGTGCACATCTGAATCAAATATCTCAAATCGAATCAAATAACACCTAATACACATGATTCTCTTGTTCATTTGCAATAAAATATTTTCTTTGTATTTCGATGAAAAAACATGTTTTTTGGGAGAGATATACTATTTCAGCAATCAAGTCACATGTATCTAACATATTCATACCTAAGGCTTTTCCACAAAGTGGTGACGAAACGTATAATTTGTTCAAATCTTTCCATTTTCTAAGTCAATCCAGTCCATTCTATCACAGATATTTCTGGAACACCTCACAGAACCGTCCACAATGGTAATATCAAACGAATTGTCAAAGTGACACGCGAACGAAAATGGCTCATGTAACACAAATATAAGTATAAAGATATGGATTTGATAAAACTAAAGAAGTGCAAATTAACCATTATGATAAAATGAAGGTAGTTATTAATCTTTATCATTTTAAAACACCATCCTTTCATATATCCACATCTATTCTTCAAACTAAAGACGTTTCATTAATATAGATAACAAAAATCATACCATAATTAAGATTTTAAAATACTTAAATCTCATAATACCACACCCTATCTTTCATCTTTCTTTTAATATATATAAATATTTCACATAAGTAGGTGTGTTTTGCAAAATGAATTTAGTCATTTAGCCAACTAACCTTTTCATTATCAAATGGAATTTTCACACTTTTATACTCACATCCATTCTATAAACTAAAGATTACCTGTAAATGTGAGATAACCAAAATCACGATGCTTCAATATTTTAAAATACTTAGATGTTATAAAAAAAGTTATTTTATCTTATATGGTTAACTTTTTTTCTTTCAAAAGAATATTGGCTAAAATAGTCAACCATTAAGTTCGGAAGGTCCGTCAAAATGAGCTAACTACGTGAGTTTAGAGGATCGGTCAAGAGGAGCCAATCTCATGAGTTGCCACAAAGGCATCTCAACCTCCCTTCTTATACCCACTGGTCATTACCAGTCTTTCATTTCTTCATCAATGTGGGATACACAAAACTCAACCAGAATTTCAAGAAATGAAGAATACTCATTTCTTAGCATGTCACCTGATTCTTTATGGGTTTTACTTTAAGGCAGGAGTTCAAATGAGAACCCCTGTGATTTACGAGAATGTGAGAACAGTTGTGAGCCTCTAACCTTTTGTAACAATATAATAAATAAAAGTAAATCAAGAAGAGTAGTAATGTAATTAGGTATTTTTTTCTAAATTTCTATGTTATTTTAATTACTGTAATTATTCCATGATTTTATATTGGAATCTGATTACGTAGAATCTCATATTCCCATCGTTTTCTCCCCATCATTTTTTTGTCAGGGATTAGTCTAGGCACGCCTAGGATACCCTTTCCAAAAAAAAGATTCGATCTTTGTGACATTCGAAGGCGTTTTATCGTGTGTGCTGAATATTGTGGAAAACCCTTGATTAGGGTTACGTATATTGCATTCAATATATAGAGATACAAGTTACAGAAGGGTCCCTATACTATACAGAGATGTATAAAACAACCGTAAATAAAATCTATTTAACACACCCCCATAGTTTGAGCAGGAGGAACTCTAATGTTCAAACTATTTCTGAAGTCAAGAAACAGTTGAGCAGGTAGATCATTTGTAAAAATATCTGCATACTGAAAATAAGACGGGAGATGCAAAACACGCACATGACCAATATCAACACTCTCCCTAACAAAATGTAAATCTATTTCCACATGCTTGGTTCTTTGATGTTGAACTAGGTTGGACGCTAAATACATGGCACTACATTATCATAAAAGACAACTGTAGCACGAGATAGCGGAGATGATAATTCGAATAGAAGATTCTGAAGCTAAGCAGTTTCAGCAACATTGGCTATCCTCCGGTACTCGGCTTCGACACTAGAGCGGGATACGACATGCTGTCGTTTGGAAGACCAAGAAACGAGATTATCACCAAGATAGACACAGAACCCAGAGATGGACCGGCGAGTTGTAGGACACCCGACCCAGTCAGCATTAGAATAAGCAACCAAACGATCAACGGCTGACACACGAATATGAAGACCAAACATCAGGGTACCCTTGAGATATCGTAAGATGTGTTTTAGAGCATGAAGATGCGGAACACGCGGGTCATGCATGAAGAGGCAGACCTATTGTACAGCATAAGCAATATCGGGACGAGTAAAGGTCAAATATTACAAGGCTGCGACAAGGCTTCGATATAGAGTAGGATCAGGAACCGGCTCGCCATCAGCAACGAGCTTGGTTTTAGTGCAGCCGGGGTGGTACAGGGATTGCACGTAGCCATATCAGCCCATGAGAGAATATCCTGAGTAAAGGCAGATTGAGATAAGAAGAGACTAGATGAACTACGGGAAATAGCAATGCCCAGAAAGAAGGACAACGGTCCTAGATCATACATAGGAAATTTGAAAGATAGCTGAGAGATGACCGTAGAGATGAGAAAAGAAGATGAAGTTGTGAGGATGATATCATCTACATAGAAGAGAAGGTAGATGGTACCAGATCCACGATGAAACGTGAATAAGGAGCTATCAGACTTACTGTTGATAAAGCCTAGGGTGGAGAGGTAAAGAGCAAAAATTTGATACCACGACCGAGGTGCTTGCTTAAGACCATAAAGTGCCTTTCGCAAACGACAGATATGATCAGGAAGCTGACTATTAACATAGCTGGGAGGTTGACGCATGTAAACAGTTTCAGTAAGATCACCATGAAGGAACGCATTTTTAATATCAAGCTGATGGATGGGCTACTTACGAGAAACAAAAATGCTAAGAACAGCGCGAATGGTGGTTGGTTTAACAACAGGACTGAAAGTGTCATCAAAGTCCAGACCTGGTCAAAAGTTGGTAGAATAATCAAATTTATAAAAATCTAGCTTTTAAAAACTTTGAACTTTAGTTTGCCATCCTCGGTAGCGGCGCCAAAAACTTGTTATAAAAGTATTGCTACCCTTAATAATCAACACTAAAATAGACGTCGATGCAAGATACACCTTGGAATACTGTCGTATTGTAACAAGTAATAATGGTACAAAGTACCGGATATCGTTCCCACAGAGATGGTGTTTAAAGTTTGTTTTAATAGTTTAAAAGCTCGATCTTTAACTGAATTGATTTCAGATGGCGAAAAAGAGGGTTTTGTTGATTAACTAGTTTTCTTGATTGGTTTGATTTGTGATTGTGTAAAAAGTATGTTTATAAAAAGGAGCATGGGATACAAGGTTTTGTCCAGGTTAAACTTAGACAATCCAATAAAAAGATATTATAAGGGATTAATCGTCGTCTCAGAGAATTAATACTTTTCGTAAGCTTATTTAAGGTTAACCCGACCGGCAGGGAAGTGGATCCCATAGACTGGATCCTCCCGTACCGGCCCCGAACCTGGCCCCTAAGGCCCAGGCCCAAAGTCTGGATATCTCAGAAATGTCAACCGCAGGAATCGAACCCTGGTAGTGTGGCTTTCACCCCACACCCCCCAGGGATGTTACCTATCCAACTGAGCTAACACCCTTGGATATTATATAATGAAATATTAACGATCCGATTTCAACAACTTAAAGATTAATCCGGTATAGTCGAGACACCTTTTTATCGTCTTACCACTGTTCAACCGTGACGTTCACCATGCACCACAAGCAAAGGGGTTTTAGCCTTCCATCATGTGATGTCTTTTTATAAAAGTTTTGAGAAAACTATTTTGTAAATAATGGAAATGAAACCTTACTATAATTTATAAACTTGAATAAGAACTATTTTTGAGATGATGATAAAAACTACTTTTATGATTTTTAAAGAGATTTATGCAACCTTGGAGAACAAGTAAAACAAGTTAAAATAATTAATTATAAAGATCTTTATGCAAACTACTTATGATTTATAAAGCATGAAAATGATTCTCTGAAGATTAAGTAAATGATTTTTAAACAAACCTATAAAGTGATTTTAATAAAACTTTGGAAAACAAGTAGCACCAAAAATAAAGGTTAATAACGTTAACTAAAAAAGAGAGTTTTAGAAATACCCACAACAAGAGATTACCCAGAATTTCTTGTACAACCGTCGACAACGAGCAAGGAACACAAAGAGAATTTCCAACAACTAAATACTTTCTTATATAACCGTTTAATCAAGATTGCAACTAAACTGTGTAGCATAAGTTGCCAACCATAAAACTTGCTTTGCAATTCTTGACTTGAAGTGCAAAATGAGGGATTGATTTCTTCACACCCCATACATCCTATATATACTAATATCTTAATGGACTAAGGCCTTTAAAAGGCTTTCCAAGATGTCTTAATACAATAAGGCTTTTAAGCCTAACCAAAAATATATAAAGACATATATATATATATATTAATAATTAATTATAGTCTTAAGCTTAAATATAAAGAAATAGACGATGGCCCAAAGTGCAAAATCAGCAGTCCAAAATTGCGGCCATGGTCCAATAACAACATTTGGTCATCAATTATCTTTGATCGCCAAAACTTGCGGTTTCCGTAATCACCGCTTTCGTGCCTTATCTTCACCTGAAAATATAAGAGATGAGTACGTAAGATATGTGTGTTAAAGGTCCACACAATTCCATCTCTTTTAATTATATAAACTAATTATAAAAATTAAGACTTAATAGTTATACTAGTGACTTTTGACCGATAAATAACTAATTTATACTAAAACTGACTCAAAACATGATATAAATAAGGTTAATAAAAATTAACCTTATCACCTGGATGTTGAGAGAAACCCTGAGCAACAAGGCGACCTTTATAACGAGCAGTCTAGGCGTCCTTTTCTGTCAAATTTATGGCGGTATAGCTAGCGGCGACCAACTATGTTAGCGTTAGGAGGCTTGGGAACTAGATCCCACGTGTGATTGGGAGGAGGGCATTAATTTCGAAATCCATGGCAAAGCACCAGTGTGGATCACACATATCCTGAGCAGTAGAACGAGGGATGGGAGAGATGTTGTTGGAAGCAGAGAGATTGAAGATCTGTTTAGGCCGAAGAGAGCCTGTACGAGATCATGAAAAATGACATGACGAGATATGATGACCTTCTGAGTAATAAGGTCTAGGCAACGATACCCACAATGGTCCGCACTTGGACCAAGATAGACACAAGCGGACTATCTAGGAGCTAGTGTGTGAGGGGTAGTAGAGGAAGTTTTGGGGTAGCACAAACAACCAAACACTCTTAGGTGAGAGTAGGTGGGAGCAAAACCAAACAGTAGTTCAAACGAGGTTTTGTACTTAATGGTAGTGGTAGGAAGCAGATTGAAAGTATGCACAGGAAATAAGGGCCTCAACCCAGAATTTGGGTGGCAAGGAGGCTTGAAAGAGGGAAGTGCGTAAGATGTTATTAATAGAGCGAATAGTGCGTTCAACTTTTCATTTTGTTAGGATGTGTAAGGGCATGAAAATCGAATTTTAATGCCATGTGTGTTAAACAAGTACAAAAGAGGTTGATTGTTGAATTCACGGCCATTATCACATTGGAAAAGTTGTATATCTGTTTTAAACTGGTTTTTGACATATACACAAAAGTTTTTGAAGACAATAATAACATTTGATTTTGCACGTAAAGGGAACACCCATAAAAATGAGAAAAATCATCCAAAAAAAGAACATAACATTTAAAACCACTCAGACTGGTAACTGGAGATGTCTAGAGATCCGAGTGAATAAGTTCAAACACACGAGAAGTTTTACTACTAGACAAGAAAAAGGTAAACAACAGTGTTTCCTAGTTGGCAAGCATGACACAAAGACGAGTTCTGACTAGTACAAGAAATAAAATTGTGTGACTTGAGAAATTGAAAAACAGCAGGACCCGGATGACCAAGCCGACGATGTCAGGTGTCAAAAGAAACCGCACCATTAGCAGATGTAGGAGCAGACTTAAGTGACGAGGGAAGAACTGGATAAAGGTCATGATGATCGTTGTCGCAGCGTTGCAGAGTGACACCTGTTTTAAGATCCTTCACAGAGAAACTAGATGGGTCAAATTCAAAAAGACAGGGGTTAGGAAAAGGAAAAACAGATTGGCCAATTAATTTAGCAGGAAGAACAACACCATTACCAACCATAATGAAATTAGAAGTACAAGGAGTCAGAGAGTGCATTATACCTTGATTGAATGTCATATGCGAGCTTGTTCCAGAGTCCATGTAAAAGTTAATGTCTTGCAGAGGTTGAACCGACATAACTTCAAAGACAGAGGCAAGATCCGTGTACTTTTGCTGTCCGTACTGAGAAGCATGTCATCCAAACGAAGTTAGAGGAGGCGATGGAGTGAACGACTGTGGAGGGACACCGAAAGATGACGGCAGCGGGACCAAAGGCTGAGGCGGTTGTGGTTCGTAGAAGGACTGCTAAGGACGCATTGATGCACCGAGAGCACCGCTAGACAACTGTTGATGATGACCGAAAGGAGCAGAAAGCGGTCGTGGAGAACTAAAGCTGACAAAGTGTGTTGCGGCGCTGAGGTAGGGGCGAGAGAAGGTTATCCTCCAAAATAGGCTTGATTGTGTCCTTAAGAACCGAGAGCACCTGAAAAAAAAGAGCTAGCGGAAACATTAGTATTACCCCCCCCCCTAGAAGCAAGTCGCCCATTATTTTTACCCCTATTAACTTTATATTTTGATTTCCCATGTTGTGATGCAGATGAGTATAACGCAACAGATGATGTAAGATTAGCATCACCTGTAGGATCAATCGATCTTCACGAGACTCATAGATTAGGAGCATGTTCTTTGCTTCAAGAAACGATAGGAATGGTTTTTTGTTTGTTATCACATCGACAATGTTATGATAGGAGGGCGGTAATTGACGTAGGATTTGCATGACAAGCTCAACTACATCTATTTTTGAGTCTCGATCGGCAAGGGCCTCAACGAATTTTTTTAAGGAGTGACAAAAATCGGTAATAGAAAAGGAACCTTTTTTGGTGTTACGAAATTGCTCTTGAAGTTGGAGCATGCATGACATTTTGTTGTTGAGAAAAAAACTTCATCAAGTTTATCCCATAGGTCTTTGGCGGTACAGTTGTCACTAGAGATTATCTGCAGAAGGTTAGCATCACATGTAGAGTAAACCAAGATTTTATCCGAGAATCAATAGCTTCCCAATGCTCATCGTCATCACTTTGAGGTTTGGATTTTCCAGTGATATGACCATGAACCTTAACACCCTTGCACATGTCGAGAAGAATATGATGCCATAGTTTGTATTTTGACGCCATATCCTGCTCCGGAGTCCTTAGCACCCTTGCACATGTCGAGAAAGTTTAAAACTGAACTGTGAATAGATATTGGTAAGGGCAAACACAAGTTGGCTAGCGTTGGGTGACGAGAGGGTGCTTGAGGTCGCAGAAGTAGTCATGTAGACCGAAGAAAATCAAGAAAAAAAATAAAGTAATAGAGGCAGAAAATAAAAGACAAGGTGCTCAACCGTAGGTAGGGAGAATATAATGTACCAATAACCTGATGGTGGTGGGGATGATTCCGACGACTTGAGTGAGTGGAAAATGTTACGACCTATGAAACACTAATCGATGATCCGATCGATGAAAACCTAGTTCCAGATGTTATGGAACTACTGCCCAAAATTCAAGACGACCCGACCGTTCAATCTTCGGGATTAGGCAAAACGGTGCGGCTGCACTTTGCCCAAATGGTCTGCCGAATTTCTTCAGTTCAACATAGACTATACGACCTCAGGATCTCTAACCGAAGATCCAACCAGTGAAGATGTATATCCAGATGTTATGGACCTACTATCCAAAATACAAGATGATTCGACCGTTCAATCTCCGGGAATAGGCAAAACGGTGCGACTGTGTATTACCCGAAGACGCTGCCGAATTTTATTAGGGTTGATAAAAAAACTCAATTGGTGCCGTTAGTGTTAGGGATGGAAACGGGGCGGGTATTGGGCGGGTAATGCATCCCCCGTCCCCGACCCCCGTTTAAACCCCCCGCCCCCTCTCCGACTAATCCCCGATGGGTTCGGGGGGAAGAAATCCCCGATGGGCACGGGGAACCGGATGGGTACCCGTTTAGTAAAAATCGACGTATTTTAAAATTAAAATTATGATAAACCATTAGTATATTAATTAATAATATTAAAAAACAAATGTATTTGTCAATTTAATAATAAATGTATACATATATACATATTTATTTATTTAAACACACACTATATACATATATTTTAAAAAATAAAAAAATTAATCAGGTACATTAGGGGCGGGTAATGTCATCCCCGAACCCGCCCCGACCCCGCTTCGGGTATGAAAATGTATCTCCGTCCCCGCCCCGTTACCCGTTAAACCGGGGAATCCCCGCCCCGTTAGGGTCAGGTACCCGCCCCAACGGGTAAAATTTCCATATCTAGTTAGTGTGGCTCGATACCATGTTAAATATTGTGGAAAAGTCTTGATTAGGGTTGCGTGTATTGAATTCAATATATAGAGATACAAGTTACAGAAGATTCCCATATTATACAGAGATGTATTAAACAATCGTAAATAAAAGTTATTTAATAGTGTGATAATCGACATTGCTATGATAATTATGTGTGCTTTGTAGTCGAATGTGATGTGATAGTTGTGATAGGGAAGATGTGATAGTCGATTCTATCGTATAATAAATTGGTGTGTGATAACCCTTTAGAAATATATGTTTTATGTACTTATTTTACACCTTTAGGATAGCTTATTTTACTTTTATATCTCTAAATTGAGTCTTTTATTTCTTATTTTCTATTTATTGAGTCATGAAGCTAAAAGTTGTGATTTGATTATGTTTTGGTGCCATTAGTATGATTATTATGGTGTTTTGGACAGATCAGTGTTGCACAGCATTGGGACAGCATTGGCTGCTGTTGGTTTTTGGCTTATTGACGGGCTTAATGGAAGCAGCTGGAAATTATGGGCTTATTATGACTTTTTGCATACTTGAAGAATATTTGATGAAGACTTTTTGAAGACTTTAATGTCTTGTAATTTTATGCCTTGCTTGTCAAGTTATATTTGTATTTTTTGTTGACTTTTTAGCAAACTTGGTGGTCAAGTTTGTGTAGTTTCCTTGTAATTTCCCCTTGATACTTGTAGTATAAATAGGGGTTAGTGGTTAGGTTTGGAAGATGATCCCACCAAGTGTCATTTGGCTCTAGGCCTTTGATACTTGCAACTCTCTAATATTTGGTTACTAAATATATAAGTTTGGAATCGTTGAAGTTTAAATTCTCGCACCTTTAAATTCTTGTCTTTTAATTTCCGCACTTTAATTTCTGCAATTTACTTTAAGTCTTTTAATTTCTGCAATTTACTTTTCGCAATTTAAATTTCGCACTTACATTTATGCATTTTACTTTAAGTCATTTACTTTATGCACTTTATTTTCTGTCATTAATTTCTGCAATTTAATTTTCCGCACTTAGAATTATGCAATTACTTTCAGTTATTTACATTTCCTTGCATTTACTTTCCAGTATGAGTAGCTAAATTTCTTAAGTGTGGGTGTGAGGCAAATGGTGAGATTATAACCCAAAGGATGGTGGACATTGTTTCTTTATAACAATGTTCCATCATTTCATTTCAAATTTTATAACTCCATATAACACTTCTTGACAAGTTGATCACTTTGAAAAGTGTTAAAGTGCCATGGACTCTGATAGGAGCCACTGAATGCACATCAATTTGGATGACGTAGGAAGTAATATGTGACAATTAATAACAACGACAGTTGTAAACTTTTTTATTTAAATTGATTAATTCTCGACGGGTTGGTTGCTTATCAAAGTGTTAAAGTGTAGTCGGACTCTGAAAGGAGCCACTTGGAACACACCAACTTGAATGATATTGGAATCTGCTCGGCAGAGTGATTTTAAACAAGGACAGTTGTTATCCATATATTTTGAGGACTCTACTCTGCACTGCCACTAGTACTGATACTACATAGAAATATGAGTTGAATCTAAAGATCAGTGCAGGTATTAAAGTTCGACAGGAATACCCTCAAAATAGATGGTGGAACTTGTTATTTTTGAACTACAATACTGAGAGGTATTAGTCCACTTGAATTTGTGTTTATGTCTCACCAGAAGTCTTACACCCATACTGCTTTCTTTATTCTGTTAAAACAATCATACAAATCCAATCCAAATCAATTTTAATCTTCCAATTCATCATCTGAAATCATTTCTTTCACTTTGCTTTTGATTTTAATTGCCTTGTCTGTAGGTGTGTTAAAACCCCTATCAAGTTTTTGGCGCCGCTGCCGGGGATTGGCAAGCTGAAAATTCTTTTTAAAAGTACAGTTAAAGATTTGATTTTTCTAAAACCGTTTTTGTCACAAAGAAGTGGTTTATGCCAAGAATAGACCGTGGGGAATTTCTCGAATTCGATCCTGATATTGAGAGAACGTTCCGCCAAAGAAGGAGGGCTCAAAGAGAATTATTTGCTCAAAACCCTCCCGAAATGGCGCAACGTCCCCCACTTTTAGATGGACCACCACCACTTCCACCTTTTGGAGCGCCACGACCACCACCACCTTCGTTATATGGAAATCCTCCAGAACACCCTTTTCAAAATATGTTTCACAATGAGGATGATAACGGAGATGACACGGGGTCTGAAAACAATCATGAAATCAAAATAGAAATGAACCAGTAGTGCAATCGCTAAATATTATAAATCTTGCAAATTCTAAAGTTGGACGCATAATGGACTACGCCATCCCTGATTTTGAGCAATTTAACTCAGGGATAGCTAGACCCCATTTTACGACCACTCATTTTGAGACTAAACCGATCATGTTCCATATGTTACAAACAAATGGGCAATTTGCTGGAATACCAACAGAAGATCCACACTCACACCTGAGATCCTTTTTGGAAGTCTGTAACTCTTTCTTGATCCCGGGGGTGTCAAATGACGCCCTGAGACTTACTTTGTTTCCATTCTCCTTACGCGATCGAGCAAGAGATTGGTTAAATTCCTTAACCCCAGGTTCGGTAACATCATGGAACGACATGACTGAAAAAATTTTGCGAAAATATTTTCCCCCTACTAGGAATGCTAAGTCCCGAAATGAAATTTGTCTTTTTAAACAAACGGACGATGAGGTTATTCCTGATGCATGGGAAAGGTTTAAAGAGTTGTTAAGAAAATGCCCTCACCATGGCATTGCCTACTGTATTCAACTCAAGACGTTTTACAATGGTTTAAATACCACTGCAAGACAAATGTTCGATGCGACTGCGGGAGGTGCCTTTACAGCCTGTACCTATAATGAAGGATTTGCCATGCTTGAAAAGATTTCTGAAAATAATGGACTTTGGGTTGATCCACGTACTACATCACAAAAGAAGACTGTTGGAATTCACGATGTAGATACATACACTGCTTTAACAGCCCAGTTTGCTTCCATGGCTAATATGCTTAAAGGAATTACTTCAGGCCATGGAGCACAAAACACCTATCTCTACACAAACTTAAGCAGTCCTCTCAGTGCAGTGCGTTTTTTGTGGAGGGGAACATTCTTATAAACACTGTCCTACAAACTCTGAATCTGTAAACTATGTTCATAATAATTTTGCTTCATACTCCAACAATTACAATGCCAATTGGAAACAACACCCAAATTTCTCTTGGAGCAGTCCATCTTTAAATCTACTTGCCCCAAAACAACAAAACTCGAATTTTCAAAACCAACCTGAAGTTCAAATTCTCAAAATTTTCAGCCACAACAACAGTACCAAAGAAAACCATCTCAACCTCCACCTCTACCATACACCCCATCATCTTCTTTGGAGGAGACCTTAAAGACATACATAACTCACACACAATCAGCAATGGCTCAGCAAAATGCTGTAGCCCAACTTCAATCAACAGCAAATCAACAAAGTGCTGCCATAGCCCAACTTCAAACAACAGCAAATCAGCACGGTGCATCCCTAAGAAATCTAGAGACACAAGTCAGTCAAATTTCTCTGAGTCAAAACAATCGGGCCTTGGGCACTTTACCTAGTAACACAGAAATCGCAAAAGCAGAGCATGTGAAAGCCACAACCCTTAGGAGTGGAACAGAATTACCAGGAGCCATACAAAACACAGAACCAGCTAAGTCCATACCAAAGACTCCACCATTAGCACCGGATAGTTCAAACCCATTAGAAGACCAGTCATCTAGGGATACCAACGTTTTTCAAAAAACTGATTCTCCTTTGTTAAAATCAGAAGAGGCCATTAAGAAAAAGTCTGTAGAAGTAGAGGTTGTAGTAGACCCTAAGACTAAGACCTCTGGCATACAGGATCTATCTTGCTCAACCCATCCAAACAAAACTATCATTAAGCCAGTTCCTCCTTATGTACCTTACCCCCAAAGATTAAGGAATAATAGGGAAGAATTGCAATTTAAGAAATTTTTGGATGTGTTTAAAGCATTGCATATCAACATACCCCTTGTTGAAGCAATAGAGCAGATACCCAGTTATGCCAAATTCCTTAAAGATATCCTCAGTAAGAAAAAGAAGTTAATTGAATATGAGATTATAGCTCTTACCAAGGGATGTAGTGCCCTTCTGACTAACAAAATACCTCCTAAGCTTAAAGATCTGGGGAGTTTTACTATTCCCTGTTCAATAGGTGGAAAGAAGATAGGGAAGGCTCTGCTTGACTTAGGTTCTAGTATCAACCTAATGCCCTTATCAATCTACAATACCTTAGGACTAGAAGAGGCAAGACCTACTACTGTCACACTTATCTTAGCAGATAAAACTGTTGCCTACCCTAAGGGAAAAATAGAAGACGTCCTAGTCCAGGTTGAAAAGTTCATATTTCCGGTAGATTTCATTATCTTGGATTTTGAGGCTGATAAAGATATTCCTATAATTTTAGGAAGACCCTTTTTGGCCACCGGAAGAACTTTAATAGATGTCCAAAAAGGAGAGCTGA